>CXYZ01006172.1:95952-121211 GCA_900006705.1 Sonneratia caseolaris
ATATTATAATATATTTTTATTTTTTAATTTTAAATTCATTAATTTTTTCACCTGTTCAATTAGGTTTACTATTCTAACTGGGAGCTGACCGATTTAATTAGAGTTGATCTCATTTATAGTGTAATTAGATCTTTTCTAGGAATCAGACCGAATGAGTGACCGATCAAACTAGCTAGTTTGGTCTAGTTTTTAAAACCAGGCCAAACTTTAGTCTCATTTCCCCTTTCACGTCCTTTAAAATGAGGAAACTAAATAAAGTGAAAAATTCACCTCTTTTCCCGCCCCCATCCATTCACCTCCTAGCAAAGTTCCGGCTTGTTAATTTGTTAGGACTAGTGTGGTTAATTGTTCACATCGGAGAGGAATAACTCTACCCTTTGGTGCATCAACTAAGCCCGAATATGAAGCAATCAGCATTCGTTTGATTTCCAAATAATATATTATATATATATATCAAAAAATTGCTTGTTCTACAAATTTACTTAATATAATTCAGATAATACTAGGATTAAAGAAAGTGTCAATAAGGGTTTCAACCTCGCGTTACCCCAGTGAAATTTATACCCGTTTATTTTTTTGGATTTTAAAGGAGAAAAAGCAAAAAGAGCGAGGTCCAACATTATCAAACCATTGGAGCGAGGTCCAACATTTGTCCTTACACTAGTCATGTCACCCCACGCTCGTGGTCCAGGGAGAGAGAGTGTGCACCGTTCATCTACTTTCGAGGAATTCGTTGGGATACAAAATGTTAAATGATACTAATTTATAATAATAATAATTATTATTATTTTCAATTAGTAGCAGTCATGAAATTACTCAATGATTAAAACTTGTCTATTTATTTATTTTATTTTAATCGGTATTTTTTCATCTATATCTATATAATTTAAATAAGGAGAAAAAATAGTGCCTTATTTTAAAATTTTTAAAGATACTCTTAACTAATGTATATTTAATTAAGAATAAACACTAAATTTACTTTTAGAATTGTAATTATCATAAGAAATTGTAATTAATTATGTAATTCTATTTTTATTTTTTTTCGCACTCAAATCATCTACTGTAATTTGGAAAATTAAACAATTTATGCATTTAAATTAGTCTTCTCATTTTAGTGTGTCTATTTTTACAAGAAATTTCATCTAATTACTTAATCATGCTTAAATCAATTTCCCTAATTAGTTACATTAAAATAATATTTAGACATGCATTAACGCGGGTTAGCATTTAGTACTATATAAAGAAATGAATTATCGAGGAATTTTGTGTATGCTTTTTGTATCTTTATAAAAGTTTTTCCCGTTTGGATTATCCTAATTGCCACGTTGGCGAGAAGACAAAAACCGGCGGATAAGACCAGCGCGAATGACATTATATAAGTATAGAAACCCAAGGAATGGGCAAACTTATCAAAAATAGCATGGTCCACGTACAAAAAGAAAACAATTATGTATAAGTTAGGATTTTTGGACCGTAAAAAAATATTAAACTGTATTGACATAGTTTAAAAATAAAGTACGTGAATTTGAAATGAAAAAGTTATTTATAATAAAAAGAAAATTATTAATAAATAATTAATTATATATAAATAATTATTTTAATNNNNAAATATTAAATTATTTAAATTTATTTTTTAAAAATTATTTTTGTTTGATTGAGCCGGAAGCATGAAAGTTTTGAGGTATGGCCAAGATATTTGGGTTGACCAAGATGGTGGGTAACGTTGGAATCGTGTATGCTAGCATTATCCGAATTCATCGTGCAAGCCCAAATTCACACGTCTAGGAAGGGATGGTTTATAATTAGGAAAATTCAAGGCACAATTTACGAGGTAAGAAAATTTTATATGAAATTTTTAGTTCTCTTTGTTTGTATATTGTTGATTATAAATTGTTGGATAGTTTAATGATTGGATAAGTTTCCTGTATCATTATAATCAATGATTGGCAGTCCAAGATAAGACTACAGGACATCGAAGAATACGGTGTTCATGACTCTTAATTAATGTTCAAACAAATTATAGAGATACTTCTGGCAGAATTGGGAGATAAATGCTGATTAAAAAGACTATATTTATTGTCCTTAGCTGATATATCTAATTGAAGAAAACATTTGTAGCTTTCATCCTGAAATTTATGCAATTTTCAGTTTCATCCTAAATCTCCTATTTTTGTCATTGTTATTATCAGTCTTCCACTTATTCATCATTTTGATCCTGCTGTCATGTTTTTTTGGGTCCTGAAAAGATCTTTTCATAAAATGAAAAAAAACTCTGCTTAAGTTATTATTGATGTGAATCTCACGAACTCACAATAAAATCCAGTACTATGTCTATGACATGAATCCTCTTAACATGTTCTAAAATCTGACATTAATATGAAAAAAAACCACAGGATCTACCCAAAAAAAATGTTTCGAATAGTTAAATTTTGAACAGAACAGAAGTTATGAATGGAAATTATACGAGTAAAGAAATTATAAAGAAGAAATTTTAAGAGTTATTACAAAAAAAAAATCAATAGAATTTGAGTCATATATTCCAAAAATGAGAAAGTAATATATTTTAATTTAGACAACTTATTTAAGTGCTAATTGCCAATAAAAACTTCTCATTTTCTACTCGTCTTACCCTTGGGACTTCTTGCTTGCTTTCTGGAGCATATCTTACCTTCCAATATTGATGCAATTGCCTTTATTATTTTATGGACTTCATTGGTTGATAATCACCTGTAAGTAAGCCGATGCTCTCTGGTCTTCTTGCTTGAGATGTCATCATCGTGCAGGAGAGCTTCAATTGGATCACTTTGTAGCCGTACCTTAATTTGCATTATCAAGGTCACTAGGCTACCCATGATGTTGAATCTCTGGGCTTTAAGAATAATTCTGTAACCAATGCGAGCCATGATGACCTTGCAGATCTGAATGGCAGCCCACATTTCGGGTGGAAGACTAGACTAGTTCGCAGGCAGGTGCAGCAGAGGCGGGAATGGAGCATGAAGGGGGAGCAATTCACTTCTTCACTGATGCTGCATGGTCTGCAAATATGGCGAGCAGCCGAGCATTGTGGGATTTGCTCTCTCGAAAGGGCAAAGGATTCTCGGTTGGCATCAGGAGGAGTATGCCTAGTCCCCATTGCAAGCTGAAGCCTGAGCACTGCTGACCGCATCAAAGATTGCAGCTCAAAGCAACTGGCCCTCCATCATCCCTTCTTCATCTTCCATACTGATGCCCAAGACCTAGTCAAGTTTGTAAATGGGATCACTACTCCATCTTGGGACTGCCTCTGCTGAGTCTTTTGGTTACTGGGGATGTGTTTGGATTAGTAGCTCCGAGAATGCCACTTTCCAAACCTGCAATTGTACATTTTTTGGGGGAGTAGCTCTACTACCCCACAGTTGAATGAATTTTACTTTATCGATAAAAAAAATGTCCCAACACTTGGTCAGGGTTACCGATGACCATACAGTAAACTAGCATTCCCATCAGGACGATTCTATTCTCTCTAAAAGTTAAGACGTAAACCATAATTGCACTCGATTTTGGAGGGGCTGGTGCCCATATTTGTGGCATCACTCCTCGACAGAATCGTTGGTTGACTTAATGGCCACTGGCTAACCTAGATTGGGCAGTTCAGGCCGTCAATAAGCTTATTCCCTCAAAAATTGAGTCTCAATTTAGGAAGATTGGAACTCTTGCCCATGAACCGTGACCCCTCCGGATAGAGTGGTCTGTGAACTCCCGGTTGAGAGAGTTCATGACAACTGACTATAAAANACCGTGACCCCTCCGGATAGAGTGGTCTGTGATCACCGAGTCAACTAGCACTCCCGGTTGAGAGAGTTCGTGACAACTGACAACAAAAAGAAAGGGCCCTGCCTATTGATTTTCTTAACTTTATTTTTAAAATATGGAAAATTCAATCTTTGGATTAAAAACATAATTTTGAAAAAAAAATTGTAGTAGGACTAGGATGGTATAAATTAAAAATATTGGAAATAAGAAAAATAAAAGATAAATGTGCTGAATGAATGTGATAAGGAAAGTAAACTTGTAAATTCAAGTTGGCCCGAAAATTTCTATTTTTTGATTGTGCCAGTATGGGCTACCATCTCGGCCGGCACAGCTATTTTAAAAAAGAAAATTAAAATTTAAAATAAATTTTTATAAAAAACAGTTAATCTAAAATTTATATTAATTTATAGAAGATATTAAATTAATTATTAAAATATAATTAATGCTATGGACGGGCTCTGGCTCGATGTAGACATGACATTTCAATCGCGAAAGCGCATCTCATCTGGCTTACAGAAGTCTAAAGTTTGACAGATAGATTATGGCAACCTGTGATGGAATACACATCCCTACTAGAACTCTAAAATACTTCAATCCATATCATTATATCCACAGTACACATGCCTTATCGTCATCCTTGCCAGGACACCAGTCAAAGGCATTCGTGTATAATTTATTATACTAAAGCCAATTATTTGATTCACTCTCTAGATTTCTTCTCTCTCATATCCTCGGACCTCCACTGAAGCTCCACCTCCGCCGTTAACCGTTCCTCCAACCGCCGTTTATCAGGAGGGTTTAACTTGAGAAAGATAACGCCTTCAGTGGGACAAATGAGAAACAGCAAAACTTCAGGGCCTGAACTGAAGTTTTCCTCTCTTAAGAATGGCCTTCCCTTCACCATTATTTTGGGACTCTGATTAAGCGCTGTAGAAGTCCGTTTTTCTCCTCTCGGTCGTTGCTCCTTTCTTGGACAACCTTCTTACCCATTTCTTCTTCTTGCGTCGCGATTATCTCGCTGAGAAGAGGACAGCGTCAAAACCTGGAATAGGCCCCGCGATCCCATCCTGGCGAACTCTTCGTATCCTCTATTCGATAGCGCGGGAACGAAAAAGTAATCTCTTCGCAATCTGCTTTCAGACGCTGCTTAGTAATTGCAAGGCTTTGGGGCCTCTGCCTCGTGAACGGTGCTTTAGATGGATGATCGTGAACCCTCACACGTTCGGTGTTAGCAATCTGTTGAGTTTTAACAGTTGCTGGGGTAATCGCCTTTCGGGGTCTGTTTCATGTTGTCCCTATCAGACCGTCTCTAATCCAAGGTTGTTCTTTCGTTTTCGTTCTGGAAATTATTGGTTTTTGGTCAACTCTAGCCATAAATCGAATCCGTTTGCATAGAATTCGACAGCAGGCAGCAATATTTTTCTGATTGGTGGCTTGCTGGTGTAGAGCGTGGAAATAGATCGGTTAATGGTGAATTCCCCCTCTTGGATTTGTCTTGAGGGAACTCTTTCCGTTAGAATTTGAACCCGAGCAAGAATTTGCTTCCTGAGGCATCTTGACTAATATCTTATCTACGAGCTGACTTCTACCCCGTGAAATTTGAGGACTTACCTGCTCATCAGGGTTGATATCGTTGGAAGAAACCTTAACGTTTTCAAGGAAAAAAGGAACTTTTGATCTTCAAGATGACGCTCAATTCAATGCCGGGGAGCTCAGGGTACTTGGATTTGTACCCGGAAAGGAAAATGGCGTATTTCAGCAATCCATACATTCTTGGGTTAACTGTGGTTGCAGGGATCGGTGGATTGCTCTTTGGCTATGATACAGGTACACTTTGGTCTGGCAATATATCGTTTATGTATTACTTCAATTATAATTTTGGAAGCGTGAGCATTTGAAATATCTGGTTTGCATATATATTTTTAAATGGGGTGAATCGTTATCTTGTTTGCATATTCCTTTTTTAGATGGGGTTGATTCACTGCAAATTTTTATTTGTTGGTACTATGAAGATTTGAATTGTGTGCTAAACTTGCTATTTCCAAACAAATGTGCATAATAATAAAACAATTTTATTTCTGGCTTCTATATCGTTGATATAGTTTGACTTTGTGAAGAACTGAATGCTGATTCATCTGCAAGACTTGAGAGCTATTTTAACATGTTTTCTTTTTCTTTTTCTTTTTCTTTTTTTTACTTTTGTTTTTTCCCATTTGGTCTGAGATTAACGGCATGTTGAAAATTAGATGATGTTGCCTACTTGTGTGTCCACATTGATTAAGTTCTGACCAAAAAGATTTATTGGGAAGGGTGTTATTACTGCTCATTTAGTATGCTATTATCCACTTTACCTGGTATGGAACACAATGAAAAAATCTCTCCCTTAAGCTGTGCTTGCTTTGTTGATTTGAGGGCTCTTTCGTTGTAGGTGTTATATCGGGCGCCCTCTTGTACATTAAAGATGATTTTGAGGCAGTCAGTCAAAGCAGCTTTTTGCAGGTATGTGAATGTTAGGGTGGCCCTTTATACATTGTCGGTATTTGCTATCTAGCTGGTTCATTATGAGGGATCTTTTTGATCCCATAATATTGTTCTCAGTTTCTGGGATTTCCCTTTGTTATAAATGATGAAGAAAGCAGAGAATATAATAGATACATGCATAAGGGTATGACTACAATTTCATATATAAGCAAACACATTCTACAGGGTAACTAGGCATGAGGAAACAGAAGAAATGAGCTGACGTTTGGCTTTCCCTCGGTTGATGGTAGAATTTGGGCCATTTTCATGCTGATGCATAATTCTGAATGTAGCTGGTTAGACAGAAGGAAGAGGGAGAGACAAGAAAGCCAGGGACAGATCTCAAGCATTAGATAGTTAACAATTCATTGTCTGTTAGGTGTATTGAAGTATGCTCTTTTTGTCAAGTAAATGGACCCATCTCTAAGGAGACCACACTAGGGAAACATCTCTCCTTTCCTCGTGGAGTTTGATCTTTCCTCTTCTTTTGATTTGTAACCCAACTCATCACTGATATCTAATTGACTGAATCATTTGTAAGTAAATAAAAATCACAGTTGCTAACTTAAGTCACCTGATATTGTCAGGAAACAATTGTTAGCATGGCGTTGGTCGGGGCAATGATTGGAGCTGCCTCAGGGGGATGGATAAATGATGCCTATGGTCGTAAAAAAGCTACACTTGTTGCTGATGTGGTCTTTGCTGTAGGAGCTGTTGTTATGGCTGCTGCTCCTGATCCCTATGTGCTTATTTTGGGTAGGCTTCTTGTGGGTCTTGGAGTTGGAGTGGCATCTGTTACCGCGCCTGTATATATTGCTGAAGCTTCACCTTCAGAAATAAGGGGAGGACTTGTGAGCACTAATGTGCTTATGATAACAGGCGGCCAATTTCTTTCCTACCTCATAAATCTTGCTTTCACAGAGGTTAGGATTATCTTTCTTGTGGTGTTGCTGCTTCATGTAATTCTTTTGTGCTGCTCACTGATTGATATCACACTTTCATATGCTCCCAATCATTTTGGTTAAAACAAAAAGAAATGGGCTAGTTTGACCCCTTTTTTCTACATACTACTGCTTTTCTCTCTCTTTGTCAACCTTAATGATGCAGTTTCTCGTGTTTTGATTATGGTACCAACCATGCATTTTCTTCGCCATCGTGGAAAATACCCTTTGTTTTTGTGACAAAGTTTACATTTTGTTAGTCCCATGCTTAGAATGTTGCAGTGTTGCTTTTAAGATTTGTCACCTTCAAACTAGGCCTATTACTGCAAGTAAATTATTTATTATTTATTTTTTTTCTCTTTTAGGCATGATGAACTTTAAATAGGTGATGTCTGAGGAAGACAACTCAATGGTTCTTTTTTTTTTTTCAGCTGATGCTAATAATTGATTTATGAAAATATTCTTGTTTAGTGAAGTACTTTCACCATGTGGGTTTAAGTTGTGATGTTGGTGCAGGAATATAGTGACCATGGTTCCAGTTTCAGATCTTGAACTTCCTGTAACTTTTATTTCTTCTGCATTCTCACAGGTTCCTGGGACCTGGAGATGGATGCTTGGAGTATCTGGTCTGCCAGCAGTCATCCAATTCTCCCTCATGCTCTGTCTGCCAGAGTCACCGCGTTGGCTTTTTATTAAGGTCAACCATGGAAACTCTTTCTGTACTTTGATTGCTTGAGGGTTTTACCCCTTTTGATAGATTTGCTTCCTTGTGGTTTTGAGCATCTTGTATTGCCTTTTGTGGGTGATATTTTCTAACCTGACTTGCAAGGTTGAGTTGTGCTGAACAGAATAAAAAGGATGAGGCTGTTACTGTGCTCACTAAAATTTACACTCTTGACCGGTTGGAAGATGAAATTGAGCACCTCTCTACCGCATTAGAGGAAGAACGCCTTAAAAAGAATAGTGTCCGATATCTGGATGTGTTTAAATCAAAGGAAATCAGACTTGCATTTTTAGCTGGTGCTGGACTTCAGGTAAGATCCCCAATCTTTTTCAGCCACTTTAACCCGCATTGAGTAATTGCTGAAATTAGTCCACTGACATTTTTATCTACGAGAGTCCTTTGTTTTGAAGCAGTTAATTGTTATTTGTTGCAGGCATTCCAGCAGTTCACAGGCATAAACACTGTAATGTACTATAGCCCGACAATCGTTCAGATGGCGGGCTTCTCTTCTAACCAGCTAGCTCTTCTCCTTGCCCTCATTGTTGCTGCCATGAATGCAGCTGGTACAGTTCTCGGGATCTACTTGATTGACCATATGGGCCGAAAGAAGCTTGCACTTATGAGCCTGTCGGGAGTGATTGCCTCTCTAGCGATCCTCTCAGGCTCGTTCTTTGCTGAGTCGTCCTCAGGCTCCTCTACTGGCATGTATGGGTGGCTCGCTGTCGTGGGATTGGCACTCTACATTGCATTCTTCTCCCCAGGGATGGGACCAGTCCCCTGGACGGTGAATTCTGAGATATACCCTGAGGCATACCGGGGAATCTGTGGGGGCATGTCTGCTACTGTGAACTGGGTCTCGAACCTGATTGTGGCCCAGTCATTCCTCTCCATTGCAGATTCTTTAGGGACCGGGGCAACTTTTGCGATCCTTGGCGGCATTGCTGTGGTGGCTCTAGTGTTTGTGGCCATCTATGTTCCCGAGACCAAGGGGCTGACGTTTGAGGAGGTCGAGAGGATATGGAAGGAGAGGGCCTGGGGCAAGAATTACACAAAGGAGAGCGGGCAAGGCCTCCTCGAGGAAGGTAACCCATCGCAAGTGCAATAATGAAAATTTCTGTTCATAATTAGTTCTGTCATGAATAATGTGCACCTGTATTTTAAGCACAAAACATCATTTGGGAGCACGCAATCGTCCCCGCAATCCTGGAATGTTATTTTGCGTTCTATTCCAGCTGGGGACATGCGGGTTGTTGTTGAGGTTTGAGAGACGTGGGAGAGATCTTGTCCAGGACATCCATCTAGTGTAAAAGACACAAATTCGCAAATCGCAAGTATTGTTACGTTTGTGCTCTGCGCTTGGTTCCTCTGAATCTTGATATTGATCACGGCGAGCTCAATTTCTACAAGTGAATTGTAACTCAGTATTTTACACAAATGACGTGTGCCACACGGGCTTGCTCTGTCTGCTGTCATTTCAGATCTCATGCTTAAGGATAAAATTACAACATTGCCTTGAAATGACGACTGACAGACTGGAGTGTTTTTCTTTTTTTCTCTTTTAAGGAAAATCCCCAACTAAGTAGGTTCTCATTAATAGTAAAGCAGTTCGTTCGAAGAAAGATCCATTCTATGGACAAAACTTAAATTCCGAAACAAATTTAATAAAAATATAACTTAATCATCAAGGTGTAGAAAAGAACTTTATTAATAACCCTGGAAAATGTAAGTCTGACAAAACTCTCAATAAATATCCATTATACACATCAGATGCACATTACATTGCAATATGCACCTCTGTCATAAATTTGAATGAACCTATCCACAATATGCTTGTTTTTGTTATGTATAATTACCATAAAATTAAGATCTCCTATCATGAATATGATACCACAATAATCAAATAAAAATGAAATTATGAATTTATAAAAATATTGAACACAATCATCTATTAGTTTAAATTTTAAATAAAAATATATTCCTTCCTTTGGAATTTACCCGCCACCAAATGTAAAATTTCCACCGGGCTCATCTGACTCTTCTAAAGAAATGAGGCTCACTCAATTGCTGTGCTCAACCATTAAATTGGCTTGGTTTGGTTTGAGTACTACACTCCCACGAATTGTAACATTATATATATATATATATATATATTGAATCGAATTGTTTTGAACCAATTTTATAGTTCAGTTAATCGTTTCAATTTTTTTCAAAATCTAATAAAAAATTATTAAATTGAATTTATAACTAAATGAAAAACATTTCAAAACACAATTGGATCGCAAAATACATAAAAATAAAAGAAAGTAAAACACAAAAATTATAAATTTTCTAATTAAACACAATCAAACAAGCAAAATTAGGACTAGTGCACTTATTTAGAACAAATATAAATCGGTGGAAAGTAGGCCACACAATGGCAAAGGAACCTACACCTAAAATATTTTAAATATTCTTTTAACATATTCATATTTTTATTTTTAATATAGTTATAATATTTTTAAGAAAATGATTTAGCGGTTCAAATCGGTTATAACTAAACTATTTAAACTTAATAACTGAAAAAACCACTTAAAAAAATTGCACTATATACGAACTAATTAACAAGTTTTTTTGGGTTCGATTTGATTCGGTTGTTCTGTTTGGTTCTTCGTTTCATTTTGTGCGTTCATACCACTAGGTGACTAAATGCGTTCATAAGGTAGTGGTCGTAAAAAGTAGAAATATCCAATGTCATCATCCATAGACGACCCTCATTACAAGCCCGTTCAAGAAAGGTCCACCCTTTATATTATGGAGAACATCTCATAATGTCACTTATTATACGAAAATGAGACTCGATTATATCTTCCAAGCAATTATTGACGGTGTAATTATACCTGACTATTCATATCGGCATAGTATTTTCGGGCCGGACTGCCACGGCTTGAGAAATTTTCTAAATGCCATAGCCCGATGGATCCAAGCAAAAATTTTAAAATAAAATCTAACAAAATTTGGGTTTAGACTAAATTGATTAATAGGCTCAATTTTTACCCTATTCTAAGAGAATTGTTTAAATACTGGCCCGAAAACCCCAGGTCCAAGAATGGTTGTTTCCTGCTGAGTCTAGACCGGGCCCAAATTTACCGAGTCCAGTCGTAATCACCTAAAATTCGGACATTTGGTTTAGATGAAATCTTGAGATGTTGCGAAATGTCCTAATATGCAAATCAAGATCCGATCACCTTCCTTACTGATTTCTTTCTCATCCTAATAGATTTTTCTGTCGTGTGAGCTTGCAGCTTTATGTGAGATACTCTTGATGAATCCCACCATCAATCTCAGATTGTTTGCCATCATCAGCCCTTCACGGGCTCCATCTATGTGCATGCAAGTGCCCCTCAAGTCCAAGTCATCCTTCGACTTCTTAGAGATGTTGGGTATCATTAGTGCCTCTTCATGATTCCTCACGATGACCTCTTGACAAGCTGATTTCACACGGCTTCAGCATTTTCCAGTATATAACACCTCTTAAGACCCGAATTGTCCACATAGTCTTTAGTATTTCCTCTGTCTATCCCGAGCAAGTTGCATCTTCGGTAGAGATTGTCACCTCTCTGTCGACCTATCAACAAACCAATTGCTACTACCCTCACAGGTTGGGTTCTGGGAGTTTTCACTGACTCACCTTCATGCAAAATGCCTTCACCTCTCTCGTGTATAGTCCTTAAACATCTCGACCATAAACAGGTTTGTCAAAGGATGCACAGGTTACTAAGGAGGCACATCAACTTGCAGTCTTTCACCCTTCTATTCCCATTATCATCCAAGTATTCTTAGAGCATTTCCCACTCAGATATCGATAGGGTCCTAACTTTTATCAACAAGATGTACAGTCCTCTTTGCAGCACATGTGCCATGACTATGATTGCTCTATACGAGATTTCCTTACTCCAACTGGTCCATGTAATTCCGTTAAAACCAATCAAGTATTTCTAGAGAGATCAAGGTCTTTAAGTTGAGGATGTGCTTGACCTGGTTAGCGCTCTCTCATACCCATCGTACATTTTGATTCTCACACCCCAAAAACATGACAAGCCTACAAATTTGCCAATTACCCACAAGAATTCTATTACCCTCTACCAATTGATGTGTGACAAATAGACCTCATAATAGCATACATGATAAGTGCTTCACGAAATAAGTAGCTAACATATACTTCACTAAATTGGTGTTATGAGATCCTGATGATCCTTATTTCTTTTACTATTGTCAAGACCATACTTTCTTCTTTGGAGCGGTCACTTCTGAAATGCCCCCACACCCCACAACCCCACCACCCCTCCACCCCAGACAGCATTCTTAATAAGACATCCTTGGAATTTTGTCATGACTCGTCCTTTGCTCTTATGTTCTTTTTTACTTGGAATGTCTTTCTAAAGGAGCCCTCCAACACACTTCTCAAGCTCTACAGTACCTTTTTTTTTTTTGGTGAACTCTTTCAACTTTAGCATTATCTTGACATGTTCCACTGTTATACTTAATATCCCGTACAATTTGTGTATGTGAAATAAGCTGTCACCGAAGAGGCTACATATAATACTGGAACTAAGATCAATATATCATTCAGAGAGATTGTTAGTCATTTTTCAATATACTTATATAATAAATATTTTAAATGCCAAAATGCATATTTACAATCCCATGAACTCTCATGTAATAAAAGCTCCTAAATAGATGAGTTCCATGGAAAAGATTTCCTGCAAGAGCATACTTGGGAATTGACTTACGCTGACACATGCATGAATTTTGTCATATGTCATGTCTTGACCTATGCCAGTCAAACTCCGGGATAGATGCATAGGAAGTTTGTAACCTAAAAGGCATTGTTGATTATTCACTATGTCATGGGGAAAGTGATTTATACTTGATGGATTAATTATATGCTTATTGGGTTGGTGATTTTTATGAGTGCAAATTATTATGGTTTTTTTTTTTGGATATGTCTCAGTTTTGAACACATAACATTCTTTTGGAACGATAATGTGTACTTCAAATTGCTCATCTATGGGTATCGGATTCTAACACGCATGCTGTTCAAGAGACTGTTTGGTTGAGGAGACTCCTTGAGATTATACACCAAAGTATCTATAACTCCTTGATCTTGAAATGTAAGTGAGATGAGTAACGACATGAGGCAATAGTATTATATTTTAGAGACAAATATATCCTCGATTGTAACAAGATGAGGTTGACACATGAAATTCACATCGTTAGTCCACTATCATGTCCTAGTGGAAGCTAGAAGGGTGCAAGCTATTATTGGAGCTAGTTGACTTGTTCAATAGATTTGAATTATTCTAGTCTATTTTGTTATTTTGTTATCAGATTTGATTTTTTCCCCAAATCTATGCTCATCATCTTGCATATATGTTGTACACCACATT
Organism: Sonneratia caseolaris; assembly: GCA_900006705.1. Taxonomy (NCBI): domain Eukaryota; kingdom Viridiplantae; phylum Streptophyta; class Magnoliopsida; order Myrtales; family Lythraceae; genus Sonneratia; species Sonneratia caseolaris. The sequence goes on from CXYZ01006172.1 coordinate 109,356, forward strand.
AATGAATTGAGCCTTTAGAGCCTCAATTAGTTGACATGATATCAGAGTAACAATTCTGAGACCACCTATAAAAAAAAAAGGGAGAGAGATAGAGGGAAGAAGCCTTTTGTCAATCATGGCCAAAAACACGAACGCCACCACCCCATTCGCCTACATTCTGGGTTCGTCTGACAGCCCTAGGATGACATTGATCTCATGCATCCTAATGGTCTTGCACCATGCGGAATGCATTTCGAGCCAAAAACAAGCTTGGCTTCATTAGGGGGACATTGAAAGAATGAAGGAATGTGACCCACTCTTTGATCAGTGGGCAACATGCAATTCCATGTTAATTGCATGGATCTTCAATTTGCTAGAAAAAAAACTTACAAGCCAGTGCTATCCAAGCCGAGGAAGCAAAAGTTCTTTGGGATGACTCGAGGGAACGTTCCTCACAAGGTAATGAAACAAAGATTTATCAAATTAAGACTGAAATATATCTTCTTAGGCAAGATGGGATGAGTATTCTTGAGTACTGCTTGAGGTTGAAAGGGCTATGGAACAGACTCAAGAATTACATCAAGACTCCCAATTGCACGTGTGAGGCCGCTACAAAAACCGCACTGCAAAAGGAAAAAGAGAAGGCTCATCAATTTCTAATGAGCCTCAACTTCGAGTATGGAATGGTCTATTCCAATATCCTAAGCATCAAATCCATACCTTCGTTGAATAAGATATAGTCCATATTTGTGTTGGGACTCGATAACGTAACAGAGATATAAATTTTAAAATTTTTTCATGAAACTAGTGATCTTTAAAATAATTCAGAATTTTAACTAGAAGACATTTATAATATATACCTAACAAAAACCGTGTTTGACTTTTGTGGTTTTAATCTGGATGTTAATGTCATGTTTGAACGGACTTAGATTCACCAATCACGAACCTCTTAGAGTTGATCCTTTGACTAGGTGCACATGTGCACACCCTTTACAATATCCACACTAGATCTTCTCGTAGAGATTGAGAATGATTCTCACAAACGGTTAACATACGAATGCGTATTTTTTTGTTTCTTTCTCGGGGCTATTTTTCCTTTTGTCCGTCTCACGGTCACCACTAACTAAAAGGGGGTTGATTGATTTTTCTTTCCGTCATCAACTTATACTCGGCCGAAGGGAATTGATTTATTGATTTTAGTAAAATCAAATCTCACAAACTAAATCTTCCATCAATTTTATTTTATGTGATTTTAGAAAATATTTCAGATATTAAAAATCTCCATAAATGTATGGTTGAGATTATATGTGCAATTAATTATTGATCAAGCTAATATTTATTGATCCGATTTTTAAAAATTTAATCAAATATTTAATTACATTATATTATTATCCAATAAGTCATGAGACTATTATAAACTTAATTCGTGCCAGTGAAATTTTAAAACTCAATTTGAAATTTATTATATTTAAATTTCATTACAAAAAAATACCTATATTATGTGTGGCCCATTGGGTTCCACACCAAGTCGGCAGTGAGGTCAATTCAATTTATCTCATTCAACCATTTAATAAGATTAGCCGATTAACTCTTAATTATTTAAACCCACAAGTCAAGATTAATGTCTAGCAACGTATCATGACTACCCGAATGGTGATGATCAATTAAAAGATCGAACACCATTTGGTGATTAGTTCCTATATAATTAAATCTTTCGGTTATACAATATCTCGAATAAGTTAGGATATAGATGTAATGTCAAATCCCAATACATATTCATACGTATTACTGTTATCAAGTAACCAATTTCTTATTAATTAGTCACAACCTCCATAAGAGTCTCTTTGGATCTAGAATACCCTACACGCGTATATAAAAGTCACGTTGAGGAATAGACAAAAACCTCAATTCAACAGTTGTAAGGTGTTAGCGTAATTTCAAGTCTAAAGACTATTTACACCCACTATTACCTGAGAAATTGTCTATTGACATTTACATAAATATTCATTAGGTTTTTCTCAAGTGAATCAATTTAGTGAACTTGTTCTATAACAAGCACCCATACTCTTATACTAATGACTTTTCATAAGTAACAATGAGATTAGTTATCTTATATCATATGGCATATAATGAGTGTACTAACGTCACTGGAGCATTGATCCCCAACTCAGTAATTCTACAAATAGGAATAATTTTAAATTACGAATTTTGAGATCTTACATTTCATTGGCATGATCTCATTATGGTCCTAAAACTATTATCTTAATTTATGGGTTTTATCAAAAAAAATGCAATCATGATGAATAAAATGTCTTAATTACATTTCATGAATATAAAATAACTCAAATTACATCATATGCGATTGGACTTAGGGCACTAATATTAATAGGTTGTTCACGAGGAATGGTAGAAAATTGTTTTGTTTGCTCATGAGACAGGACCCAAAAGTGCTGGCTTTTTTTGCCAGGAGCATGAATAATAGCAAGGTGTCTAGATTGAAGGATATAAACTTATATTACAATCACTGTGGATGTGAAGGGCATTCGAGAAGTGGCTACCTTCTGCTTGTAGGATTTCTTGATTAGTGGGAGTAGAAGAAGAACACCAAAAGGATGGGCTCATCCAATTAGTAGCCAATCCATTCCTCCAGCCCAAGGAGCAACCATCACAAGCAAGGTTCTATACAGCATGCTAGACGAGGCCCAATAAATTCTTCACAAGCCATGGGCCACTCATTGCAGCAGAAAGTTGGTAGATTGAGCCCAATTGCTTCAACCCATTATGTGCAAGGCGCTAACAACAACAGAACTATGCAAATTCATGGGCGTTTGGAGTTGCAATTTTAGAAATTGTTGAACCTAATAGGCATGATGCACAGGACACTGAACCACTATTTGGTTATGAATTTATTTCAATGCATGTCAGGTGTCTACTATTTATGACATGTGGCATATTCTGCAATCATGAATCACATTTCAAAAAATGAGGAGCTTTGGCATCGAAGAGTTCAACATCCTTCATGTTGATTGAATCTAAGGGCTATGGATTTATGTTTAGGTGAAATAAGAAATAAAGCATGAATGTTCACTATAGAGCTTAGCAAACTCGTTCCAAATTTCCAATTAATCTTAATCAAGCAAGTAGACCCTTAGATTTGGTTCATTGTGAGGCATGCATATGAAGCTTCTTCGCTTTGCGGTGCCTGTTATTTTTTGATGCTTTTGGATGATCATAATAGTAGTGTATGGTTATATCTATTACGAGAAAAATCATATGCATGAAGTATATTCAAGAATTTTACAACTTAATTAAAACTCAATTTGATAAGTCTATTACAATTATCCACTGTGACAATAGCCTTAAATTTTTGTCAAAAGAATTGTAGGACTACTTTACGAATAATGGAATTATGCATCAAATGTCGTGCACTAATGCATCTCAACAAAATGGACTTGTTGAGAGGAAGCACTGTCCTATTCTCAATGTTGTGTGGGTGTTACTCTTCCAAGCTTCCCTTCCCACATGCTTTTGGCGTGATTGTGTCTCAATTGTAGCTTATCTCATTAATTATACTCCAACCTCAACTTTATTAGGAAAGACCCCGTACAAGGTTCTATTTGGGAAATCACCTATTTATAATCATCTTCGTATTTTTTTACCGTTGTGTTATCCACATAGTTGGACTAGAAATAAATTTCACTATTGATCCCATAAGTGCATTTTTGTTGGATTTCCATATGGAAAAAAGGGATGGCGCTTGTATGACCTTGTAGACCACACAATCATTACTTTGAGGGATGTCATATTTCATGAGTAATCCTTTCCATATGTTGCTTCCATAGAGGAGGTTTCTTCTCCTCCATGTCATCAGCCCCTCTACACCAACCAAAACTCTTGTGGACAACTCATTCCAATATAGCCCACACATGACTCAAACTAGAACAACATATCCACATCTCACAACCCATCCCATGAGACAAAGGTTGGGCAATCACCCAGTGGGTAGCAGAGTACAATGCTTCTCATAGGCCATCATAGAGCAATCCAGCCCATGATACTTTTTTGGGCATTGATTTAGTTCAATCCATAGAAAGTAGCCTAGCCCATATTGCTTCAGCCCACTCACCTATATTAATATCTAGTTCTCTAGTGCCATCTAGCTTACTTCATCAAATTTTGTTGTTGCTGAATAGTCTTTCCAAAGAAAATTTGATTGCCCAAAATAGCCACCCCTCACTACTCACAGATTATGTGTGCCACATTGCTTGGCTTCCCCCTCCTCCTCCACTCTCTCACTTGCTTCAACCATCCCCTCACAAACAGCCTATCCCATTGAGAGTTACCTTACATATACTAGTGCTTCTATTCATCATAAATTAGACTTGGCTGCCTTAGACTATGTCGTTGAGCCCAAGTCTTATTGTGAAGCTATCAAGCATCCTCAATGGCAACAAACTATGTTAGAAGAAATTCAAGTGCTTGAATTGAATGACACTTGGACCATGCAGGATTTACCATCAGAAAAACATGCAATCGGATCTAAATGGGTCTATAAGAGAAAGTGTCAAGTGGACGGTAACATTGATCATTACAAAACACATCTTGATGCAAAGGGTTTCACTCAAATTGACAATATCAACTTCTAGAAATATTTGCATATATTGCTAAGCTTGTCACAATGTGTTGTTTGTTAACTGTTGTTGTAGCAAAAGGAAGGGAAATTCCTCAATTAGATGTTCATAATACTTTCCTCCACGGTGACTTAGAAGAGGAGGTTTATATGGCACTTCCTCTCGATTTTTATCCTTCTCAAACAACAAAGGTGTGCCGCTTACAAAAATCCATTTATGGTCTTTGCCAAGCTTCCCAAAATTAGTTTTCTAAATCTATTGTGGCACTATAGCACTTTGGTTTTTAGAAATATGGTGCTGATCATTCTTTGTTCACATTCTCTCATGGTGACATTTTCCCTACTATTTTGGTTTATGTGGATGACTTAGCACTTAGAGGTAATAACTCTTAGCAATGCCAGCACTTCAAGGTCTATCTACACACATGTTTTTGCATTAAGGATCTCAGGCCCCTTCGGTACTCTCTTGGCATTAAAGTGGCTCAGCTTGACTCAAGTCTATTTCTCAATCAATGAAAGTATGTCCTAGATATTCTCACCGATTCAGGGATGTTAGGCTCTTATCCTTCTCCCTTTTAGATGGAGCAACAACATAAGTTATGTCTTCATTCAGGCCCTCTACTCGATCTGGGCTCTTGTCAATTAGTTGATTGACTCATTTATTTGACTATTAGTTGGCCCAAGATGTCATACCCTATGCACATCCTCTGTCAATTCATGCATGATCCTCTTCAATGGCATTGGGATGCTACACTAAGAGTCCTTCGATATCTCAAGCAATCAACCATGTAAGGAATTTTATTGTGGACCTCTTCCTTGACAGTCACCACATATTGTGACTCTGATTGGATTAGTTGCCCCCTCACTCGATGATTTGTGACTAGTTATTTTATCACATTGGGTGGATGCCCTATTTCTTGGAAGACCAAGAAGCAAACTACTACCTCACATTCCTTTGCTAAGGCTGAATATTGGGTTTTGTTAGTCACCATCAACAAGATTGTATGACTTCACCAATTACTATCGTCTCTTGGTGTTTGGCCTATAGCACCTGTGACATTATTTTGTGATAACAAGCCACCTTACATATTGCTTCAAATCCCATGTTTCACAAATGCACCAAGTATATTGAGATAGATTGCCACTTCATTTGGGAGCACACTCAATCTCATGTCATTGCCCCTGCTCACGATTCCACACATCTACAACTTGCATACATATTCACAAAGGTACTTGGTTGCAATAGTATTCATTTTCTTCTTTGCAAGTTAGGCATTCTTGATCCTCATTTTCCAACTTGAGGGAGCATATTATGGGAGCTAGTTGACTTGTTCAACATATTTGAATTATTCTAGTCCATTTTGTTATTTTGTTAGTAGATTTGATTTGATTTGTAATTCCAAATCTACGTTCATCATCTGGTATATATGTTATACACCACATTAATGCATTGAGTCTTTAGAGCCTCAATCAGTTGACACAAGCATTTATTCGGTTATGTCCATCAATTGGAGGGATACAAATGGAATTTTGTGTTTGTTAGTTTGTTTGTTTAGTTAGTTAGTCAGCAGTCTGTTAACAGATGAACACATGTATAAATACTCCATCTAACTGTTTCCACAAGCTGAATGAATTGATACTTTTCTTTTTTGGCTTCAGAGTTTGAGTTCTCTGTTGTATTCATATCCGAAATGTTGCACCTCTAATACCATCAAAAAACGTCCAATGGAAAGTCATGTTGGAAACTCTAACAAAAATTGTTGACCGAATTATCTGCAATGGAGTTGTAGCAAAAAGCGTTCGTAGAAAAATTTGCAGCAGCAACCTGACGGTAGAGCATCTCATAAATATTTTCCTTTGGAATGGCGTCACAAAAAGTTTCGATGGAAAATTTCCATGAGACTGTTTCTCATGGAAATTCGATGAAAAATATTTGGCTAATAAAAATCTATTGTTAAATCCACAGTAAACTATTTGTGAAATTGAATTTGCTCTGTTCTATTTGACGTGTGCATTTCTGTCACTCACCGATGAAAAATCGCCCCGCAACTCCTACGGTGATATGTGTGGAGGACCCAATTGAACTATCAGGGGCTGATGGATAATAATAGGAGTGGTCATGTTAACTGTTAGGAGCTATTCTGTAAATACTGAGACTACAACTGTTAAAACAGTTGGTATGGTTGTCTGTTAAAATTGCTATCCCAAAAACAGTTGAGGTTCCCACTTATAAGAGGGACTGTACTTACCATAACAGAGATATAGAAAAAACTGCTGCATTTCCTTCCCTTCTGCTCTTCTACTCTTCTTCCTGTTAGCCCTCTTCATCCTTTTGCCTAGGTTGCCCTTCTTGTCATAACATACGGAGAATAGGGCTCCTAAGCAAATCGCCAATTTTCCTCCGGAAATCCCATTGTGCCAATTTTTCCCTCAACGATCTTTTCTTCTATCATTTGTACCCTCTCATGGATTCTATCAACAAATCTGTTGACACAGCTAGGCAGCTCGGACACACGCCAGCTTGACAACAGCTTGGTAGCTTGGATGCAGCTTGGACACACCAACTCGGACGCACAGCAGCCAGCTCAGATGGTTGAACGCACAGCAGCTCATGAGCTCGGCCGCTCGCCAAATCAAGGTATTGTTATACGGTTGGCTGATGTTCGATGAAATGTCTGAAAGATTGATTAGCGATTTTCCAATATATATAATTAATTATATATTAAAGAAAAATTAGTTTTCTTTTGGTATGTATAATTGGTACCAAAGAATTAGAGTATGACTCTAAAATTTTAATTGGTGAAAATGTAAGTAATTAATTTAATATATGATTAAAGGTAATCGTAATAGGTTTAAATTTGAATTACGGTTTTTGAAACTCTAACTTTTGCAGATATATTAATTAATTATTAATTTGATCTATAGTTGGTTAAATTTTAAAACTATTATTAGATATATGTGATATATATTTAATTTAATTGGAAAATAGTTTCAATTAGAGTGATTAATTTATAGATTTATTTTTTGTCACAATGCTTTTCGGAACAATATTATGTTTTTGCTAGCATTGCTTATATTTTTTATACTTATATGATATGCATGAAATGAAATGGTGGTTATAGACTAGTTTATGTGATGAATAGATATCTACTTTAATTTTTTTGTTAAATAGGGCGTGTGTACCCTATCTTACCTAAAGTTTTTCTCCATATTTTATTTCACATAGTTTTTAAAATTGAACTAAACTAAAAATCGACCCAACTATGGATTTATGGTTTAAACTAGGGGTTTGATGGGTTCGACTGCATATTTTATAATAATAATCATAATAAATATTTCACTTAAAATATTAGAATGATCTAATTTAAGTTTAAATTTTTAAATAAACTAAAAATTCACAAATATTCATAACTCATCTGCTCTTTTTCTTCTTTACACTGCCCCAGTTCACTTACTTTCCTATTGAAGTTTACTTTTTGTTTTAGAAAAAATTAAATATAATAAAAGTAAAAAAATAAATAATGAATACTACAACTTTCAACAAGCAGGCTACGCCTAGTTGTCATCTCTCAACTTTCACATCATCTTCTTCCTCCATCTATCTCCTTGCCTCCCCTCACATTTGATATTCCGTTCTTCTTTTTCCCTTCTTTCCAACGTCTTTACTTTGCTCACCTTCCTCCACAACCAGCTATTCACCAGCCTTACCGTAAGGTGTGTAATGTTTTGCTTTGACAAGACGAACAAAGTAAAGAGGATGGAGAGACGGTGGCTCATTCTCAGCCACCTCCAAGGGCGTCGGAGACCTTGCCTGGCCAGGGCAGTCCATAGCCATCACAGTGGCACCCCCGCCCCTCCTGTCATTCTACATTGAAGTTTATTCTTTTTTCTTTTATTTACAGGGAGCCGGGTTTCCTTATCTGTTTTTATGGGTTCATGGATTCTTTCATGAACTGCCTGGTTTCCTCGGGTCAAGCCGGGTCAATTTGCAAATGGAATAATTGATAACATCAAACCAGATATATGACCAATTCCTGATCAAACCGGTTCAACTGGCCGATTAGGTCTGGTTTTAAAAACTATGGCATTTTTTCTCTCCCTCCCCCAACCGTAGATTGGGGTTTCTTGGAAACTATTATGTAATGTAAAATAGTTCTATATTAACATTAAGCATTCTAAATAAATTTCCCATTAAATTTGTATCTAGCACTCCATATAAGATATAAAAGGGTACAAAACTAAGTTTTAAGTATTTAAAGATTTGAGGTTACTCAGCCTATGTGAAAATATATGATTTGGACAAACTTGGTGTAAGATTGGAGAAATGTAGATTATTGAGATACCTTAAAGAAAGTTTAGGAAATTACTTTTACTCTTCTACTAACCAAAATGTATTTGTTAACAGACAAGTCACTTTCTTGGAGAAAAAGTTTATCCTAGATAATGGGAGTGGAAAATCTATAGAACTTGATGAAGTTCTTAACCCCATAATCAACCTTGCATCAACCAATAGAACAAGTTAATCTAGAATTAGTTAACCCACCAAAACTACCTCTATCTCCTCAGAGAACTATGAAAGTATGTAAAGCACCTCAAAAGTTGAATCTAGCCATTAAGAATAATCAAAATTTAGATGTTATGAATGTGCTTATAGCAAGAAATGACAAATTGCCATGAAATTTGAGATGGAATCCATGTACTCTAATAAAGTATGGACTTTAATGGATGCACTAAAGGGAATAACTCCCATCAAGTGCAAATGGGTCTTTAAAAAAAAATATCGGAGCAAATAACAATGTTGAAACATACAAAGCCAAATTGGTTACAAAAGATTTTAAACAAAAACATAATGTTGATTATAATGAGACCTTGTCACCAGTAATAATGTTTGAGTCCATTAGGATTTTGCTTGCTATAGTTGTATACCATGACTATGAGATATGGCAACTAGACATCGGGATTGCTTTTTTTAATGGAAATCTTGAGGAAAACGTCTATATGAAATAATCGGAGGGATTTGTCTCTTCATTGCACCAAACAAAGTATACAAGTTACAAAAATCTAGTTATGAGTTGAAGCAAGTTTCGAGGAGTTAGAACATCCATTTTGATGAGATAGTCAAAAGGATTGATTTTATAAAAAGTGAGAATGAATCTTGTGTTTACAAGAAGGTTAGTAGGAGTGCTATCATTTTTCTCTTGTTATATGTAGATGACATATTGCTTATTAGGAATGACGTGCCAATGTTGTAATTAGTTAAAATTTGGCTCTCTAAGAGCTTCTCCATGAAGGATTTGGGAGAAGCATCTTACATATTGGGAATAAAGATCTATAGAGATAGATCAATAGGTTGCTTGGTTTACCCCAATCTAGGTACATTGATATCGTGTTAAAGAGGTTCAACATACAAGGCAGTAAGTGTGAATACTTACCTATGAGTCATGATATTCATCTTTCGAAGAAGATGTCATAAAAAAATCCAAGGAGAGAGAGAGATTAAATGGGATTCCTTATACTTTTACAATATGGTCCATCATGTATGTCATGCTTTGTATCAGACTTGATGTGGCTTGTGATTTAAGAGTTACAAGTAAATTTAAGCTGATCTAGGAGAACATTGGAAAGTAGAGAAGAACATTCTCAAGTACTTGAAAAGGACTAGAGATGTTTTTTTAGTGCATGGTGGATTAGATTTGAAACTAGAATGATATACATACTCCAATTTTCAAATAGATTCAGATAATAGTAAATTAGTATAAGTGTATGTGTTAACCTTGAACGGTGGGGCTGTGAATTGGAAGAGTTCTAAACAGCCCATTGTAGCAGATTTAGTGATTGAAATAGAATATATCACTACAAGTGAATATGCAAAGGAAAGAGTGTGGATAAAATTTTTTGTCATTGTGTTGGGAGTTGTTCCACAAATAGTTAACCCAGTACCTATATATTGTGATAATATTGGGGTAGTTGCATAGGCAAAGGAACTAAGATTCCACCGTTAGTTAAAACACATCCTAAGATGATATCACCTAATTTGAGAAATTGTTGGAAGAAATGATATCAATGTCGAACGAATGAACACAAAGAACAATGTTGCATATCCTTTTACCAAACCATTCTCGTAACAACACTTTGATCGTCACCTAGAGAGCATAGTATTAGATGCCGTGACGATAGCCTTTAGTGTAAGTGGAAAATTGTTAGTATTAATGCCATAACCCTAATTGCATATGATATAGTTGGAGTTATTTTTCATTCATGAAACATAATTGAGGTATTTCATTCATCATATGCTACATATTTTAATGAAACCTATAAATTAAGACAATAGTTTTAGGACTATGATAAGATTATGCCTGTGAGATATGAGATCTCAAAAGTCTTAATTTAAAATTGTTCCTAGTTATAAGATTATTGAGTTGGGGATCAGTGATCCGGTGAGACTAGTACACTTGTTATATGCTCTATGATAGAGAGTAACTGATTTCATCGTTACTTATAAAGAATTACTAATATAAGAATATATGTACTTATTGTAGAACAAGTTTATTGCACTAACTTGCTTGATGAAAATCTAATGGATACTTATGTAAATGTCAGTAGGCAATTCTTTAGGTAATAGGAGGTGTAAATAGTTTTTAGACCTAATATTACCATAGTACTATTAAATTGAGGTTTTGGCTTATTTCTTAATGTGACTTTTACAGACACGTGAAGATTATTATAGATCCAAAGAAATTCTTAAGGAGGTGGTGAATAATCAATAAGGAATGAATTACTCCTCACGAGAAAAGAGGATGCTTAATGCATTCTATTTAGTATTGACTTGAGAAATTTTTAGCCATAAATGATGAAAAATTAGAAAAAAGCTTTTGGTATTTTTCATAATTGAGTATAATACATATGAATATGTATTGGGATTTGATATTTTATCTATATCATAATTTATTTAAGACATTATATATTCGAAAGATTTAATTATATGAGACTAACCACCAATGGGTATTTGATTTTTTTCATTGATCCTCACCCTCGAGGAGTAGTTATGATACGTTGTTAGACATTAAATTTGACTTGTGGGTTTAAATGATTAAGAGTTAAGGAGCTTATTTGATTAAAAGGTTTAATATGATTGAATTAAACTCATTACTAACTTGGTGTAGAGCCTAATAGGTTACAAACAATATAAGTAATTTCTTATAATAAAATTTAAATATATTAAAATTCAAATTAAGTTTTAGAATTTC
>CXYZ01006172.1:126308-242022 GCA_900006705.1 Sonneratia caseolaris
CCGGTTCAATTGGATTTGACTTAATTTAAAGTGTAATTGGATTATTTATGAGAACCGGACTGGGTGAGTGGCTAGTCCTCGTCGAACTGGCTAGCTCGGTCTGGTTTTTAAAACTATGGTATGATAGTTAAAAAAGACAACACATATCCGATGATTATGCGTTGATTAGGTGATTTATAGTTAGCCCATTACGTAATGAACTGAGTGAAATAAAAACTCAATTTCTAATATTTACTTAACTAGAGCCTCCGGTTATATTTGATAGAAAGGAACAGAGGGTGAAATCAAATATAATGAAATTTAGAAAGGTGAATTTCAATTTTTCTCATTAATTACACTTTTAAGAGTTAGCACGTTGCCTTACATTTGATGAGTTTCCTTCTTATCAAAGTGGAATGAGCATTCCTTCTTTTAAAATTACGGAATGCTCATTCAACTATTTATTTTAACTTCATTTCAACGTAATTTTAAGATCATCATAAAAATCATCAAATTTTCTCTTTATACTATACCATTTCGCTCCATTTAATCAATTCTATTTAATTTCATTTCTTCCTACTAAACATAGCATTCCTTCTTTTTTATAAGTAAAAATACAATAGCAACAATGACAACTCAGTGACCCTACTTTGACATGTTTGGGCTTATATATTGAACCATAAACATACTAGAGTCGCTAAATAATCACTAATTAGTGTTGACCCGTCAGTGTCATACTAGCAGTGATCCAATATAATTTAAGAATCCGATATTCACTAAAGTCCAGCCTCAAATGGCAATTTCTAGCAAATTTTTTTAACACGGTCAATAAGAGATTCAAACATAAAATTTCACACTCACTATACTTTACGAGAATTGGATGTCTAAACCATCGTTCCCTAGTTGAACTAGAACTCTTCCTTCTACTTGTGAGCAATTTTTATTTTCCCTCTTTCACATATATATATATATATAATATGCAAATCATCTAATACCAAAAATGGCTGTTTGACTTATCTTGATTGAAATATAATTAGTTTATTAAAATATAAAATTCTTTCAATGTAATTTTATTTATTCATAAAATTTAAATTTAAACATTATTTAAAGAAAGAAGTGCCATATTGCTTCCTTTTTACACTTTATCCACTTGAAAGGCCCAGCATATTAAATAAGCCTGATCCCTTTAAATAGGCACTCCATGGAGTCCATTTCCCTCGTTGTACTCTCAGCACTTACAGAAGGCAATGGCTCGCTTTTCTCTTTTCCTCTTGTGGGCATTTTTCTCCCTGCTTTTCTCCGCCTCTCGTCATGTCCATTCCCTTAATGATCCGGAAACACAATCTACGGTGACTACACAACCACCATATAACACCAACAGTGCAGGCGGTGGCGGTGGAGGCTCAGGTGGGGGGTGGGGCACGGGAGGAGGATATGGGCGTGGCTCTGGTTCAGGTGGTGGGTGGGGCAGAGAAGCTCCTGGCTGGCGTGGTGGCGGAGGTGGTGGTGGTGGAGGCGGGGGTGGTGGTAGTGGACGTGGTGGTGGAACGGGGTATGGTGGTGGTAGTGGCAGTGGAGGCGGCGGTGCTGGGCCACCTGCTACTGAAAGTGTCACCCTTGGTGAAGCCGAGGTTACAGTGAAAGCAAGAAAGGCTTCACCAGGGTCTAACTTATAAGGCTTAGATCTCATCTAAGACAGGGTGCATATACTCGGATATGACCTTATTGTCTGAAATGAAGTAGCAATGCGCCAATGCTTGTACGGTATTGTATATGAATAAAGCGCACCTTATATTTACGCATCCGGAGTTCGGACATTATCTTAATATTGCCTGATTTCTTCTACGACCGACAGACAATTTGCAAGACTAATTGGGAACAGTGGCGGTGCTTTTGGTATTACGTTCCCTCTGAATCCAAATTCGATTCTCAATCCCTTATATTTCTTTATAATTACATATCAATTACATTATATATGAATTCTTTATATTTCTTTATCCTTCACATTTTCGGATTTCTTTTACTTCTTAATTAAAAGAAGATAAATAAAGAGGTAGAATTGGTCAACTTTATTGGCCATCATCTAATTGAAATAAACCTTTAATTCAGAATGTGAATTATCAATACCGTAATCTAAATTAGAAGATATTAAAATTTCTTACTATTTCTTGATTATACTTCAAACCGTGCAATTTCGGATACTTTCTTTAGTTAATATTATTTCTACAGAGGCTTCTACCAGTAATAATAGTATAGCTCCCTCAGATTGTTGACGTGAAAATTATCAGGGACGCATACTTTACCTGATAAGGCCAGACGCCCGAATAATGGAAATATAGATATATATATATATATATATATATTGATCAGTTAAAAACCTAGAAAAGTCAAGAGAAGGAAACCTCTAGCATCACCAAAAAGATGGTCCCAGACAAATAACTGGATGATGAAAAATGCGGAGGCCTGTGATACGGAGCAGGGGGCATTGAAGGAGAAATGGAACGATAGCGAAGATTGATGGAAGAAGACAGAGAACCAGACTTAGGCAATGAGAAGGAAATCTTATCATTCATCGCGTATACCCCCGATGAAGTGGGGTTGTTACATTTTGAAGGGGTGCCACTTCCCAGCTCGACTGGCCCCTGTTTTCCCCTCTCTACTTTCTTCTCCCAAGTTCGTTGTAATCGCCTAGTATTGTATCTTTCACTAGACTCCCCTATTTCGTTTATTGCATTTGACCCTTCCCATCCAACTTCTCCTACTATTGCATTAAAGTCCTGCCGCCTAACATCCCGGTGGTAAATAAGCATTCCTTACTAACCAGTTCAATATTTGCATCACCATCAATGTGTTTCACTTTGATAATCCATTTCTTAACCATAATCGTCCATGAATGGATCAATCAAATGCGACATATATAGCTGTTTTGATGTACAAGTAAATGATACGATAAAACAAAGTTCTTTGAGTGAACGCTACTGGAAAACTGCATATTCCCGATGGTCAAAATCCACGGACATCTGTTGGAAAAAGGTATATTTCTGTATGATTTCCGTCAGGAATTGTCTCTCGGCGTTTTGCTCGAAGAAAATTTATGGGTGGTCATAAATCTCTTGTAATGCGACAGACTTCCGACGAAGTTGCTATTGTCGTAATTTCCAAAAGATTTCCATTGAAGATTCTCACATAAAATAACTCCGATGGATGTAATGTGTAGCAAATGCAACAAAAAAATATCATGTATTTCCGTGAGATGTTTCTGCCTGAAATCTGCCGGTAATCAACATTTCTGTCTGATTTCCACAAGAAATTCTCTCTCGGCGTTTTGCTCCAAAGGAATTTATGGATGGTCGAAATTTTGTGATTCTGCCGAAAATCTGTCTGTAATGAAATGACGAGAATATTTCGTGAGTTTTTTCTCATGGAAAATGCATTAGAATCACTTACGGAAGTTCCGATAGATGCATTTGTGGGAAGTTCCGACAGATCTGGTCGGACGAAAATTTGTCCAAAATTTCCGACGTAAATTTCTCAAGTTCCATCTTTATCCTGTGTTCTTCCATACATTTCTCACATAATACTATAATTAATCCATACAATTGTTTATAAACTGCAAGTTTAGCAAATGCACATAATCCATACATTGCATATAATAGGCAGTCATTAATTATGAAAGTAAGTCATACATATTGATTAGTGTCAATGGCAAAAGGACCCCATATAATACTATACCAAAATGAAGATAAAGGAAAGCAAATTAAGGATGATCTTCCTCACGCGATCGGGGTTGAGTGTCTTGTTGTGATGAACCTTGTGATTTCCTAATTCGTCTCTTGTACTGGGTAGGAGAGCCAATTATCAAAGGTTGCGATCGTTGGTCCAATGTCGAGACAGGAGGGGCATGCAAGTGGGGTGATGGAGGTGCCACCATGCGCTCTCCAAGTGGACGAGGTATGGATGGTGTCCATGGGCCCTGACCATGCTAGTGCGACCATGGAGTAACTAATTAGATAAAATCAAATACTACATAGAATATTCATATGAATTTGTTCATTGAATATAACTGTAAGCTCTAATCAATCAAAACTTTTATTCGAATTACTACCAAGATAAAATCAATTTATGTGTAACTTAATTGACAAAATTTTGAAAAGTGCACTTACATGAAAACTTTCAGCCCTATGGTCAGCAAATCTACCCGTCTTCTTATTAAACTTAAGATGGGTGAATAACTCGCAGTTGGTGGGGTCCCTTCCTAATATCTTCGCCTACAATATCATAACATAAGCATACGTAGTTAAGTAAAATTGTAGTTTATCTGATTCTGATCAACATCAAAATGCTAAAAGTTAGTGACAAATGTAAAGAAGTAGGTTTACCAATCTTCTCCTATGTGTCCCCAAGGATACGCACCCCCCAAAGTGCACGTAGCCACCTATGCTGGATGCTCTATTTTTCTTGTTTGACTCGGATAGTCTCTAATAGCCTTCACTTTGCCAATGTTCTTGAAGGGCTCGCCAAAATGAATCTCCCATCCAAACCTGTGGCTGCTTTTTCTTCTTTGCCTCCCTGTACATGTCACTAAGGCGTGCAGCTCCCTTCTTATTAAATGCATGTGCCACATAAATTCCTCATCATTTGGATCCCATCATACATGGACCTAGTACAAAAAGAGTAAGACATGGTATATATTAGGTATATATTGTACAACAAACTAAATAACTAAACAAGTAAAACAAAATATGTGCTATAATGACTTACTTTCCATGTTTTAAAAATTTTGCGTTTAAGGTCCTCCGGAATTTTTGACCAACTAGGATAGAAGGTCTCAAGTTTGTTTTGAATTGCGTTAGTTAGTCGATGGGTAGTGGGGAGGTTTGGATCACACCTACAGAGATGGAGCAGTTGCATTAGTAGTAATATAGGAGTCATGTTTGATCCATTCAAATGAAAAATAATTCATAGAATGTGTTAATGTTACATGGCAGGACATGAATGCACTAGTGGGGAAGTAGGAAAAGTTTGATCGAGGGGGGCCAATTATAATAAACGGAAGGTTGGGGAAGTTTAGTAGAAGATATAGAAATAGGCAGTTATAACAAACTCTAGAAACAGAATTGGCCGGTCTGTAACAGTTGTGAAGGGCGCCCTTTAAAAATGTGGCAACCCCCACCATCAAAGGGTGTGATGAATAATAACGAGAATTCTCTCCCTCTCCCTCTTGAACTGGCTCCTCTCCCCCCTCTCGTCAATTCTCCTAGTCATTCTCTTTCATTTGTAGCTCCAATCGGTAACAGTGGTATTAGAGCCACACAACCCTTGGACCCTGCTGTAATGGGTATAGAAACTAGGGCACAGGACCATCGGAGGTTCGAAGTGACCATGAAAGAACACGAGCAGATGCTCCATGAGCTCCGGGAACAATTGAGGGCACAAGGTGAAAAATGGGATGAACTTTATGCAGCAGTTACCAACCTTACGTGCCAGGTATAAAATTCGGGGGGATCATAGCCCTCCTTGGATCATTCAGGGGAGCATTCTGCTACACGAGTACGTGAGTTTAATGGGCAGGGTGATGGCCTAGGAGCGTCGAAGCAGATTGGGAGAATTGATTTCCCTAAATTTGTGGGCAAAGAGTTCGATGAATGGATATACAAGGTTAACCAGTTCTTCGAATTTGAGGTTGTCCTAGACGAACTGAAGGTTAAGATTGTAGCAGTACACCTTGACGGGGAAGCCCTGCATTGGCACCAATCTTATATGAAGGGTTGGAGGGCAACTCGGGGACATATCACATGGCTAGGCTATATTGAATCCATGGCAGCTCGGTTTAGCAACCAGGGATACGATGACCCTATGGGCGAACTCAAAACTTTGTTCCAACAAGGTATGTTGTTGGACTACCTTAACCAATTTGAGAAACTTCTCCATCGAGTGGAGGTATCTGAGGAGCACGCAGTAAGTTTGTTTTGGCTGGTCTAAACCCAAGTATTGGCAATCCTGTGCGGATGTTTAATCTGCATAATCTGCGAGAGTGTTACGCCTTAGCCAAAATCCAAGAACCATCATCACTAAGCCCACTGGATAGCATCCCTCCAAGTCGACTTTCAATGGATCCACCCCGTTCAGACCCCCTGGCTCCCCCAGTCAGGCTGTGATCTTGGAGGTTGGAAAACAAGCGGGCATCCTTCCCTTACCCCCACACAGTAAACTGTTACCACCTAAGAAACTTTACCTCGGGCGCCATACCCACACCCTCACAGCAAAGGAGATTGAGGAAAGAAGAGCCAAAGGGTTGTGTTTTGGGTGCGAAGAAAAGTTTACCCCCGGACACGGATGCTTGAAGAAGCATCTCTATGCGGTGCAGGTTGAGGAACAAGAGTAGGAAGGGCAGGAGGTGCAAAATGGGGAAGATGAGGTTTCACTTGAAATTTCCATTCACGCCCTCTCGGGGACACCCCATTACCAAACTATTAAGGTTGAGGGTCAAGTGGGAAATAGGAGGCTATACATCCTGATTGACCCTGGAAGCACCCACAATTTCATTGACAAGGAGCTTGGATTACGGTTGTGCTGGGATATTTCGAAGATTCCGCCCCTCAAGGTAACACTGGCCGATGGAGGGAACTTGCCTTGTATAGCGATGAGCAGGGGCTTTGAGTGGAGAATGCAGGGAGAAGCTTATGTCGCAGATGTCTTCTTGATATCATTAGGTAGCTACGACATGATCTTGGGTGTGCAGTGGCTGTCAACACTGGGGAAGACTACTTGGGACTTCAATACCCTTGAAATAAGCTTTCTCAAGGAGGGACAGACAAGGGTAATCAGAGGGAAAACTCGGCAGCATTGTAGCTGATCACAGAAACGGGCGTTGACAAGTTACTGAGGAAGAAGAAGCAGGTGCACACCCTGCACCTCTGCAGTCTTGAGGGAAGGGACCTACTGCAAGTCCCTGAGGCAGCTTCTTCAGGTGACTATCCAGAATTAGAACAGGTGCTCAATGAATTCCGAGATTTGTTTGATGAACCGATGAGCCTACCTCCAAAATGGACACACATTCATCGAATCCCCCTTAAGGAAGTCAGCCTACCAACATTCGGCCCTACCGTTTCCCCTCCTTACAAAAGACTGTTATAGAGTAGATGGTTAGGCAGATGCTCAATATAGGAGTCATTCGGCCAAGCTGCAGCCCGTACTCCTCACCCGTCCTTCTAGTTAAAAAGAAGGACCAAGCCTGGCGGCCATGCGTTAACTTCAGATCCCTGAACTAGCTTACTATCAAGGATAAATTCCCCATTCCTATCATTGAGGAGCTCCTGGATGAGCTGCATGGCTCAAAGGTGTTTTCAAAAATCGACCTACGATCGGGTTACCACCAAATTTGGATGTATGAAGATGACATCCAAAAGACCGCTTTTCGAACGCATGAGGGACACTATGAATTTGTTGTAATGCCATTTGGGCTGACTAACGCTCCCTCAACATTCCAAAGCCTAATAAATCAGGTCTTCAAACCTTATTTGCGCAAGTTCATCTTAGTATTCTTTGACGATATTCTCGTGTACAATTAGGAACTAGGAGAGCATGTGATCCACCTATGACGGACCCTACAATTGTTAAGGGAAAACCAACCATTCGCCAAGCATAGCAAGTGCAATTTTGCGTCTCCTCGTGTGAAATACCTGGGACATTTCATCTCTACAGAGGGAGTGACAACGGACCCTGCCAAAATTCGAGCAGTTTGGGAATGGCCTACTCCACAAAGTGTAAAGCAATTGCGAGGATTCCTGGGACTTGCAGGCTACTATAGGCGGTTCGTGAAGTCATATGGCACCATTAGTCGCCTCTTGACAGATCTCCTAAGGAAGGACACTTTCTGTTGGGGTCTAGAAGCTACTGTTGTGTTTGAACAACTTAAGATAGCCCTAACCACAGCCCCTGTCTTAGCACTCCTTGACTTCACACAACCATTCGAATTAGNTTTCCCCTCCTTACAAAAGACTGTTATAGAGTAGATGGTTAGGCAGATGCTCAATATAGGAGTCATTCGGCCAAGCTGCAGCCCGTACTCCTCACCCGTCCTTCTAGTTAAAAAGAAGGACCAAGCCTGGCGGCCATGCGTTAACTTCAGATCCCTGAACTAGCTTACTATCAAGGATAAATTCCCCATTCCTATCATTGAGGAGCTCCTGGCAGAGCTGCATGGCTCAAAGGTGCTTTCAAAAATCGACCTACGATCGGGTTACCACCAAATTTGGATGTATGAAGATGACATCCAAAAGACCGCTTTTCGAACGCATGAGGGACACTATGAATTTGTTGTAATGCCATTTGGGCTGACTAACGCTCCCTCAACATTCCAAAGCCTAATAAATCAGGTCTTCAAACCTTATTTGCGCAAGTTCATCTTAGTATTCTTTGACGATATTCTCGTGTACAATTAGGAACTAGGAGAGCATGTGATCCACCTATGACGGACCCTACAATTGTTAAGGGAAAACCAACCATTCGCCAAGCATAGCAAGTGCAATTTTGCGTCTCCTCGTGTGAAATACCTGGGACATTTCATCTCTACAGAGGGAGTGACAACGGACCCTGCCAAAATTCGAGCAGTTTGGGAATGGCCTACTCCACAAAGTGTAAAGCAATTGCGAGGATTCCTGGGACTTGCAGGCTACTATAGGCGGTTCGTGAAGTCATATGGCACCATTAGTCGCCTCTTGACAGATCTCCTAAGGAAGGACACTTTCTGTTGGGGTCTAGAAGCTACTGTTGTGTTTGAACAACTTAAGATAGCCCTAACCACAGCCCCTGTCTTAGCACTCCTTGACTTCACACAACCATTCGAATTAGAAACTGATGCCTTAGGGCATGGTGTGGGAGTTGTATTGATGCAGAAGGGACACCCTATTGCCTTCCTCAGTAAATCCTTAAGCCCGCACCAACAAGCCAAACCTGTGTATGACAGGGAATTGCTGGCCATCCTCCTTACAGTCAAGCGATGGAACCAATACCTGGTAGGAAAGCCCTTTGTTATTTGAATGGACCATTGCAACCTAAAATTTTTACTGGAACAACGGCTCTCGACTCCATTGCAGCATGCCTGGCTAGCCAAACTTGCTGGCTATGACTTCAAAATAGTCTACAAAAAGGGGAGTGAAAATGAAGTGGCAGATGCCCTCTCCCACGTGACATCCCGAGAAGTGGCCATGTGTGCAATCTTCTGCATCACCTCAAACTTTTGTACCAACAGATCCGCCGCACTTGGCAGGAGGATCCCAAAATACAAGAATTGATAAAACAGCTTACACAGGATCTGGCAAGCCACCCAGGCTATAGTTGGATCCACGAGCAACTCCGAAAGAAGGGAAGGTTGATTGTCGGACAGAATTAGCAGCTACAGCGGTTTATTTACCAATTGGATCATTCAAGCTCCTTGAGGGGCCATTTGGGGGTCCACGCAACGACCCAACGAGGAACGTCCCCGTTCTACTGGAAGGGAGTGAGACGGCACATTCGAACCTTCATCAGGGGATGTGAGGTTTGCCTACAACACAGACGGAGACAGTGGCAACCCCGGGCCTATTACAGCCCCTTCCTATTCCTGAGGGCATCTTCCAAGACGTAAGCATGGATTTTGTCGAGGGACAACCCAAGTTAGAGGGTCGTAGTGTGATTCTAGTGGTCGTGGATAGACTGACAAAGTATGCTCATTTCATGGGGCTTGCCCACCCCTATACTGCAGTTCAGGTGGCCCGCACCTACATAGACCATGTCCTCAAATTGCACGGACTCCCAAAGACCATTGTAAGTGATCATGATCGGGTGTTCCTAAGCTCCTTCTGGCAGGAGCTGTTCCGCAACCAAGGAGTAGCCCTCCACATGTCATCAACTTACCACCCACAAAGTGACTGTCAGACAGAGGTGGTGAACAAGGGGCTGGAGTGTTATCTGCGTTGCATGTGCAGAAAAAGATGGGCAAGGTTGCTTTGGATGAGCTCAATTTTTCTATATTGTTCTTATCACTCCCTTCGCATATATGTATACAAAGGTTTTCTATAGAATGTAAAACTTTCTAAAACTAATTGACTTACAAAAGGAAATAACTTAATTACAGAAAATCAAATCAAGGAAATAAAGGTCATCATGAATTTGGGAGAGTGATGACATCTTTCTTGTTATCCTTATCCACGGAAGAGCTTGATAAGGTAAGTGAGCCGGATTGACATATTTCTTCAACAATCCCCCGCAAACCGGGCGTAGGAAGCTTCCAAAGCCTGAGTTTGGTCCTGATACTAGTAAAGGAGTCTCGAGAAAGAGACTTTGTGAAGATATCAGCCAATTGTAATGAAGAAGGAACATAGTGGGTGCTGATGAAACCTTGAGAAACCTTTTCCCGAATGAAATGATAGTCAATTTCAACATGCTTCGTACGGGCATGAAAGACTGGGTTTGCTGTGAGATGAAGAGCAGAGATATTATCTGAGAAGAGAAGTGAGGACCGAGGCTGAGAGATGCCAATGTCTCGTAAGATGAAAGAAATCCACGTGAGTTCCGCTGCAGCTGAGGCAAGAGCACGGTATTTAGCTTCAGCTGTTGAACGGGCAACAGTAGGCTGCCTTTTTGCAGACCATGATATACAATTAGAGCCTAAAAACATACAATAGCCCGTTGTAGAGNCCAGTCAGCATCGACATATCCAAACAAGTCCAAAGAACTGCGAGCCAAAATACGAAGGCCAAGATCCATTGTACCACAAAGGTACCTGAGGATGCGCTTCACCATCTGTTAGTGACCATTTGTTGGAGCATGCATATGCTGACAAGCAACATTAACAACAAGAGAAAGATCAGGTCGAGTCAAAGTGAGGTACTGTAGTGCTCCAACAATACTCTGATAATGTGATGGATTATGAAAAGTGTGATCCTCCCCTCGTAGAGGCGGAGGCTTACTTGTCATGGGAGTGGCAATAGGTTTACAATCACCCATTGAAGCTTTGACAATCAATTTGCCACGTTGATTGATGAAGGTAAGGGGAACTTTGGCTGGGCGTTGGTGGCTGCCATTGGTGGCTCTGATACCATGAAGAAAAAGATGGGCAAGGTTTCTTTGGATGAGCTCAATTTTTCTATATTGTTCTTATCACTCCCTTCGCATATATGTATACAAAGGTTTTCTATAGAATGTAAAACTCTGATACATTGTGAGCCCAGCCCATAAGGGATTGGGCTCGTTTCCACTTAAAAGTTTAAGCTAATAGGTGATGGTATCCAACCTTCTTATAAGCCCACAACGTTTTCTTCATTTAATCGATGTGGGATTGTATATCTCAACACCCGCCCTTAATTATCCGCCCTCAACAACTGTCTACAAGTCGGACATTTTTCTTCCGGTCTTGGACGAGGGGGACAACTGGCCACGAGTCGGGCAATTTTCTTCCGTACTCGGGTTTATATCAACTAACCACGAGCCAGGATTCTAGACTCGGGTTGGACGAGTTGTGAGCCCACTGGCTCTGATACCATATTAAATTCGTTGTGAGCCCATAAGGAATCGGACCCGTTTCCACTTAAAAGCTCAAGCTAATAGGTGGTGGTACCCAACTTTCTTATAAGCCCACAACGTTTTCTTCATTTAATTAATGTGAGATTGTATATCTCAACACTCTCCCCCCTCTCGTCAATTCTTCTTGTCATTCTCTTCCATTTGTAGCTCTAATCGGTAACAGTTACTCATGCCTCCCTTCCCGATGTAAAAATGACCTACTGTCGGATTCTTGATTATGATTGTCATTGTCACTAGCTTGCAGTATGAGTGATGCATCTGTTGATTCTTCATCTAATGGTGTCCGATTTGTTAATTCGTCGCTATCATTGGACGATGTTGATTCCATCCGTCTCTTGCCCCATTGGATTTGTTCATTGGTTCCCTTGTTTCTTGCCATTTGCTTACGCAGTTATTAGTTTAATGAAATTAATTACACCAAAGGATTGAAAGAACATAAAGCAATGTACACCTCAAACGTGTCATGCAATTCTCCATTATATACCAGCCCAAAAAAAGGCTCAATAGACAAGTTTTCTAGTCCAAATAAAGCTCAACAACAGCATATTAAATGGAGCCCCAACAGACAAGTTATCTAGTCCAAATAAAGCTCAATAGCAGCAGATTAAATGGAGGCCCAACAAACAAGTTTTCTAGTCGACATAGAGCTTAACAGCCGAACAACAGCAGACCAAATTGAGTTCCAATAGACAATTTTTCTACTCCAAATAAAGCTCAACAGCATCATATTAAATGGAGCCCCAACAGACAAGTTATCTAGTCCAAATAAAGCTCCACAGTAGCAGATTAAATGGAGGCCCAATAGTCAACATATTTACTGGAAATAGAGCTCAACAGCAGCAGGCCGAATAGCAGCGAAACAACAGCAACAAACAATGGAGCTGAATAACAACGCAAGAGGGAAGGTAAAGAAACATATAGCAGCTCCTACCTCGGTCCACAACAGTTATCGAAAGACAAGCTTAAGGAGAAGGCTACAAAGAACTCCCTGAGGGAAAAGAGGCGATTTAGCAGCAGCAGCAGGTTGGCGTCGGAGGCAGCAGCAGGGAGCTGCGGAAGGGCGAACAGAAGCAGAAGTAGCGGCTCTAGCAAGGGAAGATCGCAAACTGCTCCAGAGCAGGTCAGCGTCGGAGGCAGCAGCAGCGAGCTGGGGAAGGGCGAACAGTTCTTCTCGCAGTAGCTCCGTCAAGGGAAGACCGACGAATTACTGTAGAGTCAGCGTCGGAGGCAGCAGCAGTGAGCTGGGGAAGGGCGAACAGTTCTTCTTGCAACAGCTCCAGCAAGGTAAAACCGGCGAACTGCTGCAGAGTACATCGGCGTCAGAGGTAGCAACGCGAGCAGCAACAAGTAGGGGCGAGCAGAAGCTGGGAGCAAAAACGGCTACCCGAGCTGCGGCAACAAGCAGGGGCGAGTAGGAGCTGGCAGCAGTGACCTGCCAAACAGAGGATGTTGAGCTCGGGAGAGCAGCAGCACGAACAAGAGGCAAGCAACACGAGCTAGACAGAGGGTTTTCTTCACTTGCAAACGAAGAGGGAAAGGCTTTGGCGGGTTACTGTTGATGATCGATGCGGGTAGCTGTGGAGGTAAGGGGCGGTAAAGCTCAGAGATCTTCGGTCAGGAATTTTTCAAAGAAATCTGCCAAAGTGGCAGAATGTGGCCTGGCCCGAAAAAACTGGGCTGTGTCGGTGTTTTCGGGCCGTGCTCGCTTTGCCCAAAAATAAATCGCCCCGACCCGATTTCATGAAAATAAGGCAAATAATAAAACAATAATTATGAGAAAAATCAATTAATTATATTTTATTAAATATATCAATATTTTATTTACAATAATACAAATTTTATGCCTAAACCATGAAAAATTCTATGCCCACGGTGCCCAAAGCTGGAAAATTTTGTGCTCAAGGGCTACCATTTTCGGCCCGATGGTACAATCGTGACATGCAGGCACTAGAGTTGGCAAAAAGTGGCATGGCCCAAAATCAAGGCACGAAAAAATTGTGCCTGGTCTGATATTTTCGAGATGTGACAACATAGTGCAAAATAAATTGTATTGTGCTGGGATGACCCGAAAACAATTGTGCTCGCACAAAAGGGCAAAAAATAAATTTTAAATAAAAATAAAAATATGAAATTTTTTTAAGAAGTATTAATTATACATATATAATTAT
Source organism: Sonneratia caseolaris (assembly GCA_900006705.1). Taxonomy (NCBI): domain Eukaryota; kingdom Viridiplantae; phylum Streptophyta; class Magnoliopsida; order Myrtales; family Lythraceae; genus Sonneratia; species Sonneratia caseolaris. Next base: position 140,021 of record CXYZ01006172.1, read on the forward strand.
ATTTTAACCGTTATTTAATTATTTAATTTAAATTAATACTAATTTTAGATCAATTGGTTAATTATATTATAAAAAGTTTATTTTAAATTATAAAATATTTAATTTAATTTTTTAAACTAATTATTCATACAATTCGTGCTAGCCCCAGGTCGCCTAAAATACGAAAATTTCGTGCTAGGTTGGCATTTTGGCCATCAGCTTTCACGTGCCGGCCTGGCCAGGCCCGGACTGAAAACTTGCCGACATGGATTGCCATCTCTAGTTGGCACGTCTCGAAAACCCAATGGCAGCCCAAATTGCCAGCTTTATAAATAAGATATGAGCCTATATAAAGTATGAAAGAACATGAATTGCCGACCTGAATTAGTGTTGTTGAAAGGGCGGGCCACCCAGTTCAAGACGACACTAGAACTATTTGGCCAGGTTACTTTTCAGCTTGTTTGCTTAATGGGCCATTACAGTTACTGATCATGGTTGAGGCATACATGAACCGACCTAAAACTGGTTATGAACACACCAGTTCAGGGTTTGGGCAGTCCAGTGCTAGCCTAGCCCTTTCAACATTTACCATCTCTAACTCGAACCATTCTGTAAAAGAAAAAGTTAATAAATTAATAAATCGAATAAAAAACCACATTATTGGTCTAAACAAACTATAGAAAGTTAAATATTACTATATAGTTATATTCAAATAAATATAGTACACAGTTTATTTAAGTTGAGTACAACAAACTAAATTCCCCTCTGCATTACTCGTCTTCATCATAATTGGAATCGTCTTGAGTAAGCAAATTGTCTCCCGAGTTATCATCTTCATCATCAGCAATGATATTCTCATTATCATTATCATCTGAACTTTCGCCTTCATAGATATTGCAACAGTGGTGCCCATAATGCTCAACATCATACACTTTTTCAGGAGGAATGTTATTATCAACCAAATGATCAACCGTTTCGTCAGAAAGCACAATGCTACACATGAGATGTCGTCATTTTGATATGCTAATTCCAATGAATCAACGATTTGAATATGACCGCTTCCTCTAGTTTTGATAATAGCCAACCAATTTCTCTTACCCCTAATACTCCAAGGATAAGGATCATAATATACCTAATGACAACGTGTTATAATAATGAATGGATCATAAGTTCTATATATGCTATTACGCTTCATCTCAATAATGTTGTATTGAGAGTGCATACTCCAAGTACCAACTCGTAGTGTTGGGTCAAACCAAACACAACGAAACAATATCATTTGATTTGTAGTAGAATCTCCATAATCCAATTGAATGACTTCATGTAATACTCCAAAATAATTATGCTCATCTCCACTATCACCATGTGTACCTATAACCCATACTCCACAATTGATCATTTTCTTATCTACACAACTTCCTTCAGTATTGAACTTATAACCATTGACAAAATATCTTTGCCATATATTTACTTGTCTGTTGGGTTCCCATGCCATTTATAACAATAACTCATTACTTATTAAGTCATTTAAAGGGTTAGTCACCTGAAAGTTACAAGAATTATGTGTAAGTCACTTGCACACATATATATACACATATACACATAAATCTTATATAATTATTGTTGAATGCCATGTTATTAGGACTTACGTATTCTCAAGACCCTGAACTGAAATATGGTTACATTGCTTGATCTCTACCATCGGTTGAAGTATTGAATTGTTCATGAAACACGCTACACATATTACATTATTCAAGCATGTTATTAGAAATAATGATGCATCCCATTAATGTTAATGGAAGGTACATAGCATATAAGAGTAACATACTTGATGAACCATCTCACTTCCTCGCAATTGAAGAGTACATGTAAATGAGCAGCTGCAAGCTCATCATCATTCAACCATCTCCTTTTACATGCTTATGATGGATGCCCAAGTTGTATGTCGTAATCCACCATCGTCATTACAGGGTACTCTACTGTGTGCAATTATGACATCTAATTAAAAGTAGTATGAGCAGAACTTGATGGTTTCACAATATATGTAAGCATTGTAGATTGATCCCTCCACATTTTGTTTTATGTTTGATTGACCTTTTCAATTGTCCAATGTATTTGTAAATAGGCAAACACAAATATTAATAGGATAAGCGAATAGGAAATCAAACATTTTTTTATATTAATTAATTATGTATGCGACTAGCATATATACCTCTCAAATGGAAACATCCATCTAAATTTCATCGACAAGATGGATAAGTAAATGCTCCATAACATCAAAGAATGCTAGTGTGAATATTCTCTCAAGCTTACATATAATAATTGGAATGTTTCTCGCCATCTTATCAAGATCTTCATGTGTTAATATTGTGGAGCATAAATCTCTAAAACATTGGCTAAGTTCAGCCAATGGTTTGCAAATATGATTAGAGAGTTCTCTAAAAGTGATTGGGAGAAGTTGTTGCATGAAAATATGACAGTCATGACTTTTCAATCCAATAAACTTGTTATCTCCTCTTATTTGTCTTGATAAATTTGATGAATATCCATTAGGCATTCGAATGCCACGTCAAAATGCTACGTCATATGGGTTGCCGAACTCATGGTTGTAAATAGCCTCTTACAACATGGAATCAGTGGCATATAATGCATCCTCTTAACTAGAATCAGCTTGCAATTACTCCTTCCAATTGTTGGTTGTGGCTTGTACTTGGAAGCATTATAGAACTTACAACTTTCAAGACCGCTTGTCTCCTTATAATATAACATATATCCATTTTTGCAACAATCAATCTTCTTAGAGAAAAGGTCCAATCTAGACACAAATTTCTTTGCTTGATAGAATGATTTTGGAATTGTGGCATTAGAGGGAGTGCACTCATCCATGACATGAAGCATCTCATCCATCACATTAGTAGATATGTTCCAATCAAATTTCACACTCATCAAATGCATGGATAGTGACAGAGTTCAATGTTGCTCACAATCGGAAAGTAAGGGCTTCTTTAACTCTTCCAACATATCATGAAACTGTTGGTATTTTTCATTAGGATATTCCTCGTTCATATGTGTGTTCTCACATTAGGGACCAACATGACTATGCCGATCTTGTGCAAATGAAGTTGTGTCATCATTAAAATTATGTTCAAATTCTTGTCTACCAGCATCAACTACAATAGATCTATATTGATGCATTGGGAATTCATATGGTATGCCCATAGTTGGAGTAGCATGCTTGATATTCTCTACACCACCATATTCGGATGGATCTTCCTCTTCATGATCCGTCTAGTACCAATAGTTATCCTTAAATCCCCACCTATACAAGTAAAGTTTTACATCATCAGGTAGTAACAGTTTCCCATGCTTACGACATTTTATACAAGGACATATGATAGTTCCATCTTGTTGATAATGATATAGTGAATAAGCATGCTTTATGAAAGTCTCAACACCATTCAGGAATTCTTGCCGAATACCTCCACATTTTGGCAACAACCAGTTACACATCCATAATATATGTGGTGGTCCATCCATTTACAAAATGGACCCATACAACATTTGCTTTACAAACAATCAAAATAATAAATAATGTAATACTAACACATTGCAACATATAGTAGTACTACATGCACTTTAGTTACAAAGTTGAAATGTAACGAAAGTGAAGTGAAAATTCAAAGATGATGATAGTGAGAAAACTTGGCCAATTGAAAGAGAAGAAGATATGCTCAAATGAAGAGAAATGGGTAGAGAAGATGTAGAAAGTATGTGTCCTCAGATAATCGTGCAGTAGGCATTTATAGAGGTAGTCGATGGATTTTCAACGGAAAATTTCGACAAATTTCCATTGGAAACCAATCATCAGAATCATCACATCATATTTCCGACCAGCTAGCAATGGAATAATTCATCAAAACATTTCTCCCTTAGATTTCTATTGGAAACTATCTGTCGAAATCAGCAAATGACATTTCCGACCGAATCGTGATGGAATATGTCATCGAAACATTTTTCCCATAGATTTCCATCGAATATGGTGACGGAATTTTCCACTAGAAATTGTGCCACGAAGTTCCCTCGCAAATTTGTTCCCATCTGAAATTTCAAATGCTCTTCTCTCGAAAGTTTACAAGACCATGTTTTCATAGAAATGCATCTTGGAATTTGGTAGTTTTCCAGTAGTGGAATGTCTAGATGACACTATATGCAACAAATTTTGAGTCTCGATAAGTAAAGACATGATAAAAGTTACAACAAATTATCTTTAATACAAGTGCTTTTTTTTGTGGGTACTAATCTCTAAGAAAATTACAAAAAATAAATCCTCTGATTCTCTTTCATGCTAGATTCTGAATGAGACTTGGGCAACGTGTTTTCATTCTAGGTTGGAACCATTGGGGCTTGTAAGCTTGATCCAATGAATCTGAATGTTGCTTCGAGCAAGGGCTTCGTAGCTTGTTCTCGATTGAAGTTAGTAATGGAGTCGTCAGGGGCTTTTGAGTTTGATCCATTGAATCCTCTTGGAGTCTCGAGCAAGGGCTATGGCAGCTTGATCTCAATCGAGGTTGACACCAGGGCTTTGTGAACTTGATTCAATGAGTTTGAATATTGCTCCAAGTGAGGGCTTTGTAGCTTGTTCTCGATTTAAGTTATTTATGGAGTCATTGGGGCTTTTGAGCTCGATCCATCGAATCCTCCTAGAGTCTTGAGGGAGGGCTATGGCAGCTTGATCTCAATCAAGGTGGACACCGAGGTTCTATGAACTTGATTCAATGAGTTTGAATGTTATTCCGATTGAGGGCTTCATAGCTTGCTCTTAGCCGAAGCTAGTGATGGAGTCACTAGGGCTTTTGAGTTTGATCCGTCGAATCCTCCTCAAGTCTCGAGCAAGGGCTATGGTAGCTTGATCTTGATCGAGGTGGAACACCGAGGCTCTGTGAGCTTGATCCGATGAGTTGGTGTGGAGTTTCTCCAAGTCTTTGACGTGACAAAACTTTGAGAGGGTTCTTAAGAGTTTTGAGTTGGATAGAGATTTATTAGGTTTTTGTACCTTGTTTTTTTCATTATGTTTTTTTTGTCCCCTTCCTCCAAAGGAGATTCTTCTATTTATAGAGAAGAAAGGATGATATGTCAATTTTCATACTGGTATCTGATTGGTCAGTAAGAATTCATCTTGATCATCTATTTTAATTGTAATATATAGTTACCTATTTTGCTTTTAGGTAATATTTAGTGAAGGAAATGTTGTATAATTTCCTTGTTTTTTTTTTAATAATATACTCTTTTTATATTGATATATCTTGAAAATAGAATATCTAATTAACTCGACATATTGTTACTGTTATTTTTTAATTGCACATAATATTTTAAAATTGATGAGATGGCAACTTGTGATTGGCTATGAAATTTTCGGCTTCTACAAATGCCCCCTTGAAACTTGCACATAGCTTGGATTGGTCGAGTCTGGAGTGAGTTTTTAATACGCATAAGCTGAAGTGTACGCATTGCTTGGTTTCCCTTATTGAAATATTTCACATGTCTGTGTTCTCTTTTGCTCCAATTGTCATGGAATCCCTGGGTCTTTACACCAACCACCATGAATATTGTCCTTTCTTGCATTTAACTTTCCTCTTTTGTGTGCAATAAGGTAACTTTTGGCAACATAGTAATTACGCCAAATATATTAAGCAAGCTATTTCTTCTCCCATAGAAAGCAACCTCGATGACTCTCCTAAAGAGGTCTAAAGCTTCTTCATCCCAGATTGCCTTCTAAGTGTAATCTCTTGAAGAAAATATTTTTGAACCAAATTAGCTAGGCTTAGGTGGAAAATAATGTGCTTCCTATAAATATGTATGGCAATTGAGCCGCCAAGATTGATCACCCGTAACAAGAGACATCCGTATTGAAGATACCTCCCTTCTATCTTCTTCCTTCTCTGCGACATTCAGCACCGCCCGTCACCAGACGTTAATTGAAGAGGATCATAATTTGAGGAAAGGCAATGCACTTGCCTTCTTTGTTACAATTTGTGTGAAGTGTCTTGCGTCGTTCTCCATTTCTTTTCTTTTCTCCTCCATTATTTTTAATTGTGCCCCCCTTCGCTCTGTCAACATGCAAGCATCTATTATTGTGACTGACGTCAAATTGGCAAAATTTCTACTAGGGACTAATTTCTCTCTCTCTTTCATGCAGGATACATCCAACTCCTCTGATCCCGTATGTCTAATCATAGGACTTTTCTTGAGGAAGGACTTCAGGTTCGATCTTCCCATTGAAGCTGGCCATAAAGCTGTACTAATGCTATTATCAACCGTACCTCTAGGACCGAGTTTATCATACTACTTCAGCTCCACTTATCTTGAAGTTGCAATTCCTCCAGCATCTTGAGCGAAGTCCTTCCTGTGATTTGTCGGTAGGTGAAAGACCACTCCCGATTTCCACAAGGTGCTTTTCTTTTCTTGCATCTAAGTAACTTACTGTGAATTGCTTGGTGTTGGGAACAATATCTTACTTAACACATTTGAAGAGCCCTCTTCACGATCTTTGGCGCTGTAGCTCACTTGCCTATCTTTGTTCATATTTACTTACTTGCCTTGCCCCCAGCCCTTTTTTTAGCTTAAGAGACAACTTTATTGTTGTCGAAGCATGAACCTGCACGTACGCTTCTCTATTTTTTTTTCTTATGATTGTCCTATGCACGTGCTTCCAATTTGCTAGGCAACTTTGACTGGACATCCTCTAGTAGCTCCTCTCATTTGGCTACCAATAGAAGCTGCATTCGTCATTACAATTGTAATCCAAAGATGGTGATTTTCAAGAATTTAAAGAGACCCAAAGGCCAATATCTTGCCATCATAGATTGCTCAAATGATAAACCAAAGGATGGCCTCGTTCTTCCTATTGACCGAGCACTTGGAGGTATTGCTTCTTAGGGATCCTCTGGCCTTGGAGAGCTTGGGCACCCTTCACAGTGGAGCTGTGAAGGACCGAAAGGCCTTGCAAAGTCCTCCAGAGGCTGGTTTTTGCAAAGTCCTCTAGTTTACAAGTTAGCTTCTAAACTGGGTTCATGGGGGGCATATTTCAAGCCTATGGGTGAGTTCACATATACCCCCAATTTATGGGAGTGGCTTGAATGCGTCTTACTCCATTGCAACAAGCATCTAGATGGAACAAAGCTCTAGCATGCAATCACGTGCTCATTATACACATACGACTGCAACATTGACATAATTTGTGCAGTTTGCAAAGTATGGTGCCTAGATACTAATATCTTGGAGACTGTACGCTGGTCAATTTCAATACATCTCTATTATATTGGCAAGCTCGAAAAACTTCCCATAACTGGACAAATGTATGAGGAAGTCATCCCAAAGCATCACGAACTAACTGGCATCAAAAGAGGTAGATTCCTTCCAGAGACTTGTGAACATTTGTTTGCAGCCTTCTATGGTCTTTGTGGATACAAAGGGAAGAGGCTTCATGTTTCCACCACAAAATGGGTAAGTTTTTGGTATTGAGGAAGAATGCATTATGCGAAAACCCAACTAGGTGAACACACAAGTCCCAACTTGAAGAGACACATAATCCTCCTGGCATCCCTCCACCCATAGAAGTCTAGTCTCATGAGGAAGAAGCTGTTTTTTGTGAGTTAAGCGTCAAGCCACACATGCGCACAAAGACCTATCTTGCAACTTTCCTTACAAGTTGGCTTTCTATCTTCGTCATTCCTCAAAAACTAGTTGGAACCGTTTGTCTGGGCACTTTCAAGGTTGGCAGCTTACTTGCCCATGGGTGGCCCTTTTGCCTTGCCATCCTTGTGCTAGCACAAATTTATTGAGGGTTAAACACCATAGCACAAGCCCCAGTTGCAGGAAAAGCTGAAGTGTGTCTCCCTTTTCATTATATTATGGATGCTTAGCAAGTTACTTCTCAACACACTTCCCCCTTCCCAATGTAGTTCCTAGTCCATTAATGTGTCAATACACCGACAAAGGCGTGCAAAGCCATATTCCGAACACAATGCATAAAAGCCTATCCATGAAGGGACTAACATATACTGGTTTCCTTATAAGTTAAAGAAGCCTTTTCATCTTGTTGATAACAAAGAGATGCCTTCATGGCATCGCCATCTTTTCGTAGGCATTCTCTTGCGTTACTTAACTCTAAGGAGTGGAGATCAGTTCATCGTGGAACCTTATAGCCCATGTTACTTTGCATGCCAATTTGGGCTTTTGCCAAAATATTTTAGGGACCTTAAAGGAGAATATTCGCTCTGCTTCACTTGAGGTTGGGTTTTTCTTGTGGAGGGTTTCTACCAAACTTGAGACATGTTATGAGGTGTATTTTCTAGAACTTCTTGATGATATTAAGGACTATACTGATGAAGTACAAAAGTTGGAATTATTGCCATAATTTGCACAACTTGGATGGGATAGACACATTGATTGTGAGTGCTACCGCTCGAGTATTAGTTGAGGGCATAACACAACTATGGTTAGGGATAAGGAGGCTACTGTCACTGAAGCTAATAGTGTTATTGCTTCTCCAGCTGTAGGCCATAAGTCAAGTGGAAACTCCATAGACAAAGTCCAAACTTCTAAGTGACCATCTACTAAGGCATTTATACTATCCATTCTTGTTAGAGTCGTGCATCGCATGACGAGCTCTATTGATCCTTTATTCTACTACTATTTTCAGGTGTCTCACAAGGGGAAAGTGGATCTACTGCTACAAATGAAGATCGCCACTTCAAGAGGCTGAAGCGGTGATCCCAAAATTTTGAGCAGGATAATCAAGACAAGTGTCACCCATTCCGTTCGGTACCTGAAAGATTGGTATGTACTTCTTGAATCTCTATCATCTCTTTTCATTCTTTAAGCTTTTTCCTTACTTGGTCATTGATTTGTTTTTTTACTGCATGCATCTTTGTTATTTATGCTTAACGGATCAATCTAGATCTCGATGTGGAGGATAGGTTGGAAGGTACCGAATTATTGGTTTCTAAGCCTTATCCTTCGTATTTGATGGAGAGGGAAGAAAGTGATGAGGACATGATAGCAATGCCATTATCGTCCACTATGCCTAGATCCAATGATGATGCATGTCACCCAATTCATGTTGATACACAAACTACCAATGTGGACAAGGACTCATGACAACTCTCTCCTCTTGAGTCATGTGATGTCCCTCCATCTTCTATCTTCTACGTAGATGATATAATAGTAGCAGGACATATGTCCTTGGCCTCATCATGGTGGAGCAACATCTATGAAAAGCTAGTCAACGCTTCTCCAAATGATGTGCACTCAATCCGTGGCGAGGTCATGAAGATTTTGCCATGCATCCAATCACTTTCTTTTGTAGATTCATCCTTGATGAGTATGATCATTCAAGAATTCCTAGATCATTCCAGTCGTTTCACAACTTTGGAGGCTTCAACAAGATCCAAGCCATCAGTTGTTGAGCATGTAGAGCAAGCAAGAGCAACAAAGATCCATCTTTCTCAACAAAAGGCATTGGGAGAAGAAGATGCCAACCACTTGAAGAATCTTACTACCAAGTAGGATAGTATGCTTTCCAAATGTATAGCACTTCAAGTGAAGTTAAACAAATTGTTGGAGGAAATAGAGGGGGCTGATATGCTAATCCAGGAGACATCCCAAGCATTAGAATCAAGAAAATCTACCATTGATGCTGCTAGCACCCAACTAGACAATGCCCTTCATGCAACCTACTCAACTGACTCAAAGGCTCACTCTTTGAGAGAGCTGGCAATATTATGGAAGAAAAGAGGGCTACCTTGAGGGACTTCGAATGGAAATTGTAAACAGCTAGGTAAAACCTTAGAGTCATGTACTCTTATTTCTTCCCTCAACTTTTGACGATCTACCTTGTAACACTTTACTCTCCATCCTCTAATTGAATTTGTACCAATATCCGACTTCATCGTGAGATCATCATATCACCTCTTTATATATATATATATACGACGAAGCCTTAACTAACATAGGACCCCAGCCGGAATCAAGTCATAATGCAGCTCCTTTTTTTTATTGTGACTAAACCTTAACTAATATAGTCAAGGTTGCCTACATACCCTTGTGAGGGATCAAGTCATAACGTAGTTCAAAGGTGTTCCTTCTTCTTCACCAGTGTAGTCAAGGCTGCCTAAGTACCGTTGTGAGGGATCAAGTTATAACATATTTCAAAAGCCCTTTTCTGCGTTTTACACATAATATTTCTTCAAGAATTTCCCATTGATAGGACCAATTCTCAACCCGTCTTGATCTACCAATTTATAGGCACCATTAGTGTATGCTTCTTTGATGACATAGGGTCCATCCCACTTAGGAAGAAATGTGTTCCCAGATTGGTCGGTGACAACAATTGGCCTTCGTACAAAAAGAACCAAGTCCCCTTCTTGGAATGAGTGTAGTTGAAGGCGCTTATTGAAGGATTTCAACATTCGGGCCTAATAATATTCTAGACGTTGTTGAGCCTCCAACCTTCTTTCATCAAGTACTTCTAGCTCTTCTAGTTGCAACTTTGCATTTTCTTCACTAGTGAGCCCTTCCTGAAGTGCGATCCTTAATGATGGGATTTGCTACTCTAGCAGTAAGACAACTTCAACCCCATGTACTAATGAATATGGTGTGGCTTGGGTTGCAGTTCAAAATGTTGCTCGGTATGCCCACAAGGCTTCACCAATCTTCTCATGCCAATCCTTCCTCAATTTGTCAACTATCTTCTTAAGGAGGTTACATAAAGTCTTGTTGAAAGCTTCCATAGGCCTGTTTGCTGTTGCATTGTAGGCAGAAGAGTTATACTACTTGAAGCCAAATTTCTCACACAACTTATCCATGGCCTTATTAGAGAATGGCTTTCCATTGTATGTGATGATGTAGTAGGGTACACCATATCTGAGGATGATGTTTCCAAGAATGAAGTTGGTTACCGTCTCTTTCTTCACTTCACAAAATGGAGTAGCTTCTACCCATTTAGAAAAGTAATCAATGGCCGCGAGGATTTATGCATGTCCACCAAAAGACTTGGGGGTTAATGGTCCATTAACATCTAGTCCCCAAGCGTCAAAGGGCCAAGAGGCAACTATAGGATGGAGTGGTTCTGGAGGTTGGTCAATGAAGTTTGCATGAACTTGGTAGGCTTGACACTTTTGTGAATAATCCACACAGTCCTTCACCATAGTTGGCCAATAGTAGCCCATCCTCTTAAGTTGAAAGTGGAGCTTAAGGCCTAATTGGTGGGCTCCACATACCCTAGAATGAGCTTCTTCCAATGCTTTAAACATCTCATGATCACTAAGGCATCTCAAGTAGACTCCATCAAATGATTGTCGATAGAGGGTACCCTTGAAATGAATAAATCAAGGTGCTCAATGTCTTATGTCAATCCTACATCTTGGGTCATCTGGTAGCTTCCCATATTCTAAGTAATCAATTAGAGGTTGTCACCAATCTTCTTTGTTGATTTTGTGAGCGGATGATCCACAACATTCTTCTTCATTTTGTGTGACACAATCTGAGGAACCACCCACCTATGGCAAATAGGAACTTTCACCTCTGCTTTTGCCATTTAAGAGCAGATGCTAGGTAGGCTAGTGCATCTACGTGCCTGTTTGATTCTCTAGGCACATGTGTCAATGCGAAATGCTCAAATCATTGAAGAAGGCTTCTAGCATATTGAGCAAGCGGAACCAACTCCGGCTTTTTAACTTCATAAGTAGTCAAGAGTTGATTCACCCCTAGCATGGAATCGCCAAATATTTTGAGATCCGCTCCTTATCTCTCTACTGCCATTTCAAGTCCAAGAGTGAGTGCTTGGTACTTTGCTACATTGTTTGAGCATTTCTCACCAAGGGCAAATGCATATGGTAGCACGTCTCCTTCTGAGGTGACGAAGATGACTTCCCCCCCAGCACCATGTCGGCCAGTTGCCCCATCAAAATGCATCTTCCATGGTGGTGTTGGTTCAATTAGCATGACATTCTCATCAGGCAAATCATTTGAAAGTTCCTAGGAATCCAGAATTGGATGGTCTACGAGGATATCTACAAGAGCTTGCCCTTTAATAGCCTTTTGAGGGATGTAGGAGATCTCAAGCCCTTGGAGTAACATTGCCCATCTCCTTACTTGTCCAGAGAAGTCAAATCATACGGGGTGGAGAAACCCATAATCTGTAACTAACAAGTTTAACAGTATAGAGGAATCTGGCATAGAGCATTGGTTCCTATACCAAATGACACGATCCTCGCCAATCCATTACATGACCCAATGTTGAGAGTGAGAAGAACCTTGACAACCAGTGTTCACCTTGTTATCCTCCACTTGAAATGGATTTGTCCTCAAATCAAAAGCATTCTCCTTCCCATTTGCTAGACATCAATTCATATCTTGAACCTTGATGACTTGACACCTAGGAGAACCCCACTACCACTTACAGAGTTGGTGAATGACTGAACCAAATATTGACAATAACTTGTTCACATGGACGAAAGATCCAAGGAAGGTAGATAGATGAAGCTAGCTGTAGATGTGAAAGATCAAACACCAACTTATGGGAACATGACCAACTCTAGGCGCAACCCAAAACCAAAGATGATATGAACATTACCAACTTGTGATAAAACCCAACAGCAAAGTGGGGTGGAGGAACCCAGGATATATAGCTAACAAGTTTAAGAAGATAGATGGATATGTCCTAGAACATTGGCTTCGATACCAAATGTCTCAATCCTCACCAATCTGTGACATGAACAATTGTCGAGAGTGAGAAGAAACTTGCCAACCAATGTTCACCTCATAACCCTCCACTTGAAATAGATTTGTCCTCAAATCCAAAGCATTCTCCTTCCCATTTGCTTGGAACCATTTCAGAGCCTGAAACTTGATGACTTGACACCTGAGAGAACCAAGCTATCACTTTATTGATGCAAAACCTAGACCAACTTCCATGGATCCTATTCAAGTTCCAATTGGGCCAATTACGAGGGCACGAGCTAAGAAGTTAAGAAGGCACTCAATGGGTTGGTTCAAGAGCTTATGGCACAAGAGCATACATTGGAGCCCATTGAAGGAAATTCCTGTGAGCTGCAAAGTCATGTAAACTTGATTCAAGTCCAAGAGAAGTTCTAGAAGCTTGCTGGCAGCTATAACTATTTAAAGATGCTCTCAAATTTAGAAAGATTTATTTAGTCTCTTAGGATATTATTTAGATATATGAATATATCCTAGAATACCTTTATAATATCTCATAACATCTTAGAATATCTTCTAATATTTTAGGATATCTATCTCTAGGATATCTTTAGGGTATCTTTTGGATTTATTTAGTATATTTGATTTCCTCTTTATGTTGACACTATAAATACCCTTGAGGTATTCAGATTAGGGACAATTCATATACACTCTAGTGCAAAGAAATATATTGCTCTTCTTGGTTCTTGAGAAAACTTAGAACTTATCAAGTTATCTTGTAGCATTCTACAACTGGACTTATCACTTTGATTCTTTAGTTCGTGGGATTCTTGGTGTGGCGTCCTCATTGATCTGTAACTTTAGTTCTTGCCTCGTTAGATAACAGGTCAAAATTTATTATTTCAAACTTGTTCTTTGCAGTTCTTAGGATCCTTTTCCACATTTGGTGTTGGGTTTTATTACAAGTTGATAGCGTTCTTATCATATTTGATATTGGGTTTTACCACGGGTTGATAAGGATCACGTCAGTTGGTATCAAAGCTTTAAGTTCTAAGACAGGTTTTATCTATCCTTATATCATTATCATTTTCTTGATCTTTGGGATTCAATTCTCTTTCATCAATCGTGGATTTGTTTGAATTCCTCTTTGTTACATATTCTTCTTTCTTCTTTTTGATCTTTCTTGATTCCTGATTTTGGTTGTTGCAAAAGAAAAAAATTGAAAAAAAAGAGAGGCTGCAAAGCAAAATAAAAAAAAAACAAACTATAGCAAAAAAAAAGGTGCATAGCGAAAAAAAGGGAAAAAAAAGAGAAATTTGGCCAAAAAAAGGCAGAAAAAAAGAGAAAGTTGTTATAGTTTTATGTAATTGTTTCCTTTTCATCAATTATAATTTTTCTAGGTTTTATTTGTCAAGTTGTTTCTTCCCCAAAATCCTAGTATCCTTGTGTCCTTAATTGCCATTCTATTTATTTCCTTTTGGAAATCAACATTCTTGGTGATTGGTTTGGTTGGATTCCTTCTTGAATTGCTACAAATTTCTTGGTTAGGTTTCTTAAGTTTAATTAAGAACCGAAGAAAGCAATACAGGTGGAAACAAGCAAGAGTGGTGAGCACATTAGAGGGTAAAAGCCGAATATTTTGAGAGAAACACAAGTGAACTGAGTGAATCAACTTTAGAGTAACACACGTGAGAGAGTGTGGTGAGGTCCTTTCCTTTATATACTTGAACTAACGTTGTTTTCAAGATTTGGATATGGCTCATGAACAAAGGGAAGTGGCTGAAAAGACTACAGAACAAACCATTCCAAACTTACAAATGCAGGCATTGCTAGGGTAGATGAGGCGGATGTTGAAACTCGAATTGGAGCCCATTCAAGAGAGGTTGGATTGAGTAGAAGTTAGAACACCACGAGAGTTGCCCCATGACATCCCCAATAGACGGCTAGGTCGATGCAGTTCATGGGAGGACGATGAGTTGAGGAGGAAGCTAAATACCAGGGAAGGTTTGGGCGTCAAATCAAATTCAAAGAAGCTTGGAGCAATGAAGACAACAATTTGGGTCGCATTAAGATGAAAATTCCATCATTCCAGGGTAGATCTGACCCAAAGGCATACCTTGAATGGGAGAAAAGATGGAGTTTATTTTTGATTGCCACAACTACTTTGAGGCAAAGAAGGTAAAGCTTGCTGTCATAGAGTTCTTAGATAATGCTATAACTTGGTGGGATCAGCTTGTCTTAAGCAGGAGATGGAATAGAGAATGCCTAGTAGAAACATGGGAAGAGATGAAGGCAGTGATGCGAAAGTGATTTATCCCAAGTTACTACGATTGGGAGCCGCATAAGAGGCTGCAAGGTCTTAGGCAAGGGAACCAGAGTGTCGAAGACTATTACAAGGAGATGGAGGTTGCAATGATTTAAGCTAATGTGGAGGAAGATCGAGAGGTGACAATGGCTAGGTTTTTGTTTGGATTAAACCGGAAGATTCATGATAGAGTCGAGATGCACCACTATGTGAAATTGGAAGACATGGTGCACATGGCAATCAAAGTGGAGCAACAGCTCAAGAGGGGAAGTGGAACTAGAGCAACTCCCAACCCGAGGAATATTCCTTGGAAGTTGAACTCTTCAAATAGGGAGGTCAAACCAAAAACCTCTACATCTCAAAAGCCAAAATTTGAGCCTAGATCTCAGATTGCCAATTGTGATCTTCAAGGTAATCTTGATATTTCCACTGCTTGGGATTGTGATGTGTAGTGTTTCAAATGTCAAGGCAAGGGACACATAGCCAGCCAATGCCTAAATAGGAGGGTGACGGTTATAAATGCCCAAAGAAAGCTGGAGTCAGAAGATGAAGAAGAGGCCAATTCCGACATGCCACCTTTGGAAGATGTTGACGATGGGGAATATGCTGTTGAAGGAGAATCATTGGTGGTAAAGTGAGCTCTCAATTTGCTGGCTAAGGAAGAACAAAACAACCAAAGGGAGAACTTGTTCCATACCTGGTGCATTGTCAACAAGAAAGTTTGCAGCGCCATAATTGATGGTGGGAGTTGCACCAATGTGGCCAGCACAGAGTTGGTGGAGAAATTGGCATTGCCCACCTTGAAACATCCACGGCCTTACCGACTTCAATGCTTGAATGATTGCAGCAACATCAAGGTAACAGGGCAAGTGCTAGTGCCTTTTTCACTTGACAAGTATGAGGATAAGGTGCTTTGTGATGTTGTTCCTATGCAATCATGTCATATTCTATTAGGAAGGCCATGGTAGTTTGATAGAAGGGTTACACATGATGGCTTCACCAATAGTATGCTTTTGTATTCAAGAGACTGCCCATATCTCTTATGCCATTGACTCCAAAGGAAGTTCTTGAAGATCAACTGAAGTTAAAAAAAGCAAGTGAAAAGAAAGCAAAACAAAAGGCAGAACTTGAGAGAAAAGAAACTGAGGAAAAAGAAACCAAGTGGAGAGAAAAAGAAAGAGAGACGGAGCGAGATTCAACCATCATGAGAGCAAGAGAGGAAAAATTCAGTATTATGGCAAAGAAAAGTGAGATCAAGAGAGCATTATATTCTTTCCAACCCCTTATAGTACTCATGTACAAGGAGGATTTTTTTAATACTAATGATCTAGCCAGCCCTTTGCCGAGCAATGTTACTTCACTTTTGCAGGAGTTCAAGGATGTGTATCTCAAAGAGTTGCCTCATGGCTTACCTCCAATTTGGGGAATCGAGCAACAAATTGACTTCATACCTAGTGTAGCAATCCCAAACTGACCTACATATAGGAGTAACCCTAAGGAGACCAAGGAACTACAAAGACAAGTAGGCGAGTTACTGGAGAAAGGCTATGGTCGTGAGAGCATTAGTCCATGTGCAATTCCAGTCTTACTAGTGCCTAAGAAGGATGGGACTTGGAGGATGTGTGTTGATTGCTAAGCCATCAACAATATTACGATAAAATATCGTCATCCCATCCCTAGATTAGATGATATGCTAGATGAATTGCATGGTTCTTGTATTTTTAGTAAGATTGACCTTAAGAGTGGATATCATCAAATCAGAATGAAAGAAGGAGATGAGTGGAAAACTGCATTCAAAACAAAATATGGTTTATATGAATGGTTAGTTATGCCTTTTGAGTTAACTAATGCACTGAGCACCTTCATGAGGCTTATGAACCATGTTTTGCGTGCTTACATTGGTCATTTTGTAGTTGCCTACTTTGATAATATTCTGATTTATAGCAAGAGCTTGGATGACCATATTGAGCACTTGAATCTTGTTTTAGTTGGTTTAAGGAAAGAAAAGTTGTTTGCTAATCTCAAAAAGGGGACTTTTTGCACGGATAAGCTTGTATTTCTTGGATTTGTTGTGAGTGCTCAAGGCATACGAGTTGATGAGGGAAAGGTGAAGGCTATCCAAGATTGGCCAACACCCTCAACCATAGCACAAGTAAGAAGTTTCTATGGTTGGGCTAGTTTTTATCAGTGCTTTATTCAGAATTTTAGTACCCTTACCGCACCTTTAACTAAGGTAATAAAAAAGAATGTTCCTTTTAAGTGGGAATAGGAGCAAGACAAGGCATTTAAATTGATCAAGGATAAGTTGACGAATGCTCCTTTGCTTGCTTTACTAGATTTCTCTAAAACATTTGAAATTGAGTGTGATGCTTCATGTATAGGCATTGGAGGTGTGTTGATGTAGGGAGAAAGACCAATTGCATACTTTAGCGAAAGGGGCATCCCTCAACTATCCCACTTATGACAAGGAATTCTATGCCTTGGTTATAACATTATGAACTTGGCAGCATTACCTTTGGCCAAAGGAATTTGTAATTCATACAGATCATGAAGTTTTGAAGCATTTGAAGGGCCAACACAAATTGAACAAACACCATGCCAAGTGGGTAGAATTCATTGAGACATTCCCGTATGTGATCAAATATAAGCAAGGTAAGGAGAATATAGTTGCTAATGCACTCCCTCGCAGGTATGCTATACTTGTTATTCTAGATGCTAAGTTGCTTGGATTTGAGAACATTAAGGAATTGTATGCATAAGATTTTGATTTTGGTGATGTGATTAACGAGTGTAGGAAAGGTGCTTATGATAAATACTACTTGCATGATGATTTTTATTTAGAGAAAGCAAACTTTGCATTCCTCAGTCTTCTTTGCGTGAGTTGCTAGTTAGGGAAGCACATGGTGGTGGTTTGATGGGTCATTTTGGAGTAGCTAAGACATTTGATGTGTTACATGATCATTTCTTTTGGCCNGTTACAAGTGTATTACATGTAAACAAGCAAAGTCTAGGCTGCAACCACATGCATTATATACACCTCTCCCTATTCCTTGTGAGCCTTGGGTTGACATCTCTATGACTTTTGTTTTGGGGTTGCCTAGGACTAAGAGGGGGAGAGATTCAATATTCCTAGTTGTTGATAGGTTTTCTAAGATGGTGCCCTTTATTGCATGTCATAAGACAGATGATGCATCAAATGTAGTTGATTTGTTTTTCAAGGAAGTTGTTAGATTGCATGGCAATTGTAGAAGTATTGTCTTAGACAGCGATGAGCAATTCCTAAGTTACTTTTGGAAGACATTGTGGGGGAAGTTAGGGATAAAGTTACTATAGTCTACAACTTGCCACCCAAAACTGATGGTAAAAACTTGCCACCCAAAACTGATGGTCAAACTGAAGCTATGAATAGGACATTATCTACTTTATTGCATGCTATCATTAAAAGGAATTTGAAAACATGGGAAGATTGTTTACCCCATGTTGAATTTGCTTACAATAGAAGTGTTCATTCTGCAACTAAGCTTTCACCTTTTGTGATTGTTTATGGTTTTAACCCATTGACTCCATTAGACTTATCTTCTCGGCCTTTGAGTGAACAAGCTAATTTAGATGGCAAGAAGAAGGCTGAGTTTGTGAGACAAATACATGAGAAGGCACGACTCAACATAGAAAGGTGGACTATGCAATATGCAAAGCAAGCCAATAAGGGTCGTAAGCAAGTAGTGTTTGAGCTGGGCAATTTGGTGTGGTTACACATGAGAAGGGAACGCTTCCCTAAGAAAAGGCGTTCTAAACTACATCCAAGGGGTGAAGGGTCATTTCAAGTGTTGGAGCATATCAATAATAATGCCTACAAGCTGGACTTACCAGATGAATATGGAGTTAGTTCAACATTTAACGTTTTTTATCTATCCCCATTCGATGCAGGTAAGATTTGATGACAAATCCATCAAAAGAGGGAGAGAATGATGCAGAACTCAGACCAACTTCCATGGATCCTATTCAAGTTCCGATTGGGCCAATTACGAGGGCACGAGCTAAGAAGTTCAAGGAGGCACTCAACGGGCTGGTTCAAGAGCTTATGGCACAACAGCATACATTGGAGCCCATTGAAGGAAATTCTTGTGAGCTGCAGAGTCATGTCAACTTGATTCAAGTCCAAGAGAAGTTCTAGAAGCTTGCTGGCAGCTATGACTATTTAAGGATGCTCTCAAATTTAGAAAGATTTATTTAGTCTCTTAGGATATTATTTAGATATATGGATATATCCTAGAATATCTTTATAATATCTCATAATATCTCATAATATCTTAGAATATCTTCTAATATTTTAGGATATCTATCTCTAGGATATCTTTAGGGTATCTTTTGGATTTATTTAGTATATTTGGTTTTTTCTTTATGTTGACACTATAAATACCCTTGAGGTATTCAAATTAGGGACAATTCATATACACTCTGGTGAGAAGAAATATATTGCTCTTCTTGGTTCTTGAGAAAACTTAGAACTTATCAAGTTATCCTGTAGCATTCTACAACTGGACTTATCACTTTAATTCTCTAGTTTGTGGGATTCTTGGTGTGGCATCCTCCTTGATCTGTAACTTTGGTTCTTGCCTCATTAGGTAACAGGTCAAAGTTCATTATTTCAAACTTGTTCTTTGCAGTTCTTGAGGTTCTTTTCCACATTTGGTGCTAGGTCTTATTGCAAGTTGGTGACGTTCTTATCATATTTGATATTGGGTTTCACCACAGGTCAGTAAGGATCACATCATTTACTATGAGGTGAATGACTGACCCAAAGATTCACACTAACTTGTTTAGAAGGAGGAAAGATTCAAGGATGATAGATAGATGAAGCTTGCGAAACATACGAAAGATCAAATACCAACTTTTGGGAATGTGACCAACTCAAGGTGCAACCCAATTCCAAAAATGATAAAAACGTTACCAACTTGTGATAAAACCCAACATCATAATTGGATGTACAAACCCATGATCTCTAACTAACAAGTTTAAGAGGATAGATGGATCTACCCCAAAACATTGGCTCCAACGAGAAATGTCTTGATCCCCCCCAATCCATGACAAGACCCATTGTCAAGAGTGAGATGAACCTTACCACCCTATGTTCACCTCGTTATCCTCCACTTGAAATGGGTTTGTCCACAAATCCAAAGTATTCTCCTTCTCATTTGAAGGAATCATTTTGGAGCTGCAAACTTGATGAGATGACAACAAAGAGAACCTAGCTATATCACTTACTGACTGGGTGAATGACTAACCCAAAGATTGACACTAACTTGTTCACATGGAGGAAATATTCATGGATGGTGGATAGATAAAACTTGCCCTAGACTCCAAAGATTGAATACCAACTCATGGTGTAACCCAATTCCAAAGATGATAAGAATGTTACCAACTTGTGACAAAATCCAACATCGGAATGGGGTGGAGAAACCCACGATCTCTAACTAACAAGTTTAAGAGGATAGATGGATTTGCCATAGAACATTGGCACTGATACCAAATGTCTCGATCCTCACCAATCTGTGACAAGACCCATTGTGAAGAGTGAGAAGAGCTTTACCACCAAGTGTTCACCTCGTTATCCACTATTTGAAATCGATTTGTCCACCAATCCAAAGCATTATGCTTCTCGTTTGAAGGAAACCTTTCGGAGCTGCAGACTTGATGAGATGACACCTAAGAGAACCTAGCTATCACTTACTGACTAGGTGAATGACTAACCCAAAGATTGACACTAACTTGTTCACACGGAGGAAAGATTCATGGATGGGTGGATAGATAAAACTTGCCCTAGATATCAAAGATCGAATACCAACTTTTGGGAATGTGACCATTTCTTGGTGTAACCCAATTCTAAAGATCATAAGTGCGCTACCAACTTGTGACAAAACCCAACATCATAATGGGGTGGAGAAACCCATGATCTCTAACTAACAAGTTTAAGAGGATAGATGGATCTACCCCACACAGTGTTCACCTCATTATCCTCCACTTGAAATGGGTTTGTCCACAAATCCAAAGCATTCTCCTTCTCATTAGAAGGAAACCTTTTGGAGTTGCAAACTTGATGAGATGACACCGAAGAGAACCTAGCTTAACTTACTGACTAGGTGAATGACTGACCCAAAGATTGACACTAACTTGTTCACACAGAGCAAAGATTCTTGGATGGTGGATAGATAAAACTTGCCCTAGACACCAAAGATCAAATGCGAACTTATGGGAATGTGACCAACTCATGGTGCAGCCCAATTCCAAAGATGATAAGAATGTTACCAACTTGTGATAAAACCCAGCATCAGAGTGGGGTGGAGAAACCCATGATCTGTAACTAACGAGTTTAACAAGATAGAGGAATCTAGCGTAGAGCATTGGCTCCAATACCAAATGACACGATCCTCACCAATCCATTGCATGACCCAATGTTAAGAGTGAGAAGAACCTTGCCAACCAGTGTTCACACCGTTATACTCCACTTGAAACGGATTTGTTCTCAAATCGAAAGCATTCTCCTTCCTGTTTGTTAGAGACCAATTCGGAGCTTGAACCTTCATCAATTGACACTTAGGAGAACCCTGCTACCACTTATATAGTGAGTGAATGACTGAACCAAAGATTGACAATAACTTGTTCACACGGACGACAAATCCAAGAATGGTAGATAGATGAAGCTAGCCGTAGATGCGAAAGATCAAATACCAACTTATGGGAACGTGACGAACTCCAAGCGCAACCCAAAACCAAAGATGATATGAACGTTACCAACTTGTGATAAAACCCAACAGCAAAATGGGGTGGGGAAACCATGATCTCTAACTATCAAGTTTAAGAGGATAGATGGATCTACCCTAGAACATTGGCTACAATACCAAATATCTCAATCCTTGCCAATTTGTGACATGAACCATTGTCAAGAGTGAGAAGAACCTTGCCAACTTGTGTTCACCTCATAATCCTCCACTTTATATGGATTTGTCCTCAAATCCAAAGCATTCTTCTTCCTGTGTGCTTGGAACCATTTCGAAGCTCAAAACTTGATCACTTGACACCTAAGAGAGCCAAGCTATCACTTTACTGTGAGGGTGAATGACTGACGCAAAGATTGACACAAACTTGTTCATGCGGAGGAAGGAAACATTCATGGATGGTGGATAGATAAAACTCAACCTAGACACCAAGATCAAATACCGACTTATGGGAATGTGACCAACTCATGGTACAACCCAATTCCAAAGATGATAAGAATGTTACCAACTTGTGATAAAACCCAGCTTCAAACTGGGGTGGAGAAACCCATGATCTGTAACTAACAAGTTTAACAGGATAGAGCAATTTGGCCTAGAACTTTGGCTTCGATACAAAATGACATGATCTTGGCCAATCTGTGACCAAACCCAATGTTGAGAGTGAGAAGAACCTTGCCAGCCAGTGCTCACCTCATAATCCTCCACCTAAAACAGATTGTCCCCAAATCGAAAGCATTCTCCTTCCCGTTTGCTGGAGACCATTTCATAGCTTGAACCTTGATGACTTGAAACCTAGGAGAACCTTGCTTCCACTTACAAAGTGGGTGAATGACTGAACCAAAGATTGACAATAACTTGTTCATTGGGATGAAGGATTCAAGGTTGGTAGATAGATGAAGCTTGTCATAGATATGAAAGATGAAATACCTACTTATGGGAACGTGATCAACTCCAGGCGCAACCCAAAACCAAAGATGATATGAACGTTACCAACTTGTGATAAAACCCAACAGCAAACTGGGGTGGAGAAACCCATGATCTCAAATTAACAATTTTAAGAGGATAGATGGATCTGCCCCAAAACATTGGCTTTGATACCAATGGTCTCGATCATCACCAATCTGTGAGATGAACCATTGTCGAGGGTGAGAAGAACCTTGCCACCCTATGTTCACCTAGTAATCCTCCACTTGAAATGGATTTGTGCTCGAATCCAAAGCATTCTCCTTCCCATTTGCTTGGAACCATTTCAGAGCTCCAAACTTGATGACTTGACAGTTAAGAGAACCAAGCTATCACTTTACTGTGAGGGTAAATGACTAACCCAAAGATTCACACTAACTTGTTCAGATGGAGGAAAGATTCAAGGATGGTAGATAGATGAAGTTTGCGCAAGATACAAAAGATCAAATACCAACTTTTGGGAATGTGACCAACACATGGCGCAACCCAATTCCAAAGATCATAAGAGTGTTACCAACTTCTTATAAAACCCAACATCAAGATGGTGTTGAGAAACCCATGATCTCTAACTAACAAGTGACGTGATCCTTACCGACCCGTGATTAAACCCAATATCAAATATGATAAGAACGCCACCAACTTGCAATAAGACTCAACACCAAACATGGAAAAAGAACCTTACCAACACGTGAAAAGACCCGAATCGAATGTGGTCACCAAAGATCATGTTCGACGGTAGACTCAGTGGAACCGCAGCCCATTACCTATAAAGAGGTAAGAACCTTGGTATAGTGAACACGCCACAATCAACTATGGAACGGTTGATTGATAAGTCGGGGGGTGAATGCCACGGAAGACTCCGATAAGTTCAATAGGTCCATCAAGAACCAAAGAGGGAGTAAAAGCTCACATCTTATTCATAAAAGAAAACTCTTTGTGCGTCCCTCCTCCTCCAAGCTCTATTACAAGCCTTTAAATAGGCCAATTTTCAATATTTGCAACTCATTGTGTTTCCTAAAGTGTTCCCATAGGTTGGGAAACTAAAATAAAGGAAAGATGCAAGTTTAGCAACTAGAAATCCTAACATATATGCTATCTAAACAAAATAGGAAAGTAATATGTGCTCAATCACAATAATATTTCAACACAATATCTTCTAAAAATCTTCATATTTTGCAACATTCTTGCATCCATATGCAATAACCATGAGCTTGAATCTTGATACTTGATGTATTATTGTTGGAGACACTTGGTGATAAAGTTGGCGCTTTGATGCGTAGCCAGATTCACATCAACAAGTTTAACAAGATAGAAGAATTTGTCCAAGAACGTTGGCTGTGATACCAAATGTCTCAATCCTCACCAATCCGTGACAAGACCCAATGTTAAGAGTGAGAAGAACTTTACCAACCAATGTTCACGTTGTTACCCTCCACTTGAAATAGATTTGTTCTCAAATCGAAAAGCATTATCCTTCCTATTTTCAAGAGACCATTTGGGAGCTTGAACCTTGTTGACTTGACACCTAGGAGAACCCCGCTACCACTTACGGAGTGGGTGAATGACTGAACCAAAGATTGACAATAACTTTGTTCACACGGATGAAGGATTTGAGGATGGTAGATAGATCAAGCTTGCCGTAGAGACGAAAGATCATATACCAACTTATGGGAACGTAACCAACTCCAAGAGCAATCCAAAACCAAAGATGATATAAACGTTACCAATTTGTGATAAAACCTAACATCAAAATGGGGTGGAGAAACCCATGATCTCTCACTAACAAGTTTAAGAGGATAGATGGATTTGCCCCATAACATTGGCTCCGATACCGACTGTCTCAATCCTCAGCAATCCGTGACACGAACCATTGTCAAGAGTGCAAAAAACCTTGCCAACCTGTGTTCACCTCGTAATCCTCCACTTGAAACGGATTTGTCCTTAAATCCAAAGCATTCTCCTTCCCAGTTGCTTGGAACCATTTCGGAGCTCAAAACTTGATGACTTGACACCTAAGAGAACCAAGCTATCACTTTACTTTGAGGGTAAATGACTGACCCTCATATTGGCACAAACTTGTTCACAAGGAGGAAACATTCATGGATGGTGGATAGATATAACTTGCCCTAGACACCAAGATCAAATTCCAACTTATGGGAATGTGACCAACTCATGGTGCAGTCCAATTCCAAAGATGATAAAAATGTTACCAACTTGTGATAAAACCCAGCTTCAAACTGGGGTGGAGAAACCCATGATTGGTAACTAAGAAGTTTAACAAGATAGAGGAATCTAGTGTACAACATTGGCTTTGATACCAAATGACATGATCCTTGCCAATCTGTGACAAGACCCAATGTCGAGAGTGAGAAGAACCTTGCCAGCCAGTGTTCACCTTGTAATCCTCCACTTGAAACGAATTTGTCCCCAAATCAAAAGCATTTTCCTTCCCGTTTGCTGGTGACCATTTCGTAGCTTGAACCTTGATGACTAGACACCTAGGAGAACCCCCACTACCACATACAGAGTGGGTGAATGACTGAACCAAAGATTGACAATGACTTGTTCACCAGGACGAAGGATTCAAGGTTGGTAGATAGATGAAGCTTGCTGTAGATACAAAAGATGAAATACCTACTTATGGGAACATGACCAACTCTAGGTGCAACCCAAAACCAAAGATGATATGAACGTTACCAACTTGTGATAAAACTCAACAGCAAATTGGGGTGGAGAAACCCATGATCTCTAACTATCAATCTTAAGAGGATAGATGGATCTGCCCCAGAACATTGGCTCCGATACCAATTGTCTCGATCTTCACCAATTCGTGAGATGAACCATTGTTGAGAGTGAGAAGAACCTTACCACCCTGTCTTCAGCTTGCTATCCTCTACTTGAAGGAAACCTTTTGGAGCTACAACTTGATGAGATGACACCAATGAGAACCTAGCAATCACTTATTGAGTGGGTGAATGACTGACCTAAAGATTGACACTAACTTGTTCACACGGGGGAAATATTCATGGACGGTGGATCGATAAAATGTGCCCTAGACACTAAAGATCAAATACCAACTTATGGGAATGTGACCAACTTGTGGTGTAATCCAATTCCAAAGATGATAGGAACGTTACCAACTTGTGATAAAACTCAACATGAAAATGGGGTGGAGAAACCCATGATCTCTAACTAACAAGTTTAAGAGGATAGATGGATTTGCCCTAGAACACTGGCTCTGACACCAAATGTCTCGATCCTCGCCAATCCATGACATGACCCATTGCAAGGAGTGCGAAGGCCTTGCCAACTAGTGTTCACCTCGTTGTCCTCCACTTGAAATGGATTTGCACACAAATCCAAAGCATTCTCCTTCTCGTTTGAAGGAAACCTTTCGGAGCTGCAAACTTGATGAGATGACAACCAAGAGAACCTAGCTATCACTTATTGACTGGGTTAATGACTAAGCCAAAGATTGACACTAACTTTTTGACATGGAGGAAACATTCATGGATGGTGGATAGATAAAACTTGCCCTAGACACGAAAGAACAAATACCAAATCATGGCGCAACCCAATTCCAAAGACAATAAGAAAATTACCAACTTGTGATAAAACCCAACATCAAAATGGGTGGAGAAACCCATGACCTCTAACTAGCAAGTTTAACAGTATAAAGGAATTTGGTCTAGAACATTGGCTCCGATACCAAATGACACAATCCTCGCCAATCCATGACATGACCCAATGCCAAGAGTGAGAAGAACATTGCCAACCTGTGTTCACCTCATAATCCTCTACCTAAAATGAATTTGCCCTCAAATCCAAAGCATTCTCCTCCATGTTTAAAGGAAACCTTTCGGAACTGCAAACTTGATGAGATGACACCTAAGAGAACCTAGCTATCACTTACTGATTAGGTGAACGATTGACCCAAAGATTGGCACTAGTTCACACGGAGGAAACATTCATGGATGTTGGATACATAAAACTTGCCCTAGACACCAAAGATCAAATACCAACTTTTGGGAAATGGCATAACCCAAATCCAAAGATGATAAGAACGTTACCAACTTGTGATAAAACCCAACATCAAAATGGGGTGGAGAAACCCACTATCTCTAAGTAACAAGTTTAAGATGATAGATGAATCTGCCCCAAAACATTGGCTCGATACCAAATGTCTTGATCCTCGCCAATCTCGAACATGACCCAATGTCGAGAGTGAGAAGAACCTTGGCAACCTGTGTTCCCCTCGTTATCCTCCACTTGAAACGGATTTGTCCTCAAATCTAAAGAATTCTCCTTCACGTTTGCTTGAAACTTGATGACTTGACTCCCAAGAGAACCTTGCTACCAATTACAAAGTGGGTGAATGACTGACCCAAAGATTGACTCTAACATGTTCACATGAATGAAATATTCAAGGATAGTAGATAGGTGAATGTTGCTGTAGATATGAAAGACCAAACACCAACTTATGGGAATGTGACCAAGTCCAGGCACAATCCAAAACCAAAGATGATAAGAATGTTACCAACTTGTGATTAAACCCAGCATAAAAAAGGGGTGGAGAAACCCATGATCTGTAACTAACAAGTTTAGGAGGACACTGAATTTGGCCAAGAACAATGGCTCCAATACCAAATGGCACGATCCTTGCCAATACGTGACATGACCCAATGTCAAAAGTGAGAAGAACCTTCCCAACCAGTGTTCACATCGTTAACCTAAGAGAACGTTACCAACTTGTGATAAAACCCAACATCAAAATGGGATGGAGAAACCCATGATCTCTAATGACGCAATCCTCACCAACCCACGATAAGACCCAATGCCAAGAGTGACAAGAACCTTTCCAACCCGTGATAAGACAAATCCGAGGGTGGCACACAAGAAAAGATTTTTGAGGTGTTGAGGGACTTCAAGCCTAATAGGGAAGCTACCTTCAACAGGTTAGACTCTCGATTTGATAATATTCAGTCGGATCGCATAGTCCTCATTTACTTAGTAGAATATGTCTTGTCTTGGTCGATAGGATAACTGGATGGCACCCAGTCAGGTGCTATGCCCTACTCCCCTCCAATTGGTACTCTCGGCCACCCTTGGCCGGATGACCATACCTTAGCTATTGGTAAACCTACTAGTAGATCCCTGCTCAGTTGGCCCAATATGCTCACCTTTAGCGAGACCCCTATAAATACTCCACACTACAAAGAAAAAGATACGTTTCATCCTTCCCACATTTCATCCCACAATTCTTTATCTCTAGCTTACTAATGTAATCATTGGAAGGCCTTCCTAGACCACCCCATCCAGCCTAGGCTTACTTTGCAGGATTACTCAGCATGCCAAAATGCGGTAGAATGCTTAGAATATTGGTAAACACGTCTTTTAACCCAGCAAGACCACCCATCAGACAAGGAATTAGACCATCCCCTTGACTAGGAACCATATCAGTTGGTGCTCTTGTTGAGAATCCAGAAACCACAATGACCAGAACCGCCATGCTGCCTTGCTGTGCAAAAATCACTCACCTCCGAAGGCGCCCCGCCACCCCCTCTAGCCCCCCGTGAGCCCCACTCAAGCACCTTTTGCTCCATCTCAAAACCTTGCTTGGTCTCCCAATGTGCGGGACTTGACTGTCAAACTCACTGATGTCGTTCGCACCACAGTCCACAAATAGGTCAAATTGGAGGTGTGGGCCGCTATGACAGGCACTCATACCACCTTCACCCGCCGCCCCCTTGGACCCACTGCTAGCAAAACTTGTCCCTCTGAATCCACAGAGTCTAGGCCCTTGGAGATGCTCCTAGCCCCTGCTGCCCCACCCCAAGACACGCCCATGAACCAAGCTAGTCCAAGTCATGAGCTACTCCTGGATAAACACTAAGTTGACAGAGGCTGGTCATATCAACCAACCCATACCTCGGGAGTCAAGCCCTATATCCCAAACGTTATGGGCCATCTTGTAGAATAGTAATTCAATTGCGACTATCCTGATGCTTGTCAGACTATGTCACATCACACAGTCACATCCATTGTCAAAGCCCATGTTGCCCTAGGGAGTCCATGGTTGTCCATCTTTCCCACACTCCCCATCTTTCCGATTACCTGACTCCCTCTTAGCACAATGCAATGCCTGTAGTTGGATGTCAGTCGACTGACCCTTGTTACTACCATGCCGATCGCCTTACCATGCATCATTGGTGGGAGTTCCACAACTCGCTCCCTTGTGCACTCCGCTAATCGAACCTTTAACCTAGACGATCACACCAAAGCCCAAGTAGAATGAATTCTCCATGAAATGGATGACCTCAACTTATCCTTCAAACCTGAAGTTCTAGCTGCCCCTGTGCCATTACTCCTCAACTCCCCTAAGATTCTCCCTTACAATGGTCAAGCAGATCCAAAGGCCCACATTTGCCTCCTCATGGATGCCATGATCGCTCGAGGCATTGAGGAAGTGCACATGTGCCACCTTTTTTCCTGCCACTCTCAAAGGCGTCACCTCCTCTTGGTTCCACCCTCTGCCAGCCGATTTCGTTGGCAGCTTGAGCATTCTTCTCAGGCACTTCCTAGCCCAGTTTGAGGGCAGCATCAGGTTACACAAAGAGATCAGTGACCTCTTCTCCCTCTGGCAACATGAGTCAGAATCCTGGAGGGGCTACGCAGGTCGGTTCATGGAAATCACTGCGGTTATTGAACTGCTCAACTAGGTTGAAGCCGTCCAAGCCTTCAGGAATAGTGTAAGCCCCTTTGTGTCCCGACACGAATAGGGCCGCTATGTGGGCCTCGATCGCATAGCAACCGTGGGCCAGAATCGGGGAAAAGCTGCCGAAGGATCACCTGGTATGGAAGGGCAAGCGGGCAGGCGACACGGGCAGAAGGGTCCTCCCGGATACCCTGTCCCTAAGCAGAGTGGCGAGCAGTAGGGCGTGACTGCTCCCGCAAGAGGAGCTCGAGGGCGAGGGATGGAAGCACACTAGACCCTCCCAGGACCCGTTCCAAGCCAAGCTGGTATACCATCGGCGCCCGAGAGCTCCCGCAACCTCGTTCCAGGAAGGGGGCGACCTGATCGCCCTAGAAATGCCATAAGCCGGTTAATGCCCTAAGGCGAGCGCTCATGGCCGCATGGCATTGCGGGAACCAGGAATGGATTTGAAGGCAAGCGAACTAAACTAGGGCCACGCTGAGTGTTGGTGGAACTCAGCCGAACCAGACCAGGGATTAGCTGAACAGCACCCCGCCCCACTTGGCCTGACAACTCCGGACGCTGCAGCCGCCCTCCCCTATCCAATAGGTAGGAGGAGGCATAGCTAGCCAGTACTGGGCTAGCTACCCCGAAAAAGCTTAAAAGGGGAGGCAGTCGGAGGAAGGAGGACACACGGAAGACACCAGTGGACAAGGGGAAGGATTCCTGGCGAGCAAGCAAGCGTGAGCAAGCAAGCAAGTCCTGGAGGAAGGCCGGTAGAGCTGTCTCCAGTCCCTGCTGTCAAGGCAACCTTCCTGGGCGAAGATCACCTGTCCAGGCGAGGAGTGCAAGTGCAGGACGCACAAAGGCATATGCTTGGAGTGTCCCCGTGTACTCGTGTAAGGGTTTTGCTTATTCTTGTATACCGAGTTGTGAATACGAGTGAGATTTCCCTTGTAAGTGTTCGGTTCTGTCCCGGTTGTCGCTACGCTTTGTCGAGTTGTATTGCGCTGTGTGTTTGGGTTGGTTGAGAGCGCGCGGAGCCCTGCTCAGCACCCTCACAGGAAAGGAAAATTTTGGGCCAAGCCCGACCCCTGTGACTGTTGGTATCAGAGCCGCGTTTAGCGGGAAAGCGTGCATCTCCAACAACAACAAACGACCGGTGACCTGAATGTCACACATGGACGCACTGAAGGATCGAGTTGTGGCCTTGGAAGCATCACTCGGCAACATGTCTGGAGTAGCTAGGACGGTAGCAGAAGTGCTGGCATGCCTCATTCCGGACGTTGCCAGGCTAAAGGAGGATGTGTCCCTCCTTCGTCATGCATTGGCTGCAGGAGCAGCTGAGGTAGAAGGATCTCGGGCAAAGGTAAGAATACCTGAACCTAAAGCCTTCACTGGTGCTCAGAGTTCCAAGGAACTCGAAAACTTCTTGTGGGATATCGAAAACTATTTTGAGGTAGGGAAAGTTCTTGATGGGGAACAAGTCTCAATGGTGGTCATGTACCTGTTCGGAGATGCGAAGCTCTAGTGGCGCACTCGCAAGCAAGGTGCTGCTACTGGTGGATGGCCACGCATCAGAGACTGGCCTTTGCTAAAGAGGCAGCTCAAGGAGCAGTTCCTCCCCATGAACACCTCGTGGGCTGCTCGGGACGCGCTGTGCAACCTGAAGCAGACGGGCTCGGTACACGACTAAGTCAAGGAGTTCAACTCCTTGCTGCTGGACGTCACGGAGATGTCTGAGTTGGACAAACTGTTCAACTTTACGCGGGGTCTCCAGTCGTGGGCTCAACTAGAGCTACGAAGGCAGGGTGTCCAAGACCTCCAGATCGCAATGGCCAAAGCAAATGCGCTGATCGACATCTGCATAGTCAAGAACGACCCAAAGGGGAAGCAAGCCGAGAAGCCAAAGGACAAGGCATCCAAGCCCGGCAAGAATGCGGGCAAAGGCGAGAAGAAGAAGCCACCCAAGGGGGACAAAGGGAAGGGGAAGGCCACGGCGAGCACATCCCTAAAGGATCCCAAAATCCACCCCGGGTGCTTCATCTGCAACGGCCCCCATCGAGCTCATGAGTGCCCGAAGAGGGAGAAGCTGTCAGCCCTGGTAAACAGGACTGACTCCGACTTCGATGGAGAGCAAACCAGGGTGGCACCTCTTCAAATCCTTGGTGCCATCCGCTCGGAGAGGAAGGCAACGGAGCAAGGGCTGATGTACGTGCCAATGACCCTCAACGCCAAGGAGGCAACGGCGATGGTAGACACTGGCGCTACGCACAACTTTGTCTCGGACCGAGTCGTGCACGCTTATGGCTTGCGGATCCAGAAGCAAGCCAGCTGCATCAAAGCTGTCAACTCCCAAAGCCGACCTGTGCTGGGGATGGCCAAGGGAGTTCCTGTCCAGATTGGCGAGTGGTCCGGGAACCTGGACATCATGGTCATTCCGATAGACGACTTCGACGTCATACTTGGCAATAACTTTCTGGTAAGGGCCTGCGCATCAGTCATGCCCCACTTGCCCGGTTTGCTGCTCGCTGACCCAAAGAAACCTTGTTTCGTTCGGGGATTCCAAGGCCTCAATCATGTGGAGCGTGTTCGAACTGAGAAGGTCTCAGCTATGCAAATAGCCAAGGGCTGGAAGAAGGGCCAGCCGACCTACCTTGCTGCTATCCATGAGGTAGAACCTGAAATGGGCGGGATAGCAGAGATCCCTGATGCGGTACAAGAGATCCTAGGCGACTTTTGTGATATAATGCCTGAGGAGCTGCCCAAGGGCCTACCGCCAAGGCAGGCGGTAGATCACAAGATCGAGCTGGTTCCGGGGACAAGGCCGCTTGCCAAGGCACCTTACTGAATGTCGCCCAAGGAGCTGGAGGAATTGCGGAAGCAACTCCAAGAGCTGCTGGATTCGGGGAAGGTTCAGCCCTCGAAGGCGCCCCTTGGAGTGCCCATGCTATTCTAGGAAAAACAGGACGGCACCTTGCGGTTGTGTGTAGACTACCGCGGCCTGAACAAAGTCACCGTCAAGAACAAGTATCCGGTGCCCTTGATCGCCGACTTGTTCGACCGCCTCAGCGGAGCTGCATTCTTCACAAAGCTAGACTTGAGATAAGGCTACTGGCAGGTTCGCATCGCAGAGGGCGACGAACCAAAGACGACGATGGTAACTCGTTATGGGTCTTACGAGTTTAGAGTTATGCCTTTCGGCTTAACCAATGCCCCAGCCACATTTTGTAATTTGATGAACGATGTGTTTCATGATGAAATGGACAAGTTCGTGGTTGTGTATCTTGATGATATTGTCGTCTACAGTCGGTCACTGGAGGAACACCTCCAACACCTGCGTTTTGTGTTCCAACGGTTGAGGGAGCACCGGCTGTATGTGAAGAAGGAGAAATGCGAGTTCTGCACCAAGGAGATAAACCTCCTTGGCCATGTGATCGGTGGAGGTGTGGTGCACATGGACCCCCGGAAGGTCCAAGCCATCAAGGAGTGGATTGCTCCCACCAAGGTGGGCGAGCTGCGGAGCTTTCTTGGATTGGCCAACTACTATCGCAAGTTCATAAAGGGATACTCCAAACTGGTATCCCCACTCACCGATCTGCTGCAGAAAGGCAGGCTGTGGACTTGGGATGGGGCGTGTATGAACGCCTTTGAGAAGATCAAGTCCCGGATTGTGGCCGAACCTGTGCTGAAGCTCCTGGACTTTGACAGACCATTCGAAGTCCATACCGACACTTTTGATCGTGCTGCAGGCAGAGTGCTGGTGCAAGATGGGCACCCGATAGTGTTCGAGAGCTGGAAACTGAAGCCAGCTAAGCAGTGCTACTCCACGCACGAGAAGGAGATGCTTGCGGTCGTGCACTACCTCCGGACCTGGCGAATATACTTGCTAGGTACCTCTTTTGTGATCAAGACGGACAACGTGGCCAACACTTTCTTCAAGACACAAAAGAAGCTGTCCCCAAGACAAGCCTGGTGGCAGGAGTTCCTGGCGAAATACGACTTTGAGTGGGAGCACCGACCAGCGCGTCACAACCAAGTTGCCGATGCACTAAGCAGGAAGGCAGTAGAGATAGTAGCCGCGCTAACCCAGCTGGATTCCGACTTCGTGGGCAAACTGAAGGATCAAGCGAAGGAGGACCGGGCATACCAGAAGCTGGTCGCACAAGCCCAGGAGGGTACCATGAGAAGGTACTGGGTGGAAGATGGCTTACTCTATGCAAAGGGTGGTCGCGTGTTTGTCCCTAGTGGAGGACTGCGGACCCAGTTGTTGCGTGAGCATCACGACGCGCAATGGGCAGGGCATCCTGGCAAAGAAAGGATGCTGGCGCTCATGACCCGCTCCTACTTCTGGCCGAAGATGGAGGTTGATGTTGAACTCTTCATCAGAACATGTCTTGTTTGCCAGCAAGACAAGGTTGAGCGGCGCGCGGAGGCAGGTTTGCTGCAGCCTCTACCCATTCCAGAGAAACCTTGGGTGTCGGTTTCCATGGACTTTATCAGTGGCTTCCCAGAGGTCAAGGGCTTCGATGGAGTCATGGTTGTGGTGGATAGGTTCTCAAAGTATGGAATCTTTAGGTCTACCCCAAAGAACTGCTCGGCGGAGACAGCGGCAGAAGAATTCTGCCGCCATGTGGTTAAGCTGTTCGGGATTCCGACGAACATCGTAAGCAATCGAGATGCGAGGTTCACCAGGAGGTTCTGGACCCATCTCTTCAAAATGATGGGGACGGAGCTGAAGTTCTCGACCGCAAACCACCCGCAGATTGACGGCCAAACGGAGAAGATGAACCAGCTACTAGAGGAGTATCTACGACACTATGTCACGGCCAGCCAGAGGAATTGGCTAGATCTCCTGGACACGGCGCAGTTCTGCTGCAATCTGCACCGGTCCTCGGCAACAGGGTTTAGTTCGTTTGAGCTCACCATGGGCTACCAACCATTCACCCCTTTCGAAGTGGCCCTCCAGAAGAAGGAGGGGCCATGTCTTGCTGCCTACCACTTTGCCCGGAACAAGCAGGAGATGCTGGAGGAACCCCAGGACAGCCTTGCCAAAGCTATACGCCGCATGAAGAAGTATGTGGATCAGGGGCGTCGACCGCTGGAATTTCAGGTCGACAACAAGGTCATGTTGAAGCTGACTCCCCAGATCTGGAAGAAGGTGACAAGCAAGAGGTGGCACAAGGGCCTCATTCGGCGTTATGATGGCCCATTCGAGGTGGTGAAGCGAGTTGGCGCGGTAGCCTACTGCTTGGCGATGCCCGAAAGGATGAAAATTCATCCTACCTTCCATGTCAGCTTCCTAAAGCCTTACCACGAGGACGCGAGCGAGGAACGCTCGAGGGAAAGGCGAGCTCCGTTGAATGTACGCATGGAGTTGGAGAAGGAAGTTGATCAAGTGCTGGACCGACGAGTGCTCGGATACAGCAAGAAGAATCGGAGAACAGAGTACTTGGTTCTATGGAAGGGCTTGCCAAGATTGGAAGCAAGTTGGGAGAAGGAGGCAACACTCTGGCAATTCGAAGAGAAGATCCAGGAGTACCTCCGCTCTATTCCAACGAGGGCATCGGCTTCCTCAAGTGGGGGAGGTTCGTAAGCCCCTTTGTGTCCCGACACAAATAGGGCCGCTATGCGGGCCTCGATCGCATAGCAACCGTGGGCCAGAATCGGGGAAAAGCTGCCGAAGGATCACCTGGTATGGAAGGGCGAGCGGGCAGGCAACACGGGCAGAAGGGTCCTCCCGGATACCCCGTCCCTAAGCGGAGTGGCGAGCAGTAGGGCGCGACTGCTCCTGCAAGAGGAGCTCAAGGGCGAGGGACGGAAGCACACTAGACCCTCCCAGGACCCGTTCCAAGCCAAGCTGGTATACCACTGGCGCCTGAGAGCTCCTGCAACCTTGCTCCAGGAAGGGGGCGACCTGATCGCCCTAGGAATGCCATAAGCCGGTTAATGCCCTAAGGCGAGCGCTCACGGCAGCACGACATTGCGGGAACCANGATGGCTTGGTCAACCACGATCGACCACGGGCAATGAGGGCTGTCTCCATGATCGACCAAGCCATGGCCTGTTATAGAGTGAGGCACAGCACATGGTCGAGGAGGCATCACCCATGGTAGGGCAAGGCACTGCCCGTGGTAAGCAATGCAGAGCCCGTGGTCGACTGAGGCATTGCCCTTGGTGGATGAAGGCACTACACATGGTAGATCAATGAGTTGACCCATGATCGACCAAGGGCTGTCACTGTGGTTGAGCGAGTCATTGCTGGTGATCGATCATGGGCTAATGCCATTGTTGAGCAAGGCATTGCCCTTCTGTGACTGAGCGCACATCTTGCAGTCAATGATGACTATCTCTGTGGCCGACCAAGCCATTGCCCATGGTGGAGCAAGCCATCGCCTGTGGTAGCTCGAGGCACAGCACGTGGTCATGCAAGGCACTGCACATGAGCGACCGACTGCACAGCCCATGGTCGACCAAGGCATAGACCTTGGTAGAGCAAGGCACTGCCCATGAGTGACCGAGTGCACAGGTTGTGGTCGACAGAGGGCTGTCTCCATGGTTGGCCAAGCGATCACCCATGGTTGAGCAAGGCACAACCCGTGGTAGACCAAGCTCTGTCTCCATGGCCAATCAAGGTTGTCTCCTTGGTCGACCAAGTCATTGCCCGTGGTTGTCTAAGGGCTGTCTTTGTGGTCGACCAAGCCATCACCCTTGGTAGAGCATGGCACAGCCTGTGGTCAAGCAAGGTGTTACGGCCATAATCTATGAGCCGGAACAATGCGTACCACAGGTTGTACCTCGTGACTGCGGGAACGCATATGTGCTAATGCGAGGCACGTGGAGAGAAGGTTTGTGGCCAGGAGGCTAAGCTGGACAGGAGATTTGCTCAAGCAACCAAGCGGAGTGGTGCAGAGCAAGGACATGGTGGACTGAAGGCAAGTGCCATGGCCTTGGGGTCGATGCTGGTCGACCAATGCAAGGAGGAGGATCGCTAGACAGCCCAGGAGCACTAAGGCATGAGCGGAGAGTGATCGAGAGGCGCTTGATCACTTCATGCCAGGGACGATCGAAGGAGCCATGTGTTGCTGGTCGGTGACAGTGCACAGTGGACAAGTGGAGATGTAGACACACAAGTGAAGTCTTGATCATGCGGGACCCGATGATCGAGTGCGTGGGGCACAACTACTCACAGAAGGTGCACGGGATGCTGTGGAGCGCAGGATCGGTGCTCACAGGATAAGGATCACTGACACCAACATGGAAAGGATCGATTGTTTCCTTATGCGGAGCGGCTGGTGATCAATCATGAACCAAGTGGGGCGCAGGTGTCCAGGTGCATCCGAGAGCTGTCCAGGTGCAGCCAAGAGCTGTCCAGGTGGGACGAACATGGTCAAGATGAAGATCATGTGATAGCAAACAATCGGGGAAAGTTCTCCAGGAATATGGCAATCAATTTGTTATGGAAACAATCCTAAAGGGAATTGGACAGTTATCGAAACAATCCTGAAGAGATTGGACTGTTATGAAAACAATCCTAAAGGGAATGGACAGATTGGAAACCTGATGGAGTGAATCAAGGGATTCGATTATATCAGTTGCCATATCAGGTTTGCTACGCTCCTCTATATAAAGAGGGTTAGTCTCATTCTGCAGAACAACCAGGAAAAACCAGGAACAACTAGGAGGCACAACCACAAAGGTCTCAAGAAGTCTCAGAGAAGAGAGTCCAGGAGAGCAGCTAGAGGAAGCTGGGAAACACGAGGGAGAGCGAGAGAGGCAGAGCATAGAGTTGCTACTGCACGTTGTAGCTCAGCGATGAGTGGGGAGTGAGTCCCGTCTACCCTTGTAACGCCGAAGTGTGTCGAGTTAGGGTGTGTCGAGTGAGGAGTGTAAGCGGCGCAGAGGTCGTGAGGCATATACTCGACAGGCTGAGTGAGTTTGCTCTTGTAAAGGGTTTTTCATACTTGTACAATTGTAAATACAAGTGGAGTTTTCCCTTTGTATATTGCTTATGTTCGTTCCTTGTGGTGTGATCGTGTCCCAGGTGACATCAAACCTCGGTTGCAAGTGGGGGCTGGTTGGCAAGAGGAGCTGTCAACGCCTAGCGGGGTGCGGAAAATTTGTGGTCCGCATTGGCTCCGTGACACAAGGAATCGCCCATGGTTGGGCAAGGCACAACTTGGGGTTGAACATGCCATGGCCCTTTGTAGAGCAAGGCACAGCCTGTGGTCAAGGAAGGAATCGCTCGAGGTACAACCAGGCACTGCTCAACAGAGACCGAGCATACAGGCCATGGTTGAGCAAGGTACAGTGAGGCAGAGCTCGTGGTCGATCAAGCCAAGGTCCATGGTAGAGCAAGGCACAGACCATGGTCAAGCAAGGAATTGCTAGTGGTAGAGTGAGGCACAACCCATGGTTGAACATGCCATTGTCCTCGGTAAAGAGCAAGGCACAGCCCGTGGTCGAGGAAGGCATCACCCGTGGTAGAGCAAGGCACATCCCGTGGTCAAGCAAAGCTTTGCCTGAGTAGAGCCAGGCATTGCCCATGAGAAACAGGCTGCACAGCCCATCATCGATCGAGGGCTGTCTCTTTGGTCAACCGAAGCCATTGCCCGTGGTGGAGCAAGGCACAGCCCGTGGTCGAGAAAGGCAGCACCCGTGGTAGAGAAAGGCACAGACCATGGTCAAGCAAGGCATCTTCCGAGGAAGAGCCATGCAATGCCCATGAGCTACCGAGCGCACAACCCGTAGTCAACCAAGGGCTGTCTCTGTGGTTGACCAAGCCATCACCCATGGTAGAGTGAGGCACAGCCAGTGGTGGAGCAAGGGATCACCCATGGTTGGGCAAGGCACAGCTTGTGGTAGAGCAATGCATGGCTCCTGGTTGACCGAGGGCTATCTCTGTGGTCGACCTAGCCATTGCCCATGGTAGAACAAGGCACAACCAGGGGTGGAGCAAGGCATTGCTCATGTTAGAGCAAGGCATAGCCCATGAGTGACCAAGCACACACAGCCCATGGTCGACCAACCCATTGCCTGTGGTAGGGCAAGGCACAGCCTATGGTCCAGCAAGGCATCACCCATGGTAGGGCGAGGCACAGCCCTTTGTTGAACAAGCCATTGCCCATTGTTGAGCAAGGCAACTCTGATGGTATAGGCAGGCATAGCCCATGGTCAAGCAAGGCATCGCCCTTGGTGGAGCCAGGCTCTGCTCATGGTGAAGCCAGGCACTGCACATGGTCGAGGAAGGCATTGCCCGTGGTTGAGCAAGGCACGCCCCACGGTTGAGCAAGGCATCACCTGCGGTATAGCAAGGCACAACCGGTGATTGATGAAGACATCGCTTGTGGTAGAGTGAGGCACCGCCCATGGCTGAACAGGCCATCACCCATGGTAGAGCCTGGCACAGCCTGTCATCAAGCAAGCCACAACTCATGGTTGGTCAACGTATGTCTTGTGGTTGATCGAAGGCTGTCTCCATGGTCGACCTAGCCATCGCCTGTGGCAGCACAAGGCACGCCCCAGGGTCGACTGAGAGCTATCTTTGTTGTCGTCCAAGCCATCACCCATGGAAGAGCAAGGCACAACCCATGTTTGCGTAAGGCATCGCCTGTGGTAGTGTGAGGCACAGCCCATGGTCGACCAAGCCATTGCCCATGGTAAAGCATGGGTCAGCCCATGGTCGAGCATGGCAATGCCCATGGTAGAGCCAGGCACAGCCCATGGATGAGCAAGGCATGGCCCGTGGTAGAGTCAGGCATTGCCCATAGTCAACCAAGTGTTGTTGCTGTGGTTGGTCAAGGCATCAGCCAATGACCGAACAGGCACTGTTGCCGTGGCTGAGCACGGCATCACCCGTGGTAGAGCAGGGCACTGCCCATGTGCGACTGTGTGCACAGCCCGTGGTCATCTATGCGTCAACTGTGATTGACCAAGGTTTGTCACCGTGGTTGGCCAAGGCATCAACCATGGTAGAGCAAGGCACTGCTTGTGAGTGACCGAGTGCGCAGCCTGTGGTTGACTAGGGGCTAGCTCCATGGTCAACCAAGCCATCACCTGTGGGAGAGTGAGGCACAGCCTGTGGTCGACAGAGAGCTGTGTCCATGGTCAACCAAGTCATCGCCCTTGGTAGAGCAAGGCAAAGGCCATGGTCAGGTCAGGCATCACCCATGGTTGGGCAAGGCACAGCCCGTGGTAGAGCAAGGCATCGCCTGTGGTCGACTGAGGGTTGTCTCCATAGTCAAACAATGCATCACCCATGGTTGGGAATGGCGCAGCCCATGGTCGAGCAAGTCATCACCTGTCGTAGAGGCCACACGCTGTGGTCAAACATGTCAAGGCCCTTGGTATTGCAGGGCATAGCTTGTGGTCGAGCAAGGTAATGCCTGTGGCAGAGCAAGGCACAGCCTTTGGTCAACCAAGCCTTTGCTCGTGGTAGAGCAAATTACTGCCTGTGGTTGAGCATGGCTTCACTAGCGGTAGAGCCAGGCACAACCTATGGTCAAGCAAGGCAATGCACGTGGTTGAGCATGGCACAACCTGTAAGCGATCGAGTGCACAGCTCATGGTTGACCGAGGGCTATCTCCATGATTGACCAATCCATCCCTTGTGGTAAAGTGAGGCACAGCCTGTGGTTGATGAAGGTGTCACGTGTGGTATAGCCAGGCAGAACCTATGGTCGAGCGAGGCAGAGCCGAAGGTGTAGCTAAGCCCTGCCCATGAATGGCCAAGTGCACGGCCCGTTGTCAACCAAGCCATCACAAGTGGTAGAGCAAGGCACATCCCATGGTCGAGCAATGCATAGCCCATGGCAGAGCAAGGCACAGCTAGCCGAAAAGCAAGCCATTACCTGTGGTAGAGCAAGGCACAGCCAGCAGTCAAGCAGGGCATCACCCGTGGTAGAGCCAGGCACTGAGCGTGTGTGACTGAGGGCACAGACCGTGGTTGGCCAAGCCATCCCTGGTGGCAAAGCAAGGCACATCCCATGGTCGACCAATTGCCTGTGGTAGGGTGAGTTACAGCCGTGGTCAAACAAGCCACAGCCTGTGGCAGAGCAAGGCACAGCCCCGTGGTCGAGCAAGGCATCACCCGTGGTAGAGCAAGGCACAGCCCGAGGTCAAACAAGGCATCACCTGAGGTAGTGCTAGGCATGCCCATGAGCTACTGAGAGCACAGCCCGTGGTCAACCAACGCATTGCCCTTGTTGGACCAAGGCACTGCCTGTGGTTGACCAAGAGCTGTCACCATGGTTAATGAATGCGTCGATCCGTGATTGATCCAGGGCTGTCACCGTGGTTGAGCGAGGCACTGCACATGAGCGACCCAGTGTACAGCCCGTGGTTGATCTAGGCATCGCCCATGATCAACCAAAGGCTATCAGCGTGGTTGACCAAGCCACCGCTCTTGGTATAGCATGGCACAACCCATGGTCAAGCAAGGCATTGCCCGTGGTTGGGCAAGGCATAGCCCATGGTGAAACATGCCATTGCCCTTGGAAGGGCAAGGCACAGCTGGTGGTCAAGCAAGGCATCAGCCTTGGAAGAGCAAGGCTCAGCCCATGGTTGAGCAAGGCATTGCCCAAGGTAGTGGCAGGCACTGCCCATGAGAGATGGAGCGTACAGCCTGTAGACAACCGAGGTGCAGTGAGGTATAGCCCATGGTTGACCAAGCCATGTTCTGTGGTAGTGCAAAGCATAGCCCGTGGTCAAGCACGGCGTCACCCGTGGTAGAGCATGGCACAACTTGTGGTCGAGCAAGGAATTGCCAAGGTAGAGTGAGGCATTGCTCTTGAGCGACCGAGTGCACAGCCCATGGTTGACCGTGGTCGACCAAGCCATTGCCCATGGTTGAGCAAGGCACAGCCCATGGTTGTGAAGGCAATGCCTGTGGTAGAGTAAGGCACAGCCCATGGTTGAGAAGGCATTGCCCCTGGTAGAGTGAGGCATAGCCCATGGTGGAGCAAGGCATTGCCCGTGGTAGAGCATAGCCAATGGTCTAGAAGGCATCGCTTGTGGTAGAGTGAGGCATACCCTGGGTGGAGCAAGGCATTGCCTGTGGTAGATCATGGCACTGCCTATGAGTGACCGAGCACACAACCATGGTCAACTGAGGGCTTTCTCCAGGGTCAACCAAACTATTGCCCATGGTAGAGCAAGGCACAGCCTGTGGTCGAGCAAGNCACCTATCCAAATGCAGGCTTTGATAAATCATCTTGAGAGAATGCTTCACAGGAAGATGGAGAGCATCCACAATTGACTTGACTGAGTGGAGGGTCAAGTAGCAAGTAGGACCACTCCGACCCTATAGGAGGCATAACCAGGCTACACAAGCCTATGCCTACCCCCAATTGAAGGACATGGAGAGCTAGAATGGAGAAGAAGAGGTTGAAGAATTCGAGTTTAGAAGGAGACCTCGCAATTGACCCAGACAAGGTATGAGAAATGAAGGAGAAGACTTTGGAGGAATCAAAATCAAAATTTCTTTATTTTAGGGCAAGAGTGATCCTGAGGCATGTCTGGAATGGGAAATGCTAGTTGAGCAAATATTTGGATGCCATAACTACTTGGAGGGTAAGAAACTCAAACTTGCCGATTTTGAATTCAAAGATTATGCTCTTATTTGGTGGGACCAAATGCGAAAAGATAGAATCCGACATGGAGAGCATCCCATTGCCACTTGGGAAGAAATGAAGGCAGTGATGAGGAGGCGCTTCATTCCAACTTATTTCCATAGAGAGATTCACAATAAGCTCCAGCGCCTCATACAAGGCTCCAAGAGCGTCGACGACTACCAAAAGGAAATGGAGATTGCGATGATCCGAGCCAATGTGGAGGAAGAAAGGGAAGCTACCACGGCTAGATTTCTACATGGACTCAATCAAGACATTGCTGATGTTCTGGAGATGTACCACTATGTAGAGTTACAAGACATGGTGCATCAAGCGATTAAGGTGGAGCAGCAACTATGGAGGAGAAATGATATGAGGAGAAATGATAAGTCCACCTCCTCCAGTTCCTAGAAGCAAAATTCAAAATGTGATCCTTCATCTATTTCAGGAACCAAGGAAACTGATTTGAAGAAAGGAGAGAAGTCAACAACCCCTATTAAAAAGGTTCAAATGGACCCAAGCACGTTGCAGAGCTGGGACATTCAATGCTTCAAGTGCCAAGGAAGAGGGCACATCTCCATTGAAACCTCCAACAAATGCACCATGATCGTCAATCATCATGGAGATTGGGAGATTGAGGAAGAAGCATCGGATAAGGAGTTGCCATTGGAGAGTGACAATGGAGAACTCACAAAGGAAGGAGAAATCCTCATAGCTAGATGCATATTAAGTGCCCAAATGGTGGATGAAGAGGATGATCAATGGGAAAATCTTTTCCACACTCGATGTCAAGTCCAAGGCAAGGTGTGTAGCATCATTATTGATGGAGGAAGTTGCAGCAATGTAGCCAACACCGAACTAGTGGAGAAGTTAGGTCTACCAGTCTTCAAGCACCGTCAACCGTATAGGCCACAATGGCTCAATGAATGTGCTGAATTGAAGGTAACAAAACAAGTTAAGTTGTTGTTTAATATAGGAAAGTATAAAGATGAGATTACATGTGATGTTGTGCCCATGAAAGCAAAGCATGTCACCTCTTGTTAGGCAGGCCTTTGCAGTTTGATAGGCATGGGACCCATGATGGTTTCCTAAACTGTTATTCATTTGTACTACGGGGTGAACCCATAACACTCCTTCCTTTGACTCCAAAACAAGTACCAGAAGAACAAGTCATAAGAGAAAAGAAAAGAAAGAATGGGAGTGATAAAATAAGTGGAGAAGAAAAAATGAGTGTAGAGAGAAAAGAAAGAGAGAAATCAAGAGGAAAAAGAGAGAGGAATGAGAAGTTGAGTGGTAGAAGAGAGGTTGAGAGGGAAAAAATGAAAAACTATATTAGTGGCAAGAAAAAGGTGAGGTTAGACCAGCTTTTTTATCTTAACAGAACCTCCTAATACTTGTGTACAAAGAGGCAATGTTGACCACTAATAACATAACCCCTTCTTTGCCTAGTGTTATTGTTTCTCTTTTGTAAGATTTCGAAGATGTATTTCTCGAAAAGGTACCATCAGGTCTACCCCCAGTTAGAGGAATCAAGCATCAAATTAATTTTATCCCTGTTGCTTCCTTACCTAACCACCCTACATACCGCGCTAACCTAGAGGAGACTAAGGAGATCAAACCACAAGTCCAAGAGCTTATGGACAAGGGATACGTAAGGGAAAGCCTCAGCCCTTATGCAATGCCGGTGTTGCTTGTTCCCAAGAAGGATGGCACATGGAGAATGTGCGCCAATTGCAGAGCCATCAATAACATAACGGTAAAGTATCGTCACCCTATTCCTAGGTTAGATGATATGCTTGATGAGTTGAATGGCTCTACTATCTTTTCAAAATTGACTTAAAGAGTGGCTACCATCAAATTAGGATGAAAGAAGGAGATAAGTGAAAAACAACATTTAATGGATGGACTTTATGAATGGTTAGTTATGCCCTTTGGTTTGAGTAATGCACCTAGCACATTTATGAGGTTAATGAATCATGTCTTGCGTGCCTATATAGGAAAGCATGTGGTAGTTTATTTTGATAACATCCTTGTGTATAGTAAGACCTTAAGTGAACATGTAGATCATCTTAGACAAATCTTCAATGTTTTAAGAAAAGAAAATTTGTTTGGTAACTTAAAGAAATGTGATTTTTGCATAGACAAAGTTGTCTTTCTTGGTTTTGTTGTGAGTGGTGAGGGCATTGAAGTAGACAAGGGAAAGATCAACGCAATCCAAAACTAGCCGAGCCCTACCACCATTGGACAAGTATGGAGATTCCATGGATTGGCGAGCTTCTATAGGAGATTTGTAAAGGATTTCAGCACGATAGTAGCCCCATTGAATGAATTGACCAAGAAGAACATGCCATTCAAGTGGGGTGAAGCACAAGAAAGAGCCTTCCAAGCCATGAAAGAGAAGCTTACTCATGCACTAGTCCTAGCCCTCCCAAATTTCGGCAAGACTTTTTAGGTGGAATGCGATGCAAGTGGAATCAGCATTGATGGGGTACTCATGCAAGAAGGTAAGCCTATTGCCTATTTTAGT
Source organism: Sonneratia caseolaris (assembly GCA_900006705.1). Classification (NCBI taxonomy): domain Eukaryota; kingdom Viridiplantae; phylum Streptophyta; class Magnoliopsida; order Myrtales; family Lythraceae; genus Sonneratia; species Sonneratia caseolaris. The sequence continues at coordinate 184,590 of CXYZ01006172.1, forward strand.
GAAAGGCTTAATGGTCTAACTATTAACTACTCTACATATGACAAAGAGTTGTATGCCCTAGTTAGAGTATTGAAGACTTGGCAACATTATTTGTGGCCAAAAGAGTTTGTTATCCATTCTTATCATAAGGCTCTAAAGTATCTTAAAGGACAAAATAGGTTGAATAGGAGACATGCCAAATGGATTGAATTCATCAAGTCATTCCTTTAAGTCATCAAGCACAAGAAAGGTCGGGAAAATTTGGTTGCGGATGCACTTTCTTGAAGGTATGCACTTCTTTCTACTCTTGATGCTAAATTCTTGGATTTGAGTTTATCAAAGATTTGTATATTGATGATACTAATTTTGGCGAACCTTTTAGTAATTGTAAGTCTAATAGTGGATTTGATAAATTCTTCTCGAATGGTGGATTCTTACTTCATTCAAATAAGCTTTGCTTTCCTAATTGTTCCATACATGTTCTATTGATTAAAAAAAAGCACATTCTAGAGGTCTAATGGGACATTTTGGCATTGCTAAAACATTAGTCATATGGCATGAACATTTTTATTGGCTTAGGATGCATAGACACATCGAGAAATTTGTGGAAAAATGCATTGTGTGTCTTAAGACAAAGCCAAAGCTGAATCCCTATAGTTTGTACACACTACTCCCTATTCCTAATGTACCTTGGGAGGACATGTCCATGGATTTTGTTTTAGGTTTACCTAGGTCTCAAAGGGGTATGGATTCTACTTTGTTGTTGTAGACCATTTCTTGAAAATGTCACATTTTATTGCATGTCGCAAAGTTGATGATGCTTCTCACATTGCTTCCTTGTTCTTTAGAGAAGTCGTGTGACTTCATGGAGTGCCAAGAACTATAGTATCTAATCGAGATGCTAAGTTCCTAAGCTATTTTTCAAAGACCCTATGGGGAAAGTTGGGAACCAAGCTACTTTTCTCAACTACATGTCATCCACAAACTGATGGGCAAACTGAGGTTGTAAATAGGACATTGATGACCCTACTTGGAGTTATTGTGAAAAAGAATATGAAGAATTGGAAAGAATGTCTACCCCATGTGGAGTTTGCATACAACAGGACCATTCATTCCACCACAAAATATTCACCATTTGAAATTGTTTATGGATTTAATCCGTTAGCACCTATCGATTTGATTCCATTGCCTATGCAGGAAAGAGCTACCATGGAAGGAAGCAAGCGAGCTGAATTTATCAAGCAGATTTATGAGAAGGTAAAGCAAAATATAGAGACAATGACTCAGAGATATACAACCCATGCCAACAAGGGACAAAAGAAAATCGTCTTTGAACCAAGAGACTTAGTTTGGGTGCACCTTCGACAAGAGAGATTTCCAAATGAAAGGAAATCCAAACTCATGCTAAGAGGAGACGAACCTTTTTTGTGTTTTTAAGCGAATAAATGACAATGCTTATAAGATTGATTTACCCAACGAGTATAGTGTAAGTGCTACCTTTAATGTTACTGATTTATCCCCTTTCCTTGATGCAAACTTTGAAGAGTCGAGGATGACTCCTTTTCAAGAGGGGGAGAATGATGAGTGCAAAGGAGGCTTTGACTCCAAAGAACTGACCCAACTAGAGAAGTACCTAATCCTGGATAGAGAAAGCCTAATGACAAGAGGAAGGATGAACATATTACAACAAGCTATTGGCATCCTTACTAAAGGATATTTGGCCCAAGAGGCTGAAGACAAGACAAAGGAGGCATTTGTCTTCTTCTCATTAAGCCCAAGGCCGATTAGAGCCACTCACTAGCACACAAGGAAACTTAACCAATTTGCATGATTTGTGGCAACCATGATAGTTAAATAATTATATAATTAGTTGTCATAATCAAATAAAGCAGTTTTCGTATTTATAGAGTTTCCTCATTTGGGATTTCTATAATGAAGGTAAGTACCATATTTTGGCTGATTGTTACCTAGTATATTAGAAACTATTTATTAGCCAAGCATCTATATATAGGCGCTCTCATTCACTATGTAATTCAACTTTTTGGATATTGAATCCTTTGAATACAAAGTGTGTTCTCTTTGTGAGGTAATTATCTCTCATTTGCTCTTGTGAAACCTTACTTCTGTCGAACTAGTGTTTTAGTTTGGTGATTCAAGTTTCCCAAAGCCCCCAATTCGTGCCTCGACCCAGGTGAGTCGTTGTGTGGATTGGTCTTCAAGTTCGTGGTTAGACAAATGGTCTAAGTAATAGGTCACATTTTCTTTCATTGGTTAGTTATTTGCACCTTTCCAACCAAATCCTATCCTTTCAACCTATGCCATGAAGATCGGGACCAACCCCCTCTATCCCGCATCACATTTGCCACCCTTCGACCTCCAGTCAGTTGTGCATTCTTGGCCGTTTGCCCAATGGGGGATCAACTTACTTGGCCCCTTTCCACCCACTTAGGGCCAAAAGAACTTCTTGATTGTCTCCATAGAATACTTTCACCAGGTGGATGAAGGCAAGGCCAACGGGATGGATTATGGAATAGGTGATCATCCTTAAGAAACACATCATCAATTGGTTTGGGATACTCAAAACCCTCATCTTGGACAATGGCACTCAGTTCACAAGGGCTAAGTTGAGAGAGTTCTATCAAGCGAACTTGCCCAACGCTTTACCTTGGTAACCGACCCTCAGGCCAATGGCCAAATAGAAGTCACCAACCACACCCTCCAACATGGCCTAAAAACTCAGGTGGAAGACTTAGGTCGCTCCTGGCTTGATGAGCTAGATAGTGTGCTCTAGGCTTACCACACCATGCCCCATCTTTCCATGGGCAAGTCGCCCTACACATTGGTATATGGGGCTGAGGCCGTCCTTGCTCTGGAGATCAGGCTCCACAGCTTGCATGTCAAGCAGTTCAACCCCACTACGAATGAGGCTAGCTTTCGAGCAAAGCTCAACTGGTTGGATAAGGCACGTTTGCTGGATGAACAACGTGCCTCTAAAGTCGCCTAGTCGCTTGCCATTTCAATAGCAGGGTCCAACCTCGGGCTTTCCATGTATGGGAGCTGGTGGTCCTTCATCATCACATCTTCAGTGGGCAAGTTGATAAGACTAAACTCTCACCTAGTTGGAAAGGGCCCTACCATACCAAGGAGATCCAGGGTCCTGCCACTTAACGACCTGAGAACATGGATGGCAAAGCCTTCCCTTGGACATTCCATGCAGAGGTACTTCGCAAGTTCTATCAGTAGACCCCACTTTGGCACTATGTACTTTGCTTAATAAGAAATACATTGACAAAACTCGTGCTCTTTCAAACTTGACTCTCTATAGTCAATTGCGAGCCTCCTGGTCAAAGTATTCCAGTGCAGCAATACTCTGCACAAACATTATCATTAGTTCCTCCCTCCGCAACTCCCTTACCAACTCCTACTACATAAATCACCCTTACTTGGATGAGATATAAGCGGGCCCTATTCCGAACCTCTTCAATTCCACAGCCTTCCATAATTTCCACTGTGACCAATGTAAACAGTTGGGACTGATGTCACGTAACACATCACTTCCTTCTCTCCACTGGAACACCGCCGACTCCTTAAATCCCCACTCTTCACACCAGCTGTTGCTGTCAGCTGCTGTCCCCTACCTTCTTCTTTCACCTTGATCGCCTTGTTGATCCTTGCCGTTACCTATAGAGCCATAGTTATTGTTAGCTATCTGGCCTACCTCTCTTAACTGGCCTACTTGCAGTAGCAATTCCACTTATCGGTCTCAAAGCCGACCTTTGATGCACTGACCTCCACAGAGGTTGGCATGCCACTCAGCACATATGTCAGGTTGGCCGTTCTGGTCACCTTCTTCATTCCTGCCGGCATGGCCCACACCGAGTGTCACCCCCTTCACTGTGCTAAGGGCACATTGTCCTCCTCATTGTCCTCCTCCGATTCCTAGGCCCTGGGTGTTGGTTCCACTGATGCCTCCTAGGGCCTCTTTGGCTCAAGCGATAGCACCACAATGTCATCGGCCCCACCCTCCTAGCTTGAGCCCACTGCAAACAGCACTACTTCACCCTTGGCGGACTCGTATTGCCCTGCACCTTGGCTACACAACTCAGTTGTCCGACAACCTCTTCCCATGTAGCCCGCCCCACTCTTCCACAGCACCAGGGCCTTCCTCCATTTCTTCTTGGTGGCTCCTCTATCAAGCCCACCTCAACTCCCTTTGCCATTGCATACTCACCTTACACATAGTCGGCGAGCCCTTCCTTTAGTACATTCATCATCAATAAAAAGGAAAAATCTACAATAGTAAAAGACCTCAGTTTAGTACACATAGCCATGACAGTGTGAAGGGGTCACAACCATTAATAAACATGTCGCTGCCCACCCAGTCAACCTCGGAGTCAATTAAGCTCTTGTAGCTCCAACTCTTGGATGATATTCCATCCCTAAAGACGTCATCTAATCGCATCGTTTGTTCCTCACTGAACCAAAAATGGTCGAAACGATTTTTAGATACCCAACTCTTCCAATTATGTGGGTAATTCCCCCGGTCGGCCACAAAGAACTAGGTTGACTTCCACCCCTTAACATTATATGGCAGCCCATTATTAGCACGTCATGACTCCCATGTTGAGCCCTAGACGTATAGTACCCGACATCCTTGTACCCACCCCCCTCCCCCACCTGCTGCTGGGATCAACTTATAGTCTTGCCTAAAGATCTCCATATGGTATTCTACCCTGTTTCGATGGCAGGGCAACCCGAAACAACTCCAAATTAACCATCCGTTTGGTGTGATCTGCCCTAGGCTAAAGCTATAGTGTTGAAGCAGCTCTACTGCCCTCCAGCATGGCAGCAGCATCACCCTACCTACTATGACCTCCACATAAATCACCCCCTTGTTATTCCAACTAGCCTGGCAAGTCGATTCATCTAGTTTCAGCAGTCGAGGCCTCAACACTAGGTCTAACTTACTCTCTTGTACCACCCTCCTAAACATCTCCCCAGTAATTTCATTATGTATGTTGTTAGCCATGTACTCAGCCAAACTTAGGTCAAGCTGCAATTGAAGTCCTCCGCAATTCATGACGACGACATTTTCACACTTCACATAGAACTGTGACTATATTAATTAGTCCACTGACTCTATTACTTATCCTTTGTCAAATATCCCAACTGACCCCCACGATGCACGTCCTCCCGACTACCTTCCCAACCCGTTGCTAGCCCACAACCCTACTGTTAGACCCTTGAGCTCTAACCCTGGAGAATGCGTACCACAAGCCATACCTCGGGGTAGTGGTAGCACATAGCATGCACGTGAGGACACGCGGTCAGTCAAGTGCGAGGTGTTGGGGTAAATTGCAAGTCCATGAGTGAGCAAGTATGGAGATGGTCACGTAAGCGTGAGCGGAGGCACCAGTAAAGGGGACGATTGATCAAGGCTCGGTAATGTGCTGAGGGATCAGACTGTGGCCATGGAGTGTCACTGTTCACAAGTAGGCGAATGCGCGTATGAGTGCTGATGATGTCCACAAGCAAGGCACGATGCAATGCTCAAGGATGTTTGGTGAACTAGATGTAACTGAGCAAAGGCACTCTAGGAGTGCACACTACTCGATAGGCATGGTAGACGCTATGGAATGCTCAACACTTAGCAGCTAGTGAGTTGACTACTTGTGGGGATCGGATAAGTCCTTGACCATGCTCGAGCACCGTTGGATGCAACAATCTCGATCGGACAGCTATGATCGTGGGAGGCGATCATGGACATGGGCCCTAGACGAGAGTGGATCGGATCAATGATGCTGAGTCAGCCCCAAGTCACCCGTACCTGTTCAAGCAGAAAATCGGGGAAAGATTCTCTTGGGATTTGGAAAATCAAGCTATTATGGAAACAATCTTGGAGATTGCAGATCAACGGCCAAGATTGAACATATCAAGATCTGATGGAGAGAATCAAGGGATTCAAATATGTCAGTTGCCATGTCGGGTTTGCCAGGCTTTTCTATATAAAGGGGGTCAGTCGCATTCTCAGGGAAACAAAAATTCTCAGAGGAGAGACACAAAGAGCTAGAGACTCAAAGTGAGTGGAAGTCAAGTCAAAGCAAGCAATCTGGTGTTCTTGAGAGAAGGCACAACACGGGTGGGGAGTGCAAGCAATGAGAGACTGTGAGGCATATACTTGTGTGACTGCGTGTAAGTGTTCTGATCTGGGTTAGGTTTTTCGTGTACTTGTGATATATGTGAATACAAGTTACATTTTTCCCCAATTGTGTTCTTGTGTCCCTTGGTGTTGCTTTTGCAGTTCTGTGATCGAATGACCTTGACGGTATGTGCGGTGTGTGGCTGGTCGGCAAGCGAAGTGTCAACGCTAGCGAGACGCACCCCGCAACCATGGTATGTGTCACAGGGGTCAGAACTCACCCAAATTTTTCCGTTCCTGCGATGGTGCTGAGTAGTGTCCCATGCACTCTCAGCCAACCCAAAGCACACACAGCAAAATAGCTTGGCGAGGTTTAGCAATCGAGGATCAAGATCAAACAATGCAAGGTAAGGGAAATCTCACTTGTATTCACAAACACGAATTACAAGAACACACAAAACCCTTACACGACCTTGCACGGTCACATCCAAGTATATGCCTCGTGGCTCTAGCACTTGCACTCCTCACTTAGACGGGTGAACTTCACTCCAGGAGTTCACACTTAGCTTCAGGGAACTAATCACACTGTTGCCGGGGCTTCCTTTGCTCGACTTTCGGTGATGGAGTGTTTCCTTTCGACTCTCTCCAGTTGCTCTCCCCTTTTGCTGCTTCGACCTTAGGACCCGAGGGCTATTTATCCTTACAGGGGGCAACCACTGTCTCTGGTTTCCAGGAGACACCTTAGCTCCCATAACCACCCACTCCCACACTTCTAGGGGCTGTAGTTGGATAAGCTTGACTGCTTGCCAGCATAGTCATTCGGTCAGCACCTTGACCAAGATTCCATCGTTCCACGACTGGAGTATATCGGGTCTGCCTAAGTGCCACCCGCACTTAGTTTGGTCGTGGGCACCGCGCCCTTGCCTTGGATCAGTTGTTGATAGCATGGAACATTAGTGTCACTCAACCGCAAGCGACTTCCCTAGCGAGTCTTCAGGAGAACCCGCGCGCCCGTTGCTTGCCGGCTTGCCTTTGAACGGGTCTTTCAGGAGGTTAGGGCGTCCAGCCCACTTACCCTTGACCGGGTCTTGGGGAGTGCTCAGGCCCACACTGCCCGCCACCTGGCGTCCGCCTTGCTCGCCCGAGAGCAAGTCTTCCGGGTGGTTAGGGCGTCCAGCTCACTTCCCTGACCGAGTCTTGCGGAAGGTTGGGAAGTCCAGCTCACATTCCCTTGACCGAGTCTTGCGGGAGTTCTCCTTCCCGCATAGCCTAGCCCTCGCCCTATATATATATCCCACTGATCCTTTGGCATTTCTTCCCTCGATCCTTTCCCTAGCTGTCATGCCATTGAGGGTCCGCCTAGCAGCCATTTCCGTGTCCGAGCATTAAGGGGTTGATAGTATGAGCGCCCATTCTTATGGCGATACCCTGCCACTCTCCATACTTACACTGGTGCTCACGCCACCCCTACCCTATGGCCACACCACTAGGTCCTTCACAATGGCTCTATACATTCAAACTCATGCTAGCAAACCTGGCACCTACTCTCCTCAAACCTGCCTTTGCAGCAGTGCACCTACAACCCCTCACAGCGACCCCCCAAAATCCCGCTGTCCAACCCTACACCCACAATGGTGAATGAAAACTCATCCCATCGACACCTTCCCTACCCCTCACTAGTGAATCCCCACCCCCGTCATCCCACCCCTACCTAAACCAAACCACCCCCATGATGGTAGACCTGATCCCTTTTCTCCCACTCTTTGCCCTAACCTACACATTAACCCCATTCCCCTTCCCCTTCCCCACCATGGCTTCTTCATCTATGTGCCCCAAAGGCAGTGCGCACACCCTTGTCAACCCACCAGCGCCATTGCCCATCCTTCATCGATACCCATCCATTGCCTCTAGCCCTATCAGTCGCAAAATAAAACCTAGAAAATCACCAAAGTGCACTCACTGTGAGTTTTCATTCCTAGCAAATGAATGTCACACACTGGTACAGCCTTCCACAACAATCAACTTTCACCTAAATCCCTCCTCTCTCACCCTTCATCTTTAAAATGTGTGTCGTTTCTCCTTTCTTCTAGCTGGCCCCTTTGTCTAAAGGCGGGCAGTCGGGGGCAAATTGGTCATTTACTTGCATTTAATTCCCCCCATAATTACTTGGCATGGAATCTTTTCTAAAGGCTAACCACCCCAACCCCCTGCCTCTAGGGGTACGACACATGTCCCCCTCCACCGTCCTCTCACTTATTTCGAAAATTTTCCCTTCCCACTTGTGCTCTTCCTTCTCTTCTCTTTCCTAGGAGACATCGACTACCAATCCATCTTTTTCACTAGGGAACACCCACTACAACTGATGTCTGAACACCTTGTCACCACTATTGACTTGCCTCCATGCACGCCTATCTCTCTCTCTATTTCTCAGCCTCACAAATTGCCCTCAAAGTGGGGGACAAGTGACAAGTAAGTTACCCTTGATTGGTCGGACTACCTGGCTTGACAATATCCGGTCAAACCACATGATCCCCATTTACTTGGTAGAATATGTCCTGTCTTGGTCAGTAGGATAGCTGAACAGCACCTAGTTGGATGCTACACCTTACCCCCTTTCGACTACTACTCCTAGCCACTCTTGGCCGGATGGCTATACCTTAGTTGTTGGTAAACCAACTAGCAAATTCCTGCTCAGTCAACCCAACATGCTCACCTTCAGCATGACCCCTATAAATACTCCACACTACAGAGACAAAGGTATGTCTCATTCTCCCTACATTTCATCCCATAACTCTCTCTCTCCAACTTACTAACTTAACCATTGGAAGGCCTTCTCAGACCACCCCATCTACCCTAGGCTTACTTTGTAGGATTACCTAGTGTGCCAAAACATGGTGGAAGCTTAGACTATTGGTCAGCACATCTCTTAACCTGGTAAGACCACCCGCCGAACTAGGAACCAGACCATCCTCTAGACTAGGAACCATATCAAAGCCAAAGACCAAGTTGATGGAGGAAGCTAGGCCTTTTCGTGCTACTACACTTTAATGGTAAGTGTTGGAATTCTATACACATACATAATGCATATCAATTCCATTCATATATCATAAAATTCAAGAGGGATTTTAGAAATACCTCGAGGAAATAAATTGATAAGCCAAGGTCGTGGCACGGGATTGAATCATGCATATCTACACGAACACGTGAGTCGGCAGTGGATTCTCACTATGAATTTGAGCGAGAACCAATCTCGATCCACAGCACAAATACCTTCTTTGTCATTCTCTAATGGGACCCACACACAAAACCGAACTCTATTTCTTTTCTCTCCAATCTCCCTCAATTGCTAAGCTAATTCCACCGAGCTAATGGAGGCTGAAAGAGTTTTTTTTTTCTTCAGCCATTCAATGGCAATATTAGCTCATTAATGAGTTGTAACCGTTACCAATTAATTGTAAGTAATTGGTTCATTATGGAGGAGTTACCAAAACTTTTGAATATTGAGTCAGGTTCAGGTTTGGTTCAATCGAATTCCACATGGGCGGATCTAATTGCTTACATCTCCTACTGCACTATGGGAATCGACTCGACATTGTGTTGCTCACATCCATTAGAGAAAGATTCATACAAGTAAATGTGTTGTTCGACCACTGAGCACACAAAGAGGCGGGGAGCTCTACACTTGAAACTTGTTAGAGCCAACATAAAGGCATCAACCCTTTGTAAAATAAGTGTCTCAAAGTGCCCTAGACTAATTTCGAATCACATCAAGTCAAGTATCTCTAATCCCTCTCAAAGAGCATACTTAACTTCTCTCATAATTTTGTATTCACAATTATGTCTAAGCTACTCAAATAGCGACATAACTGGGACATCCTTAAATACAAATCTCATGATGTGATTGAAAAAGTCTTCCCTTCACCCTCTATCACTCCATTTGGAATTGACTGCTTTCCCAACAGTGCCCCAACTGGCCAAATCAATCATGACCATAGGTAACACATGAAAGTAGCAATCATCAATTCCTCACTTTGTGATATAATCAAAAGTGACTAAGGATACTAGAATATTATTTAGGACTCACACAATGATGAAGCAGGGATCTATTCATCCATTTCCTAAATAGGTCGCTCAAGTGCATATAGTATGAAACACATGCTATGGTGGAGCTACTCTCATTTGTAGTGTATGTCGAGCTCTTTATAAACACCATATAGATCTTAGTTTAGTTGCTTCTCAAGCGCCTAACTTGAGTCCTTTGTTAGCTCACCCTCTAAGGCGCCATGACTAAGGTGTCACATCTGGCTATTATGATTAGTCATAATGAATAGAGTGGGGAAATTCATTTCAATCAAAGATCTATGACCTCATCTCGGCTCTATCCGAGGCGACATAATGGTATCTCAAAACATATCTTTTATCAAAGATTGAAGCCCATATTGTCTCATCCTTGCTCACCCTTCAGGCGCCAAGGGTGATTGCTCGTGTGAGAGAGCCAATCTTAGCCTGTTGACATACTTATCTTTTTGTTGTGCTAATCATCTCACAAAAAATACATAATTAAAATCTCTAAGAAATCATGCATTTATTGAAAATATTTGATAACAACACGTGTCATCTCAATAGGAAATGATCATCTCAAAAACATGAAACACAATCACCATCTATGAAGTCCCAATTCCCTTACATGAGCTCTAAAACTCTCTATAGTAATAGGCTTAGTTGGGGGATCTACAATCGTTTGACTTGTAGGTTTGTGTTCTAGGACCACTTCTTTATGTGCAATCATGTCTCTAATGAAGTTATATCTAACCTCTATGTGCTTTGTCTTGTCGTGATATTTGGGATCTTTAGCATAAGCTAATGTAGCCATGCTATCATAGTATATTAAGATTGGATCTGAATCATTGCTCTCAACATTGAGGTCATGCAGGAAGCACTTTAACCATATGGCTTCTTACATAGCAGTAGAACACACAAGAAACTTTGCTTCCATTGTGGACAAGGCTGTGTAGGTCTGTAGGTCTATTTCTTACTTGCCCAAGTCACAACACCTTCATCTAGCAAGAAAACATATCCAATAGTCGACTTCCTTTCATCCAAGTCTCCAGCGTAGTCAACATCACTATACACAATTGGGCTTAGCTTGGCACCATGATAGCATAGTGTATAGTCCATTGTGCCTTTCAAGTAGCAGATTATTTGCTTTATTGCCTTCCAATGAGTAGGGCTTGGATTTGATTGTAATCAACTGACCAAGCTGACAACATAACATATGTTTGGTCGAGTACACATCATAGCATACAAAAATCTTCCCACAATGCTTAGCATAGGGGACCCATGACATATGTTGCTTCTCTTCTATGGTCTTAGGGCACATATAAAGACTCAAACTCTCTCCCTTAGCTACATGAGTGTCACATGGCTTACAATTGTGCATCTGAAATCGTTCAATATTCTTCTTAATGTAATTCTCTTGGGACAATCCCAAAAATTTCATTGAACGATCTTGGAGAATCTTTATTCATAGCACATAATTTGCCTCTCCCATGTCTTTCATCTCAAAGTTGGAAGATAACCACTTCTTAGCTTGAACAAGCATTTGCTTGTCGTTTTCAACCATCAAAATATCATCAACATACAATGATAGGATCAAGAAGTTTCCTTTGGAGTGTTTAACATACATGCAGTGATCCTTATCATTCATTGTAAACCCATAAGATGTGATGGCTCAATGAAATTGAAAATACCACTATCTTGATGATTGTTTCAAGCCATACAAAGATCTCTGGAGCTTGCACACTTTGCACTCCTGACCTTACATCACGAAACACTCAAGTTGATCCATATAGATCTCCTCATCCAGTTTTCCATTAAGGAAAGCAATTTTCACATCCATTTGATGTAATTCAAGATCCAAAGGTGCGACAATGGCTAGAATTATGTGGACTGAAGCAAACCTCACCACAGGTGAAAAGGTCTCTTCGTAGTCAACACCTTCTTTCTCGGCATAGCCCTTTACTATGAGTTGAGCCTTGTATCTTTCAATGGAACCATCAACTTTGCGTTTGACTTTCAGGATCCACTTGTTCTCGATAGTCTTACGATTAGCGGGAAGGTCAACCAAGTCTCAGACATGGTTAGTCCTCATGGACTCCATTTCCTCATTCATTGCATTCATCCACTCTTTACTAATAGGAGATGAGAGAACTTCTTGCATAGACTTGGGCTTTGCATCATCTTGCACATCAACCATGAAGGCAGCCCCCTTCAATCTCAAATCGATGATGGGGAATGTTTTCATGTTTGCTTCTACGCAATTGAGGTTTGAGTGGAGCTCCACCTGATGAACTAAGTTCATGAGATTTCAAGTCACTCCCACTATTCCCAAAAAGTGGAGGCTCTAATCCTTTATACTCAATAGGTCTAGATGGAGTGACTTGGTTGGAGTTCCCTTGTTCGAATAACTCTATATTATTTGAAACCTCACCCCTACTAGGGAATTCATCTTCCAAGAAAGCCACATCTTGAGACTCAATCTCAAAGACCGTTCCATCAACATTCTCTCCAATGAACACATATCCCTTGGAGTGTTTGGAGTATCTTATAAAGACACACTTGTAACTCCTAGGGCCTAACTTCCCATGCTTATGAGAAGCGTTGTGCACATAGGCTGCCAATCCCCATGGTCGCAAATGACCTAAATTAGGTTTTTTGCTAGTCCATAGCTCATATGGGGTTTTTGGAACTGATTTAGAGGACACACAGTTAAGTATGTAGGCAGCAGTCAATATTGATCTCCCTAGTGGGAGATAGGTAAGTTAGCTTGCGCCATTATAGACCTAACCATATTCAAGAGGGTTCTATTCCTCCTTTTTGGCACTCCATTTTGTTTTGGAGTTCTAGGAATAGTCAATTGCCTATCAATTCCCTTTACATCACAGTCTTTTACATTGCTTAGATAGATACTTGGGTCCTCAATTAGTTCATAGAGCTTTAATTCTCTTATCTAATTGATTCCCAATCAAGCTCATATTTCTGAAAGCAATCTAATGCTTCAGACTTATGGGAGATCAAATAGATGTGACTGAAGTGTGTATAGTAATCTATAAATATGATAAAATAATATGCACCTGAATATGCTCTTACATTCATTGGTCCGCATATATCTGAGTGAACTAATTGCAATGGAACAGATGCCCTTTTAACTTTACCAAATGGTTTTTTGGTTGCCTTTAAGACAATGTTCACAAGTTGGCAAGCTAACCTTTGTGAGTAGGCCTAAAAGACCTTCTCTAGCAAGTCAATTCATTCGATATAAAGCCCACATGGCCTAATCTAGTGTGCCATTTACTCAAATTAGTGTAAACATCATCACTTCTCATGGAAACTAAGAAAAAGTATCGATATTATTATAATAATAATAATCAATATCTAGCACCATCAAGCTATCTAAGATAAAACCATAACCATAAAAAGTATCACTAAGGTACATGCTCACAAACGAGCCCTCAAAAATAAACTTAAAACCAAGTTCCAACATGATCATAACTAAAAATAGATTTTGCCAAATCTTAGGAGTGTGAAGGACATCATGGAGATACAATGTGCGACCACCACGCAAATTGAGCATGCAAGTGCTGATTCCATGCACTTGCACACTCAAATTGTTCCCCATCTTGACACTTCTTCTAGTTGGGAGCCAACAATAATCTACGTACCCATCTCAACTCTGCACTAGGTGGTCGGTTGTGCTTGAATCCACAATCCACAAAGGAGTAGGATTAGCAACTAAATCATTAGTGACCATTAAACAATTAGAATGAGAATTTTGGTATGGTAGTACCTTCTTTGCCTCAGCACAATCGAGAGCAAAGTGTCCCATCTTTTGACAATTATAGCATTTGATCTTACTCAAGTCCTTCTTTCCACCACGCTTTCCTCTCTTGTGCTTAGTGGACTTAGATTTCTTGGGTGCAGGTTCACCATGTTCTTTAGGAGCACCTCCAGCTCGCTTGCGTTTAGGCCCAAAAGCCTTGTGCGAACTAGAGGCTACCACATTAGCCTCTGAGTTGGACTTAGCAACCTTCAAGCGCTCGTCTTCCAACTCCAAGTGGCAAGCAATATTGTCAAACATTTTGATGCTCTCATTGTGGGTCATGTTTGCTTTCATATGCTCCCAAAAATCAGGAAGTGATTTAATCATTGCCTGAACTTGCTGCTCATTAGAAAGGACTACTCCACCAACCTTGAAATTTCGAATCACAGTAGCCATGCATCGAAGATGCTGCTTCATTGTTTGATTTGGCCTCTTTTTACAAGAATCAAACCTTGTGTTCAATTCCCGAAGTCTAGTGAGAGACAACACGCCGAACTTGGCTTTTAGGGATTCCCACATCGCATGAGCAGTTTGATGCACATCACAAACTCACCAATGAGATCATTGTGGATGTTGGTTAACATAGTCAAGCGCGCACATCAATCTTTCTTGAGCCAATTCTGATATACCTCAAGATCACACTAGTGCTGAGGTGTATCGCCTTTTTCAGGCACTACCGTGGCCTAGTCCAAAGTCTCCAAGACTTCCTACTCATCTAATAGATGCTGGATCTTTCTGCGCCAAATATCATAATTGTCGCCATCCNTGCTGAGGTGTATCGCCTTTTTCAGGCACTACCGTGGCCTAGTCCAAAGTCTCCAAGACTTCCTACTCATCTAATAGATGCTGGATCTTTCTGCGCCAAATATCATAATTGTCGCCATCCAATTTCTCACCCGTCATTAGATTAGCGACAATGGATTTTGATGCTATTGAATAAATCCATGTGCATGTGCAAAGTTATTTTCAAAAATTAGCACAACAATTACATGATCTTTGTAGCAATAATCTAAATAATCAATAGAAATAATCAAATATATGAGATCGAAAATTCGCAGTGCTCCTAATCATCATTTGCACTCCTTTGATTATAACTACCAATAAATGTAGTTATTGCGCAAAAATTATTTTGGAACGAAAGTTAATTCACTCAACAAAATCTCCCACTAAATATGTGCAATGGTTCACTTACTGCACAATATTTTCCATAAATTATTCTAACTGATTTAGAATAATTAGGGATTTTTCCTTAATTAATCAAGCAATTAATGCAATCAAAATTAGGAAAAATGTCATACACGGTGCAGAAAATCAGAAAATAACTCAGATAATTTCTGACGTCTCTCTGATCGCTAGGAAAAATTTTCATAATTTTTCGACTTTCTAGAAATTTATTTAAAATTTATTACTGAATCTAACATAATAATCAGAAATAAATGCTACACAACCTCAAAAAAATCTGGAAATTTTATATAACATTTCTAAGTAATCCTGAACCAAAAACAATTACCGCTCATAAAACTTTCGCATGCCTCAGTAAATGCGCAAGTCACTGTAAAATCGTTTATTTCTATTTTTTTTTCTTTCAGACATTATTATTCAATTTTACAGATTTCTAAAAAATTCTGAAAAATATGCCATAAAATGGGAAATTGCGTTAAGGTCACAACAGTGAAAATAGCTGGGCATCGGATGCCCGAGCTGGCCGCACGCGCTAGCCACGTGCCGCTGTGCGCGAGCTAGCTGCAGCGTCTCCCTTTTTTTTGGTTTTCACTGTTTCCGCGCGAGTGCACTTCACCCGCCGTTATTCCGGCCAATTTCCGGCGCTTGCTCAACACCATTCGCTCCCACTGGGCGATTGAAGCATGCTGCAGTTTTTTTTTTTGGTGTCTCAATCAGAGCTTGGAGTGGCCGAAAACATTTCTTTATTGTTCTTACTGTTCTTCACAAATATCAATTCTAGAAAATTTTCGATTTGCTCAAAAATTTCAATTCACCATAACTTTGCAATCCCACATCAAAACAACTTATATAACATTTTATTGAAATTCTCTCGAAACATGGAATCCAATTATATAACAATTACTCACAAAAATATCAATATCAGATCTAGAACAACAATCACATAGTCGAGCAAATATTTACGGGCATGGTAAGGAAACGATCCCTATTGGCTCTGACAACAATGTTGGAATTCTATACATATACATAATGCATATCAATTCCATTCATATATCATAAAATTCAAGATGGATTTTATAAATACCTTGAGCAATTAAATTGATAAGCCAAAATCATGGTGTGGGATTGAATCACGTACATTTGCACGAACACGTGAGCCGGTGGTAGATTCTTATTACGTATTTGAGCGGAAACCAATCTCAATCTATAGTACAAATACCTTCACTATCGTTCTCTAATGGGAGCCACACATGATACTGAACTCTATTTCTTTTCTCTTCAATCTCCCTCAATTGCTCAGCCAATTCCACCGAGCTAATGGAGGCCGAAAGAGTTATTTTTTTCTTCAGCCATTCAACAGTAATATTAGCTCATTAACGAGCTGTAACCGTTACCGATTAATTGGTTCATTACAGGGGAGTTATGATACTGTTTGATTACCGGGTTGGGTTCGGTTAGATTCGACATGGGCGGATCTAATTGCTTACAGTAAGTGATATAAATAGCCAATCTTTGATGCTTTTAGCTAATTTCTTATCCTGTGGCCACCATTCGCATAGGGCACCCTATGCTACGTACTTAACTATTGTAGACTCCTAGAGTCAAGGCAAAAACTCCATTGGCGCTTGAGAAGGAAAATAAGGAATACGGTAGGAAGCGCCACAAGAACAAGGAACAGTACCATGAGGCCAACTCCAAGGTCGAGGGCCTTAAATCTGAGAACGCTAAACTTCAGGCGCAGGCAGAGAATGAGCGCCTTGTGGTGCTGCACCTTAAGGGCCTATGGGAAGCTGAGAGAAGTAAGGTCCTACTACTACGCCTCAAGGAGGAATTGGCCTAAGCACACCAGAGATTCCAGATGAATCCAGGGCCGAGTAGGAGGGTCAAAGGGAAGCACCATTGTTTAGTTTTGCAATACTTGTCTCATCTAACATTTTAAGCCTTTCTATTGAATCCTTCTATGGATATCTAATGTATCGGGGTGACACATTAATGCCACATAAGCACTACAAAGAATTTAAGTGTTAAATAAAATAAGAACCGATACTAAATCGATAAAAATTAAAAATAAAAATTTCAAATATTAACGTCTAATAAATTTAAAGATTAAATTATTAGTCCACTCTTAATTATTTATAATCTTTTTTTTGAGTTTTTAGATTATTTTTAATTTTCATTGCAACGTCACAATTCTCCTAACTAGTTCATCTTGACAACTGTCAAATATATACGAGAGCGAACAAAAAGAAAATATTAGCTGAAATGGGCCGTAGGGAAATTTTTTTTGATAAGGTAATGGACAGTAGAATAGTTAAAACTAAAATGAATATATTTGTTTTTATGTTAAAATTAAATTGTTGTGAAAAAGTGATGTTTATATATCTATGTATATATATTTTGGACGCAGAACTTTTTAGTTGTTTTCCATAAAAAATGATTTACCTTCACCTAAACAGTAACTGTAGACTGCCTATCATTTTTAATATGTAATCTGTCAATTAATTTATTACAAGGGAAAGGCGTAGGTTTGGTTTATTAGTTTCGGCCCTTTCCCGACCTGAGGTCTGCATCTTCCTCTCTCTCTTCCCCCTTGCTGATCGGCTTTTCATCACGAACTTGATCTACCTCTTGCCGTTTTTCTTCTTACGGCGGGCGATCTCCTCAAACGCTATCTTGCTTAGCAGAAGGAGAGTAGGTGCTGATTTTCATGTTTGGGGTTTTGGGATCTGTAGATCTGTAATCCGGGTGGGGTATTGGGCTGCAGTTCACTCCGACCTCCGGATCATAGCGATCTGATTTGCCGTGGTCGCGTAAACTTTTATGTGTAAAATTGTTGATGCTTTCATTCCTGGTCATGTCTAATCTGATAATATTCTTTCGCTGCAATGTAATTCAGGGGGATCGTTTGGTTTTTGGAAGGAGAGATGGCTGCTTTCCTGCCTCCTGGGACGCAAAGACCCGGCGGAAGCAACAGCAATCAACCTCCGTCGTCTCAGCAACACCTGCCACATCCGAATTACAGCAACCCTAATGCATTAGTTGATAATTTGCAGAACATGAACCTCAACAGGCAATCTCCTTTTGGCCAACCACCACCGCCCCTTTCTTCCACAGCTCGTTCACCTGGTTATCGGCCAGGATCTCAGCCGATGGCACGCCCTGGTCCACCCCCAGCCAACATGATCACAAGACCCATGGGTCCCCCTTCCAGGGCCCCGCCTGGTGTTGCTCTAGGAAGACCAATGGGCCCACCGGGGTCTCATCCGCCTCCGCCCAGCTCTTTCCAGTCCTCAGTAGCCGGTCATGTAGGGTCCTCTCCTAGGGTTCCTGTTTCTACAGGTGGCCCAGCCACAGTACCAGCCGCAACTGGAGTGGGTGCTCCCCCATTTACAACCGGGATGGTGACGCCGACACCACCAGGGGCTACACAAACTGGCCCAGTGAGTGTTGGCCCGACGGCTGCTTCTGGCCCTCGATATGGCCCTCCATTGGGAATTTCGTCTCAACAACATGCACCCGCTACTGCTGCTGTTCCTCCACCAGCCATGGCATCTTCTTCTCCAGCTCCATCCCAGGTGCCAAGCATGCGTCCCTTCATGGCAGGTCCTCCACGGACAGCAATGCAGGCAGCACCGTCATTTTCAGCACAGCCTCACCAAGCAATGTCGCCACCACCTGGCTCTCCTTTTGCTGCGCAACCCTGGCAAATGAGGCCTGGCCAGGTAACCTAGGAATTACTGAATTTTCAAACATCCGTGTTATAGGTTTATTTTAATTTGTAGTTAGAAATAGAGAGACCGGATAATACCCTTTTTCATGATAAAGTCCCTCTTTATAAAAGGAAGTTGACTTTGATAATGTTAAACAAGAAGAAAATACTAGTAATATATCGTTTATTCATTTAGATTCGCCTTTTGAAATAGAGACCGTCATTGCAGAAAGAATATAGGGAAATGGTAGTTTGAGAAGGTCTTGTGCAAATGAAATGGCTAAATTTGGGGAAGGATAGTGAAAAGCAGAGAAATGCTTAAAGCTGCTGGTTTTATTTATTATGTCCTAGAAAAGGGTCCTCATGTTTGGATGCATGGTTTTGCTTGTGCTGTGTATAGAGAGACCAGCTCAGTTGACTCGAAAAGTCATTGGCATATTTGACTTACTGTTTCTCTCAGAAACACAACTATGCATTGCATGAGGTTATGATTGAATTTAAAATAAAACACCTCATAGAATAATTTTTCTATCAGCTTCAACTTGAGGTATTTAATTTAGATCTAATAGTGAAACTTGATGGCCTAGTTATGTGAGAAAAAATGTACAATAAGCAAAACATAATGAAAACCGGTGCCCTTTATAATTATGGTAGATCTGGATTAGCGTTGCAATGGATCTATCCAGAGTGTTCATCTATTTGATTATAATAAGGATAATAGGTGACTAAAAAAAGGGTAGCATGAAAGAATCAGCATTATTTTTTTCTTATATTCATAGTCATAATTTGTACTGCTAACCTGATGAAACTTTTCTGGCTCAAGAGATTGCAAATTATAGATGCATCACTAGATTGACTACGATAGTAAGGTTAAAGTTAAAGATCCAAGTTTTAATATTCACTCTAATGTTCTAGCTCCGTGAACTTTGATCTATCAGTTAGCACTTCGATATTATTTGTTTTGAATGTCCTTAATACTCGTCAGGACTGTTTCAAATAAATGAGATTGGTTTTCAATAAAGATTTTTGTGGGGTTGGTTTTTTTTTATTGGGGGGGGGGGATTTTTGAAGCTTCTATTTTGTTTAATAGATATATTGAATTTATAGCATGTGCTAGATTTAAGTTCTCCATTGGTATATAGAAGTTAATTATTATTATATATATTGCTCGACTGCATCTGCTTTTTTATTAATATAGATATATACATATAGTTTTTTGTTTTTATTTTCATTTTTTATAACAAGAGGTTGTTTTCCCCCTGCCCTTGAACACCCCATAAGCCATAGATCCATAGTATAGGAGTGGCCTCATCAAGGATTACATGTATGGGGAATAGGGACAAATAGTTTTAAGAATTAAACTAATCGTGATGACCCTGATTGAGTTCCAAGCCTCAGCTGTTCAACAGTACACTGTATTATATTCTCTTCATTCATTCTGGATGCTAATTGTATATTATGTGTAAATGATGTCTACTGGACTTGTCCATTGGTAAATAGATCTATCATGATTCTGTTGGTGTTTTTCATCCCGTTTTAATGGGAGAGACATTGCCTGTTCTTGTCATGTACTTGGTAATTGGTGGGCTCCTTTTATCTTGTGGGGTAGGGGCATTTGGTTATTCTGTTAAGAGATTCTTGGGGTGACGCTTACATGTTTATTATACCTTCTTGTGTTAGATGACGCAGCCTCCATCTGGTCCTGGTGCTGTACAGCCACCTCGAATGTATGCTCTACCAAATCAATCTATGACTTCTATCTCTCATGGTATGGCTCCTACTGGGGCTTCCAGTGGAGGGCCATCAAAGATTGACCCCAACCAAATTCCAAGGCCTATTCCTAGTTCAGCAGTTATCTTGCATGAAACTCGTCAAGGTGATCAAGCAAATCCTCCTCCGGTAAATCCATCCTTCACTATCCTTTTTTTTCATATGCATTGTTGTTTTCGAGATAAATCAAACTTTCTCATGGTTGTATTGCTTATATGATTGTTTGTGCCTTATTGAAGCCGGCCACGAGTGATTACATTGTCAAAGACACTGGAAATTGCAGTCCACGCTATATTAGGTGCACCATTAATCAGGTAATATCTTATTTGCAGGATTGCTTTCCTCTTTTAAGTGTGAAGCTCTTCATTATAGTGTACTCTCCCCCCATGGGAAATAGTTACGATTATGAATTGTTATTTATGAATTGATGATAGCAACATGCACTAATTTTTCTGGTTTTGCAGATCCCATGCACTGCAGACCTTTTGGCAACATCAGGGATGCAGCTGGCTCTGTTGGTTCAGCCTCTTGCCCTTCCTCATCCATCTGAAGAGCCTATTCAGGTATTATATTTTTATTGTCTTATTTTGTTGCTCGAGCACTAAGCATAAGATAGTGAACACATTTTCTGTATATCTTGAAAATATGTTTGCTTAAAATGTAAGTATTACAATTATGTGGCTGAATAGTGTAAAATCACATGTCTTGACATATATCCCTGGAAACTTTATGCTTAGTCTGATATGTGCTTAGTGATGTCACTTAAATTGCCAGTTTTCGTCTTAGAAAATATTTTTGTAAATTGAGAACTGGTATCATGAGCTGTTTTATATAATGAATTTGTATGCACCATTAAGTAACTTATTGACACATTTTCCTCCATTAAATAGTGAGATGCATCCTTATGTGAGATTGAATAAATTGGCGACAGTAATTTTGTTCTGTTCAGAATTATAAATGCCATATCTGTAAGCTTATGACATTATTCTGTAATACTCTGTTCAATTCTCATTTTTTTTTCTATTTCTTCTGGGTCCCAGTTGCTGTTTAGCTTTGGATACTGTTACAACTACACAGTCATGCAGTGATAAATAGAGAGATTGGTTTCTTTATGAGTAGACTAACAATTGGGGACTCAAATTTGTCAAGAGCCAACGCTTGAGGGCCTCAATGAAATTTTTTAACATTTATATTCATGACCTTTCATTCCGTTGGAGACTTTAGTCTGCCCTCTCATTTTTTCTGTCACGGCTGAGTGATGGCAGACCAAAATGTTGAATGGAATGGAAATTGAGGGATATAACTGTTAAATTTTTTTTCACAAGCTAACACTTTAGAACCTCAATAATTTTGTTTTTGACATTTATATACTTCAATTCTCATTCTGTTTAGCACTTTGGTCCGACATCACTCTGTCGTGATAGAAAAATGATGCAGCAGACTAAAGTGTTTGACGGAATGAAAGGTGGGGTTATAAATGTTAAAAAGATCTATTATGGTCCTCAAGTGTTGGCTCATGACAAATTAGACTCAATTGTTAGTCTACTCTTATTCTAATTATACTGTGGTTGTTTTTAATGGATATGCACTGTAGTTTAAATTCTAGGAAATTTTACTCTTCGTATATCTTAAAATTTAAAGATAGAATTGCTATTTAGTCCAATTGTCTCATGGAACTAGTTGCTGACAGTCATAAGGTAAATAATAGATGAGATATATGTTCTCATTCATGAAAAGGCACTCTTACGGGGGACAATATATATTGAAGCACAACCCAATGAGCAATTTCCATAAAAAATTGTCTCAAGGTCTGTAAACCTTTCTACACAATGTTTTATTATATCAGGTTGTTGATTTTGGAGAAAGTGGGCCTGTTCGATGTTCTCGCTGCAAGGGCTACATAAACCCTTTCATGAGATTTATTGATCAAGGAAGGAAGTTTATTTGCAACTTATGTGGTCAGTACAGCATATATTTATTGTCATGGTCGTTCTGCAATTTAGGAGTTTGGCTGTTTCTAAGTTAAATTTTCTGAGACTATAAAAGCAACTTTTGTTTGTTATTATCTTCTTGTACATTATTCAATGAGCTTCTTGATCGCTGTTAGATATTTATCTTAAGGGTGCTTGATTGATCCGCTTATTACTTTTGTTGAAGATAATATGAGATTCTGCATCCTTGCTAGATAATATATTCCTTTTAAGTTTCTTATATATGTGCTTTTAATTACCATGCTGTTTTTCATGTTCACATACATTTGCAATTGAAAGATTAAAGATTTGTAAGGGGTCCTCAGTCTTTCTAAGAGGATATAAAACTTATTGATAATCGACACCCATAGATGAATGTTGCTTGAGAAAATTCTGGCTGTTTCTTCTCCTCTCTGGCCAATCATAACGTGGTGTCATACACTTTCTGTTCTTCCAGGTTTCACTGATGAGACTCCCCGTGATTACCATTGTAATCTTGGTCCTGATGGTAGACGCAGGGATGCTGACGAAAGGCCTGAGTTATGTAAAGGAACAGTTGAATTTGTTGCATCCAAGGAATACATGGTAAGTATACCGTGTGCCTTTGTGTAGTTTCGAATATGTTACAGTAACTTTGTGTTTGCAAATGGTAACTTTTGTTGCAATATCTCAACATCTAATGAAACTGACTGTGATGTATGTTATTGATGAATGCCATATGGACTTGCATAACCAGATTGCATACATTTGATGTTACATCTTTATTAACGGAATATTTGCTGCTTCTCATGAATATGAGAATACTTAGTCCTAGTGGGCTCCCTTGTCATCTTAGAGGTTTCTTTTTGGTAGTGTTTTAAACATATTAAATAAAATCTTGAACTATTTTCCAGGCCCTTTATTAGGGGTTTGTGATGTTTCAAGATATTAACTCAAAAGTTGTCTTTTTGACCTTGATATTGGCTAGAAATAGACCGCCTATTTAATAGTATGGGTTAGCTGCTTCACTGAAAGGTAGTCCTTCCAAGAGGGAGAACTTCATCACAATGGACTGTCACTGTTCAAGTTTGATTGATACTGGAAAGATATATCAGCCAGCTCCTTATTCTTTAGTCAAACCTATGGGCCAATTGTTTTATTGTGAGCAACCTGTGCTCTTTGAGAATAAGTTTCATAATACGTGCCAGGGAGGACAAATAGTAATTTGCATGGCGAAGCTGTATGTTGTCATATGGATGTAGTTTTGTTTTGCCCTTGGATTGCTTGGTATGCATTTTTATTTGATTTTGCTTCCATCCTTCTAGTAAGATATCATCTTGTAAGGAAATACTAATTAATCATATGATTTATCTCGTGAATAGAATCTATTTTCTAAATAAAACATTGAAATGGATGATTACCAATGATTTCTTCTGTATTAATTTTGCAATTTATCTCACCGAACTTGCAACAGAATGTTATATGGGTACATCCTACTGAGGTGTATATGAATGAAGTTGTCTTTTGGGTTCCATATTTACCTTTTGTTAATTATATATGGAGATTTCATTCACTTAAAAAGTAAAATGGTGAATATAGCTCTAATTATATTAGTAGGAAGTTCTTCTAGTGTTATTAGATCACATTGTTCTCTCCATTTTTCTTCTACTTACTACTAAATGCTTATTATGCTGTTTACCTAATCCCAGATCCGTGAACCTATGCCGGCAGTTTATTTCTTCCTCATAGATGTATCTATGAATGCCATGCAAATTGGTGCAACTGCTGCAGCTTGCAGTGCAATCAGTCAAGTTATTGCTGATCTTCCGGTAAGTTTTGTTTATCATAAGCTGGTTTAGACTTGCCAGTTGTTCTTTTAGTTTGTTGGTGGAGATTTGGTGGGGAGTTGGGGCAATGAAGTATAGTTAGCTGGTAAATCTTGATAACTGAGATACTGGCATCTATTTGTATTCTTTTGCTGTGGAAGTTCTCTATCAAGTGAATTATGCAAATGATAATTAACCCAATTATAGCTCTGCTGTTTCAGTAATATAGTTCTGTATGCTTGTTTTCCATTCATTTTCCATTATGAATAGTTAATTTTTGGATCACTTGTTCTGAGCTGTACTTGTAGGGGGCATTAATGCTGTAATAGTGGCCATGGATTTTATAAAAATCAATTTTTGTGTACTATCTCATGTGTATAATAGATAGGGTGGATCAGGAAAGGGATGGAATGCCTCATTTTTCAGCATGTGTCTGTATTGTCTCCTTGGATCGGTAGCTTTCTAGTTTAAAAAACTAAGCATCATCCTTTTCTTCTAAATAAGTTACAGTCGGTTTCACTAAGAACTTACCTTTGCTGAAGCAAAGAATTATAAATAAAAACTAGCTCCGGATTCTCCATTTGCACCTCACTTGAACATGCATAAAGCACTCGTGTTTCTGTCTAGAACTTGAATTCCAATAATTTTCTAATAAATTTCTTCAGTTGCATCATACCTTGAACATGCATTTCATTTGACCTTGATGTTATCAATCTGTGTTTAGATACACCATGATGACTGGTTTAACAATCATTCTTGCATTGGTTATAAACTGAATTAATGTAAGACTGTTTTCTTTCAAACAGTTGATAAAGCTGTTTATTTTTGAATTGTTGCTTGAAGCACCTGTCATGTCACTCTAGTTTTGCTGCTGATGTGATAGCATGCATCTATCTGCAGGAAGGTCCGCGGACAATGGTTGGCATTGCGACATTTGATTCAACTATCCACTTCTACAATTTAAAACGTGCCTTGCAACAGGTGTCAAATTATCTTATCACTTGTTTTCTTTTTTGTGGGGACAAAGCCAAATTCCTTCTCTGTCTTAGTTGAAGTTTCATGAAAGATATGCACTTTGTTGGGTTGATGGAAAATGTAATTTTCATTCTAAATCTTTTCATTATGATGAATGCATATTTTTTATTTTATTTTTCCTCAATTTGGGTGTACAAACTTGCACTTGTATTATTAATACACGCAGAGCAGAATGAGAAAGACCCCTTTTTGGTGGTGGTTGGTATTGGGAAAGAATAGTGGGGGATGCAGTGTTTGACCAGTGGAATTGCTGTATCAGCTATCCATTCTCTGGGCTGTGATTGTTTTTCTTAACTGTATTTGACCAGTGTGGGATTCTTGTATCTATGTTACATACTTAGGCACTTCAGTTGGATATGTATCAAATAATACCATTCTGGTCTGATGACTGGATAGGACTAGCAAAGTGATGTTCAACAGTGGTGGAAAATGGTGTGAAATAAACAAAACCAATTGAATAAGCAGTTGTTATTGCTGGTGTTTTCCTGAGGTTGAAGAGTTATGAGATTTATCATTTGCTTTTTAGGAGGAACCTTCTTCAATGGTGTGAAATGCAAGGCTTCCATTTAAAATTTTGAAGATAATGTGTTGAATTTTTCTGTTTACCATATTGCTTCTTCCTGCAGTTGAAATGCCTTTGTTTTTCAATATCCTTACTGATAAGCAATGTCAGTAAGTTACACTAATTAAATGGAGGGACCTTTGCAGGCATGGGGATCTTTTCTTTGGTTGATGACATGAGAAACAATCTCTTTTGAGAGTTACATTTTAATCAGATACACATAAAATCATCAACTCCAATATGTAATGTTCTTTGATGCGTTCTCCAGCAAGCCACCTTTAAACCCTTGACCAAGTGTTACTTGATGGGGGCAATGAGTGTTGCAATCACCATTGAACTGTTTGGGCTTGACAGCATGTATTTTCTATTGTTTAGAAGAACTTGTTTAGGAGGGCAAAAGAGATAAAGGGAAATGGGGATGAAATTGTATGGATATGTTGCATTTTTTCAATCCCTCATATTGGATTATTAGAGAGAACTTTGTTAACAAGTTAATGTTGGTGTTTTGGAGAGAATGGATTCTTAATATCTCTGTGTCCATTCTCCTTTCCTATATCAAAATCATTCAGATGGTTAAAACATTGTTCCTTGTCTTTCCTACGTTTGCTTTCCTACCATTCTCTCCACTCCCCTCCCTTGATAAGAACTGGACAGAATTTGGAGCTCCTTCTCCCCCCTCTCTCTCTCTCTCTCTCTCTCTCTCTCTCTGTGTCTCCTGTCTGTTACTATAGGTTATTTATTCATCACGTAATGCATACTGCTGCTTTGACTTTTAATTTCTAAAGGATTATAGTAAAATAATCTAAAGAATTATGATTCTCTACAAAATGAATGCAGCCATTGATGCTCATTGTTCCTGACGTACAAGATGTGTATACTCCCCTACAAAGTGATGTTATTGTTCCGCTGTCAGAGGTAAGCTTGAATGGCAAGTTTTGCACTGATCAAAGCTTATTCGACCTCTTCATCTCCCTCTTGCTTTTGTTGCAAGAGAAGCAGTAAGCTGTTGCTGCTTCTGAGAATAGAAAAGGAGTTTCCAAACATTTTGCTCTTTGCCAAGCTTACACTTGTTTAATCTTATACATATTGTAGTGCCGTCAACATTTGGAGTTATTGCTGGAATGCATCCCAACAATGTTTCAGAACAATAGAATTGCAGAATCAGCCTTTGGTGCAGCAATTAAGGTATTGTCATTCGCTTCCAGGGGATTTTCTGATGCAGTTTACCAATTCAGCTAAAGCTGGAATTGATAGATCTATTGACTGCAGATTTTAATATTACCCAGTGTCTTTCACTGGCCAGGGAAATTAGAATGTGTGTAACAGAGCTTAAAATTTGGGATTTGAAATGCAGGTGTCTGAATTAGTATAGTGGAAGATAAGTTGCTGCATGAGCCCCTATTTTCTGGTGGAATTTGTCAAAGATTAGAGTGTACAGGGAGATGCTAATTTATTCATTCTGGCATTTGATTTCAGTCCTGGATGAAGTGTGCGAGTTTGCTTGACAGTACAGTTCATAAGAAAAGTGGACATTTTATAAAATTAGGCAAATGCTTCTAATTGACCAACAATTCTAGAGCTTACTAGATATAATTTAAGCATATTGAAATTGTGAACTAAATTGATTGAAAGCATGACTAAAATGGAAATAAGCATGCAATTCTCAGAGTTGGTATTTTAAGTTTGTCCTTGGAAATGCATCACCGCTCCTATCACTGAGCTGACTGATGGAAACATATCGAGTAGAAAGATTTGAGTCCGAGGGTGGGTGTGCTCAAGGGAAAATTGTTTTAGGATCATGTTTTGTGGATCTCCTCTAATTTTCAGGAAGTCTGAAAGTTCGAGAACCGCTTTGCTCCTCATTTCCTGAAGTATATAATGCAGCCAGGGATAAGAATGCACTTGTTGGGGAGTTATGGAGGGAGGGAGTTATTGGTGGTTGTTGAGAGATTCAATTTAATCAACAAGCTAAGGAGTGAGAGATTGAATCCTTCATCTAAATCTGTAATCTCTTATACAAATATACACCTTTCAACAGAACAGACAGGTTGAGTTGGAAAGGAAATAGCTTGGGGAGATTCATGGTGAAATCATACTAAGAAAGAATAGGAGTGGCGGAAAGCAATGAGGATTTTCCATGGAAGCAGGTGTGGCAGAAGCAAGTTCCTACGAAGATGAGTTTCTTGGTTTGGGAGGCAGTATGGGGATGGATTCTCGCCATTTACAATTTGAGAAGGCGAGTGAAGATTATAATTAACAGATACTATCTATACAAAGCAGGGGAGAAGACAGTTTGTCATTTGCTACTACAGCTTTTGTGGTACTGTGAATGAAATAGGTGACAGCAGGAACAATTATATGGAGTTGAGAGCATGGTTTGGGATTTATAATTCGAAAGATAAGTTGGTTAAGATGATACCTCTTTCTACTTTTTGGATTGTTTGGAGGTAAGAATTAGAAGGGCTTTTGCTGGGATACTCTCAGGATAGTTGTCTAATAGCAAAGTGGGCAATGGAGGTATACTTTTGGTTTAGACAGGGGGGCTGTAAATGGTCTTTTGGGCTTGCTGGATTTTGTGACAAGCTTGTGAATTTTAGATACATAAATTTGTATATGATATACATATCTTCTTCTTGCCAAGATCAATAAAAATTTCTATGTCATTTGAAAAAAAAAATTCAGAAAGTCAGAAAGTCAATAAGTGGAAGAATGAAGCTTTGCTTGCATCTGCCATAACATTTTAGAGCCTCAGCAAGGTAGCCTGCGGTATCATCAGAGTTGGAATGAGCTTCACTGTTGATGTCCTGATCACCATTAAAATGTGAAATAATGATTTTTCTTGAACTTCCAAATGGAAAGAAAGAAGGATTATTTTTCAGAAAATATATCTTTTAGAAAATTTCCCAGGAAAAGTATGCTGAATGAATGGACTCTAAATTGTCCTTTTCCTGATTATTTATCTATTAACTGGTGTTCCTGCCTCAATAACCTGTGCATAAATGTTTTCCTGGTAACTCAACAATGTATTCCTGCTCCTCATGTTGAAAATTTTCTTAAATACTTCAAGCACAAAAGCAGAATTTTATTTATTTATTTATTTTGACAGATGGATGCACAAATTTTCGACTGAAATTTGTTGTTACTTGTATGCTAGTGCTCTATGGGATGTTTGACATTTGGACATTCCTGAATTTTCTATCCTGTTGTTTATCCCTTCTTGTAATGCTTCATGCCCAACTTGGTGTTTTAATGGGGCGTTTAAAGATGTCACTGAAGCATCCTTGTCTGAAGAGATTTTTTAAGGGAACTGGAACTTAACATTCCTATTACTTCCCTGTTAATTATTCCTGGCATTATGTCTGTCTTCGTTATAAATGCCAAAAGAAAGACATGTCTTCCTTGAATTACATGAACTGCATTTGCTCCCTTTGCATAGGTGGATGGTATTAGTCGTAATTTTAGTATGTTAGTATGCTTATGTTTATCTAACTGAAGGTGATAAATGAAGTGAAGCATCTCCTTGATATGGAACTGCCAAGACACTACCAATGCACTGATGTATTAAATCATGTCTAATTGTCATGTAGTAGTGGGTTCATGTGAGTGAGATTTTGGATTTCAGCGTGTTATCAGATATAATGCCTTGGGGATCTCAAATATTAACTAGCTTGGGAATTCTGAATGTGAAGGGTTATTGATGTTGCTAGCTTACCAAGGTTATATATCTTGACCTGTTTATGCATCTCATTGCAGGCTGCTTTTCTGGCCATGAAGATCACTGGTGGGAAGCTTCTGGTATTTCAATCAGGCAAGATTGACTGTGTACATCATGATTTTTTTTTTTGGGGTTTTTGTGTTTGTTTTTCTGTTGTCTGATGTCAGTCATATGATGCACGCAATGAAGTTGTGTAAATGGGTTTGCCATTGTGGAACATCTGAAAAAAAGACCTTTTTTTTTTAATCAAATCATATGTTTGGAAGTCATTTTTTGTTGATTGAATGAAAACATCTTGAATAAGTACGCTGATATTTTACAATCTGAGAAAATCTTTTATGTGGTTAAAACAGAAACATCAACAAAGGATAGAAGAAGGGCTGAGATGGCTGCTTAAAATTGCAAATATAAATGAAATAGTAAAAATAATGCTTCAATATGACACATTTTAGATTCCTATTTGATATTGAGTGGAGAAGTTGGAGGAATTCAGAATGCTAGTGGCATCTGCTAATTCTGCTGGATGTTGAGGCTATATTAGTTTTTAGACTCTGAGCAAATTTTGTTGTTGGGAATGTTCTGCATTGCTCTTCCGATCGAAATTGATAGGATGCTGGTTCTTTTGCAAACTGACAAGGTCGAGAATTTAAGGGGGGCTGTACAAGATCATGGAAAACTTGAGAAGGAATAGGGTAGGTATTCTTTGGGAGTAATATGGTGGGAATGCCGCATTAATTATGAAAGTTGGATCAACTATAATTATAGCTTTCTAATCATTGAGAAGAGTTACAATCCTGTTGATCATTGGGGCTTTGAGATTCTCCCATATTGATTGACATGCAGATGCTCTTTCTTCATGTCTTCTATATTCATAAAAATACATTGGTTACTTAGAATTATTTTGGCTGCTTTTTCCAGCCATTTCTCTTGCTTGGTTATAGTTACTGGCAAATTTCTCACTTGGTTGTTTTCATCCTTCAAATTATTGTCTTTTTTGTTGTCACATAGATTTCATAGTGGAATAGCTCATTTTTATTTAGCATGATGCAGTGTTACCATCTGTTGGTATTGGTGCTCTTACTACTAGAGATGCTGAAGGCAGAACTAACATTTCAGCAGGAGAGAAGGTATGAATCTCTAACTAACATTTTGGTTGATTTAAATGGTTTTAACCAAGTTCACACTTGTATATCAAATAATTTTTTATTGATTTTATATCTACTTTCAGTAACTTTTCCTAAACAAGATAAAGTTATATTTTCATGTTACTTGCATTACTGCTCCTTCACCTTATTGTCAAATTTTGCTTCATGCATCATGCGTGTATTAGCACTCTTCAACTATTAAGACAAATTATTATAGTAATGTCTGATACAGATCCAACCTACTGGGCGAAGTATGACATAGACATGGATGTGCACCATTTAATTAAATAAATTGCTTCTCTAGAGACATTTATTTCTTTGGCATCAGCAATGGTGTTGTTAGATCCAATTCATATTTCTTTTTACTCTTAGTTCTCATGTAAAAATTTTGTGAGGATCACGTCTTCTTTGACTTATCCAGGGAAAATAGAGACATAATGGCTAAAGTAATGCCTTTGCAATAGTTGTTCATAATAGTTGTTGCAATTACACCCTTTTAATATTGTGGAATGAATTTTTGTGCTTATTTCCTAATGCCATTCTAATGAATATGGAAAGTAATATCATCACTTATCTGACAATTCGTAGAGGTGGGGACATAGGCATAGACAACATGGGACTTGGGGGTTTATGAAAACTTATTACCATCTTTAATGAATAAACTGTATATGGGACTTGGGAGCTTATGAAAACTTCTTACAATCTTAACTGAATAGACTGTAAAATTTGGGTTGCATTTTGCCAACTTGTTCTTTCAGATTAACTTCTTATTGCATCTCGTGTTGTCTAAATTTTATATCTTGATAGAGCTGTTCCCATAAAGCATGATTTTAACTCATTTCTGTAAGTTAATGTATTGGTTCAGCCAGTCATCAGTGTTCTGGTGTGTAATTAATTTTCTTTTCTTTTCTTTTCTTTTCTTGCTCTCCCTGTTTTGTTTTATTCAGGAGGCCCACAAACTACTGCAACCTGCGGACAAGACCTTGAAGACAATGGCTATTGAATTTGCAGAGTATCAAGTGAGCTCTTGAAAACTAAACTAATAAATCAATTTCCATATTGGTTGATGCTGGAATTCAATATAACTGCTGATAATGGCATTATCCTTTTCGATAACCATCATAACATACATATCAACTGATGTTTACAATCTAACACAATATAGGTATGTGTGGATGTGTTCCTTACTACCCAGAGTTACATAGACATTGCTTCAATATCTGTGGTTCCCCGAACTACTGGAGGACAGGTATTTTTAACATCTCAATTAGATGTGAAAATCCAGGTTTATGTAATTTGACAGATTTATGACTCAGTAGGTCTGTACTACTTATGGAGAATTCTAGAAAAAATACAACTTCGTCATATATAACTTATTCATGTATTTTGGCTCCAGTGCATGATATGGTGCAGTGCTTTTCTTGAGTTCTGGTGATATTGAAGGTGGAAATATGGATAAATTGAAGTCAATATTGTTATCATTTTTGTTGATTAAAAAGGATTTAGTTGCATATGTTAGTCTCTCTTTTCCTTTTATCCTCTTTTTAGTGACAACCAGGATTATCAAATTACTAACCTTACCAGTTGTAGGAATTGCGGGGAACTTGGTGCACTGTTCCATCTTGACAAGTTTTCCGGCACTCTTTCAGGTGTATTATTATCAACCCTTCTCAGCATTATCTGATACTGCCAAGCTTTACAATGATCTAAGGTGGAACATTACAAGACCCCAAGGTTTTGAGGCGGTTATGAGAGTTCGATGCAGTCAGGTACTTGATGGAATATTTAGATTTTGCCCCAAAAGCGGTTAATCTTATATTTTTGAAATTGCTCAATATTGGGAAATTTTCATTTTTATTTCTATTTACTTGGAGAACTTCCTGTAGGGTATTCAAGTTCAAGAATACCATGGAAATTTCTGCAAACGCATTCCTACTGATATTGACCTACCTGCGGTAAGCTATTTGATGCTTACTATACATCTTGTCAGTTACGATCCATTTGATTGCTTCTCAGTGATTCAAGTAAACCTTAGTCCTTGAAAGTAAATCTAAATTTATTTATTTGACTGGAGGGGGATTAGACTGATCTGCATTCTGCTGTATACAGAATATGCTTGTATAGATTAAAAAAAATAGATGAATTAGTTTGTGAAATATGTATTATAGTCTGAGGAATTTCATGTAGTAGTTCTGTTAAGGGGCAGTTGCCCTTCCCTTTTCCCCCTTTCACAAGGCAGCCCCCTTTATCCTTGAAGAATTGGTAATTCTTCTACAAGCCAATCACAAGGACTACATTGGGCTACTTTGAAAAATGTACCAGAATTACAGTCATGTGTTTTCTTTTTGCCCTCTCTGACTTAACCAAGAAAGAAAAGGAATAAAGGGAGATTAGGCCTTCTCTTCAATTGACTGATAGCAAGACTTTTGCTATGCAGATGGATTGTGACAAGGCTATTATGGTGTCCTTGAAGCACGATGACAAGCTGCCAGATGGCTCTGAATTTGCATTTCAGGTGAATCAAATTTTCTGCCAATACATAGTTTGTACTGTCTCTTATTCTTTGGACTTTATATTTGGATTTGTACTGATTGTGGTCTTCGATATGTTATCTAGTGTGCCCTTCTTTATACCACTCTGTATGGGCAAAGAAGAATTCGGGTTACAACTTTATCTCTCTCAGTAACCAGCATGTTGAGTTCTCTCTTCCGTGTTGCTGACTTGGATGCTCAGTTTACATGTTTGTTGAAGCAAGGTATGCAAAGGATTCCCTAAAGGCTCTTGTTCTTATGCTGGGAGAGACAGAATAGTAAATTTTTACATTTTAAATGGTGTCTGCAGCTGCAATTGGCATTCCATCCACTCCACTTCTTCAGGTCCGGGAACAAGCAATAAATACTTGCATCAATATTTTGCTCTCATACCGAAAATTTTGTGCTACTGTATCGTCATCTGGACAACTTATTCTACCTGAGGCACTCAAACTTCTACCTCTCTACACTTTGGGTACGCTCCTCTAGTTAATCCTTTTTTTTTCTCTAAATATTGTATTCTCTCTCTCACTCTCTCTCTCTATGAAATAAACCAATAAAAAGAAAGAAAATACTTTGATAACTGAATTTATGGAATTCCTGGAAGTTTGTCCTTTTAAATTAAATTTCTAGCTTTATCATAACTCTCTGAAGTGGGATAGAAATGTTTAGATTTACAGGGATTATATTTCAAATTAATTACCTCTAGAAGTTTCTAAGGATCAAGTTGTCTGCTAAAAATTACATTTCTACATTTTGAAAAGTAATATCTCTTCAATCTTTTATTTTCTTAATCTAAATTTTGACAAGTACACTAGGCTGATCAGTTTCTAGTACTCTAATCCTGACCCTTATCCTGTATAGGATCGGTTCCTAACTTATGAAATCCCCTTCCTTGTTAAGCATAGGGACTGAACGTATTTGAACTTGTTCATTGTTATTTTTATATTTAATTGCTAGTTAGCAATCAAGTTTGACATAAATTTTCATAATTTTTGTTAGTTTATTATAGTTATTTTATCAAAATTTAGTGTATTATAGCTTTTTTAGTAAGATTTTCATATGATGGCTATATATATATTAAATTTCTCTAGGTTATTGAATATTTTTTATATGGTAAACCCAGCATATCTGCATAATTACTATGTCAAGTGAAAGTTTGTTGAGTTAGGAATTGAGTAGTATGAATGGCACAAGAATTGGAGTCCAAAGAAAGAACTTTATGAACAAATAAAATTAATTGTGTGATATAATTTTCTTGTATCTGATATTTGGTTTTGGTTCCAATTCTGGATACTCTGAGCTGGAATGAGAACCAACCGAATCTAAAATTTTCTACCTAGCACCTACACAAAATTTATTGAAATCCACTTGGAACTTTCCAATACTTGTTCCAGGTCAACCATGCACATCCTACACCTTGCTGATTTTGGTGGTTGCATTTCCAATTTAAGCTTGACCCTCCTAATTTCTGTGTTAATAATTTTTTTCTTCTTTTACCAGCCTTGATAAAAAGTACCGGGCTGCGACCTGATGGAAAAATAGATGACCGTTCGTTCTGGGTAAACTTTGTCTCCTCCATCTCTGCTCCCTTAGCAATTCCTCTGGTTTACCCAAGGATGATATCAATCCATGATCTCAAGACAAAGGTAACAACTCTAATAGAAATTTGCTTGTTTTCTGTTATTGCATGAATCCCTTCCTACACTACTGACATATTTCTGCCCATCAGGAGGAGGATGGGTCCATGGTTCCCTCATCAATTCCTCTCTCCAGTGAGCATATCAGTGATGGGGGAATTTATTTTCTGGAAAATGGTGATGATGCTTTGATTTGTGTTGGGGCTTCAGTGGATTCTGGAATATTGCACCAATTATTTGGTGCATCTACAGTTGAAGAAATCCCATCACAGGCAATACTTTCATATTCTAGGCAAACATTTTCCTGTTCCTGGAATCCTTATTTTTCACCCCAAGTACCTGCTTAAGCAGGAAAAGTTCGATTTTTCTCATTCATTTTCTTTAATGAGTTGGTATTTGAAATGATACAAATTCTTCTTCGTTCTGTTGTGCTGAGCAAAAGAACTGCCTGAGCATACTTTGTTGGATCCAAACATCTTTATTCTTACATTATCTTCTTTCCACATGGAAGAATGCAACTGTTTCAGAAAATGGGATTTTAGTGGTAGGTGGCATCCCTGCAACAGTTGTGGTGGGTTATTTGCCTTCTCCCCATGGAACTATCATCTTGACACAGATGAGCAGGTCAAGGAAGCCTTCTTGGGTTAACCAACAATTAAAAAAAAAAATGAACTTGAAAGTATTAAGAGAAATACTGAGCCTTTCCATTTCCAATAATCCCTTGCTCCAACTTTCTTTGCTGATTAGCTAGCTAGTCCTTTGAAACATTTTCCCACACCTAAACTTGAATTAATCCAACTCTCTGCCAGCTCTTTAGCCACCAGTAGTTTACTGATTCGAGTCAGGAATTACTTTTAGGATCCTATGCTTTATTTTGACTAGCCCAAAAGAATTCCTGCCCCTTATCCTACAGCTGTCTGGAACTAGAAAGGTCATTTTTCCTGTACGTGATGAAGTCATGTCCTTTATGCCATACAATATAGTGAACCTGTCATTTTATGAAGCTAAGCTGATTTTAGAGGGGCTGGACTTGGTGAAAATGTAGGACAGCTAATTTTATTTAAGTTTGAGCTTAGCTTTGATTATTTTCACTTTTTTAAGGCAAGAAGCCATGTGTTGCTTTCTACGTTTTAACTTTGTAGTATTGAATCTGCAGTTTGTTTGCGCTTTAAGTGTGGTAATTTCAGGGACTACATGTTTGTGCTATTTCTTATTGCTAACTGTAAGTTGCACGTGCCATCAGTTTGTGCTGCAGCAGTATGACAATCCACTGTCAAAGAAACTGAATGAGGTGGTGAATGAGATTCGAAGGCAAAGGTGTTCGTACCTCCGGTGAGTTTTTCGGGTTCAGTTGGAACCTTCTGTGTCCTTTTGATAATTCTGTGCTGTTATAGTATTGCCTTATTAAATTCTCATGGGAGCTATTCGTTTCTTTTTTCTTTTTGGTTTACTATTGCAGTTTGAGAATTTGCAAGAAAGGGGATCCATCAGGTAAAACTCTTAAACATGAGAAAAGTAAATCGACATCTCGATGAACATTTTGTTGAAAGCTCCTACAATTAGAGAAATTAGAGGAACAAAAGTCTACCCTGAATGTTGAACTGATGCTCCACCAGCAATGCTCATCCAAAATTCCCTCATGGTTATATATATCAAGATGTAACATTTGGGTGTCCTTATTGGCAATGTTGCACTTCTGTGATGCGTCCTTAAGGCTCAGGTCTTACATCACAGTCCGGTGTCCACTTCAAATTCCATGAATTGGTGCTTGAGTGCATTCGTTCTTATCGTATACAACATGCATGACTGAATATGTGCAGTGCAAACTGTGAAATAAGGACTTGCACAGATTTATTAAATCCTATGATGCCTTGCTTATTCTTTTCATTTTTATCCCACCAGGAATGCTATTCTTCTCACAGCTCGTGGAGGACAAGAACCATGGTAGTATGTCATACGTGGAGTTCCTAGTTCATATTCACCGTCAGATACAAACGAGAATGAGCTGAGGCCATTTTGTTCACTCCGTTCGGATGTTGATTAGCTGAGTTTTGGCCTATGTTCGACTCTTGAGAATTCATAATTGCAGAATTAATAATAACATGACAGCAGCATGTGAAATTTTCTTATCTTTTGATTGGTGAGTTTGTTTTTTCTGATGGGGGACGACGGTGGTGAAATCTATACAGTGAGTCTTGTGCTGTACACTATCAGGGTAAAATTAGAACTATCCAAGAATTAACCCTTTTTTCTCTTTATTTTTGGTTCTACGTTCCTGATCCTGATCCCCCACGCTTGGGCAGAGCTCGCCTCTGTCATTCGTATAGGTAACTATGAATGCCTCCGGATATCAGAGGTCTTAATTTGATCTCAATGTCGTGCCTTGCCATTTACCTCAGAGGACGTGAAACTAGAGGAATGCTTACGGAAGTGGCGTGTTTCTTTTTAATACCTGAGACATTTTGGGCTTATGAAAAAAATTGAGGCTACCTTTTGGTGGGGTGGAAAAGGGGCTCCAATTCTGAGTGAACTCTGGGTGAAATCGTCATCCCACGGTTTGGTTATTCGGTTATCCGAAATGCTCATTAGGCATGTCTTAAAATATGCATTAATGTGTAGTATCTTTATGGAACTATCCCCCGATCATTATACTTGGTATACTTCATATGTGAATTTACGTACTTGCTTCTAGGCTCTGGATAAATTTTCTAACTACTACATTTCTTGTCATTTGCCCTCTCTGCATCACAGCTCCCATTGCAATTACTTCCACAATGAACAAACTTTTAAATTTTTCGATGGATTCATATATGATAATTTTAAAGAAAATTTTTATTCAAGAGTGAACTTTCAGCATTTGGATTATATAGATTTTATTTTCATAATTTTGTTTTGTGAAATATAGCAGTAAACAGTCTTTTATCGATTAGAATTTTAATGGAGGATAATTCAATCTTATTTACTTTTCATTCTTTTTCAATCCCAATCAAATCTTTATGCGTCCAAGCAGGAAATTGTTAAAGCTTTCTCCCTTTCAATTCTCTTCTTCAATTATTTTACTCGTGGCTGAGTGGCACAGAGAGTAAATAAGTTGACGGAATGGTAAATTAACAAGGGCTACGATATTCCTGTGGTGATAATAATAATAATCACTTTGTTAGAGCCTGGAGGATTGAACTGGGCTTCACTTTACGGTAGAGGGATTGGGAGAATATTGCTGCCAATGGTGATATGGTCTTGAAGATGATATTATCGGAAGCAGATTTCATTACATGGTCCCTAAACTAAGGAGGTGTATTCCAGATCTGGCTTTGGCAAAGGGTGTCAGATGTCTGCTCAAAGGGATATGATCAAAACCTGTAAGTGGGTGATACTTGAATCATCAATAGGTTACCGTATGGAGAACAGAAATTGTAGAAAGTTAATCCTATTGCATATAGCTTGAAGCATGAGTGATCATTTTTCCATTGTAATTGAAAGGCTATGATATAATGTAATCTCACCACATAGAATCATGGTGTGGTTGTTTGTATTTAATAGGATATTGTACATATCAAATATAGTATACATTGATTACAATAAATCATTTTGATTTGATTGAGTGATTTTAGTCATGATTCTAGCCATTACTCCCTTGCAAGTGCAATGGTAGATCTCGAACATTGAGCTTGGAACGCAAGGAAGCAAAACATGCTATGGAGAGATCTTTGGTAAGGATATTAGCCAGTTGGTCGGTAGTGCAAATGAATCGAACCAGGAGTTGTCACTGAGACACTCATTCACGAAAAAAGTGATAATCAATCTCGATATGCTTTGTGCGAGCATGAAAAACGGGATTCTTGGTTAAATAGATGGTAGAGACATTATCACACCAAAGGGTAGGAGGAATGGGAGGTGAAAAACCAAGCTCTTGTAGTAGAGATTGAATCCATATTAGTTCAATGGTTGCATTTGCCATGCTCTTGTACTCAAATTCAGTGCTGGGTCAGGCAATCGTGCGTTACTTTGTTGAAGCTCCAAGAGATAAGATTGAGACCAAGGAAAGTAGCAAAGCCACCAACTGAGCATCTGTCATTAGGATTACCAACCCAATCCACATCAGAGAAGCCATGAAGAGCCAAATTAGTCACTCGCTGAAAGCATAAACCATGAGTCATAGTACCCTTGAGATAGTGCAAGATGTGCTTCACTGCGATCCAATGGGTAGTGGTGGGTTGATAGATAAATTGGCACACATGTTGAACTACATAGGTAATATCTGGTCTAGTGAGGGTGAGAATTTGAAGAGAGCCAAACAACCCGCCTATATATAGTCAGATTTGGAAGGACTTCACCATTATGGATAGATAAATGAGAGCCAAAGCTGATAGGTGAGGAGGATGGCTTACAGTCTAGCATAGCCGCTCGAACAAGAAGATTGTGAATATAGCAAAGTTGCATGAGAAGAAGACCAAAGGTAGTGGGATGCACCTTGATTCCAAGAAAGTAATGAAGAGGCCCAAGGTCCATGGAAAACTCCTTGTTGAGAGAATCCAACAAACTAGAGAAGGGTGCATTTGGTGTACCAGTAAGAATAATATTGTCAACATATATCAAGAGAAACATTGTATAAGTAGCATTCCACAGAATGAAGAGTGATGTGTCTGCAATTGGGCCAGCAAACCCAAGGGTGAGGAGGAAAGAGCTTAGGCGTAGAAACCAAGCTTGTGGAGCTTGTTTTAGACCATACAAAGATCGATTGAGTTTGCAGACGTAATCTGGCTGATGGGGGTTAATGAACCCTGGAAGGTTTTGCATGTAGACTTCCTCACTAGGGTACCCATAAAGGAAGGCATTCTTGATGTCTAACTGACAAATAGACCATTGTAACAAAATAACCATAATGAATGTCATCAAAATAAACATATGTGAAGTAACTAAGTAAAGCTTGCGAATCATGGTTTAGAAAACTCATGAAAGAACTAGATGATCTACTCAAGCCAAAATGCATTCCTAACTGATCAGACAAATTGGCACTTGTGTTCAATGCATTGTTGTACTTAGGACCTACTCTCTTGCTAATACTATCACATCCACTTTGATGAACAACCTTTGTAGGCACACAAGAATCAATCAATCCTAGAATCAAATCAACTAAATAGGAAATAGGATATTGATACCTAATTATGGTGTTCTTGAAGGCTTGAAAACCATTGCACATCATCAATGCTTTGTGACTCATGCAATTTATAACACTCCCTCCCATGTTGAATCAAGCCATCAAATTTGACGTCGTCTAGAATTCTTTGAATTGGATTGATTCCTTGATGTACACCTTCAAATAAGTGCAAAGAAAATATAATATTTCTTGGAAAACATCCAACAAGTTCATTAGTACGCAAAATAAGCTCCTAGTATAAAAGTACTAAATGTATAAAGCTACTAAAGGAGCTGAAAAGAAGGTAAACTTTTCTCGACCTCACTTTGTTTTTCCTTTCTTGTACTCACTATAACACTCTCATTTACTTTTCTCTCCTTTTCTTTTGCATCATGTTTAGCCACTCTTTCACTCAATTTTTCACTTGTTTCTTTTGTTTCACTCTCTTTTTTGTTGATCACACTCTTTCCTTATCCTCACATGATTTTCATGAATGTGTACAGCTGTCTCATCTTGTATTACATCATTTGAGAATTGAAAACATGACCTTGCTAATTGCACTTTACCTTGCTTAGAAGTTGATCTCCATGAATATCTTGAAGTTGAGCTAGTTCTTCAATTGTTGTAATGCCACACCAACATGTGATACCCAAGGACACAAACCATGCAAACTTGTAATAAGACCCAAGCTAAGTGTGACAAGAACCTTACTAACCTGTGATGTAACCCATATGCAACAAGGTCACAAAGATCATGTTGAATAGTAGAATTAGGGAAACTATAATCTGTTACATACATAAAGGTAAAAATCTTGGTATAATGAAGATGCCATGACCAACTATGCAACTATTGATCAATAAGTCAAGGATGAACACCATGGAGAAACTCCAATAAGTTCTTCAAGAGACCAAAGAAAACATAATCTCCCTATTTATTAATCTAAAATAATATTTTGATTTTGTCTAAGTACAAGCCACAGCCTCTATATAGGTCTAATTGCAATATTTGCAACTTATATTGTTTCGTAAATGATTACCATGGATTTAAAAACAATAATAAAGGAAATTTCCTGTTGTATCCTCTAAAAGTAACAAAATAGGAAACTAATATCTTCTTGCTCTAGTGATGTAATTTAGTGGTCATCTTCCTTTTAAGGCTTCTAGAAACTTCCTTTCTTGAAAAACTTTCCCTCTTGCTGCCCAAATGAAATATATTCAATAATTTATTATCTATTGGGTGCATTTCCATTTCCTTACTCATGTTAGCTCCTCTTTTCATTTTGAGCATCTTTTGACTTCAATATGTCTCAATTTCATGATGCCCATGTGCTTCATGGATGTCAATCAAATGTGTTCATTAGATCATCATTGAATAGAATTTGGTCCGTTGAGCTCATAGACAGATTCATATCAAGAAAAATATCTTGGGTTTCCTAGGGCAGGATCTCCCCTTCTCTTTTCTCTTCTTTCTAGATTGGTGGCATGCACCTCAAGGACCTCTCCTCTATTTCTCTTTCTAACCTCTCTTTAGGTGGTAGGCTTGTCCACACCTCCCCTTGATTGATAGGGGCACCTTTATTTATAGGGGATGTAACTAGGTCAAGTTACCCAAGCCACCCAGATGGTCCAATGGGCGGCTACCACCTAGAAGCATAGTGGATAACCCAATCACGCTATCTACTACCCTCCTTTAGTCACATCATTCACATCAAATGATGCCATCCTTAACGTCTTAAGGGTAACCTAATAGTGTTTATGGGTAACCCAATTGGTTTACCCCTAAAATTCCCTTTCTTTTGCATTCTTGTCCTTGGACTCTTGATTCTGCCGTGTTTGGGTCCTTCTACTTCTATTCTATGGCATTCTACCCCATTTTGGCTCAATTCTAGGGATCTTAAGGCTAACTGGTTTGGTATTGCAAGAGGCATACAATTACCCTAGTGTTCGGTTGAGAATTCCACTTAAAATGACTCTTTGACTAAATGGTGGGGTCTTATCATCATAGGGTGACCCTACTAAATGAAAAAGGTGCAAGATCTCAATTGTGCAAATGTATCAACCCTCTCTTGCTTTCGCATGTAGTGGTAGACAGCTGTACTAGCCTCAATTGAGCTCTAAAGGAATATGGCCCTAGATGGTGCAAAACAATTAATTCCTACGATGAAACAATCAAGCCATACATGCCCCAACCTAACTTCAAGGGAGTACAACCCTAGGGATGCAAAACAATTAATTTTGCAATAAAATGGTGTGTAGTGTACCAACCTTAATCTATCTCTAAGGGAGTATGACCAGTATTGACTTAACTCGTAGGGAGTACAACCATAGTGAAGCAAAATGATTGGTTCTATGACAAGACAATGTGTAGCCATACCTATCTCTAAGGGAATATGACCATAAAAGGGTGTGGAATAGATAATTATGGGACAAAACGGTGTAGCTATACCACCTTCAACCTAACTCTAAGGGAATACAACCCTAGAGATGTGGAACAATTAGTTCCACGACAAAACAATGTGTAGCCGTATTGACCTCAATCTATCTCTAAGGGAACATGACCCTAAAAGGGTGTAGAATAGATAGTTCTTCAACAACACAGTCTAGGCGTACCAGCCTCAACCTAACTCTAAGGGAATATACCTTGGGAGTGTGAAATGATTAGTTTTGCGATAGAATGGTATGTAGTCATACTGGCCTCAACCTATCTATAAGAGAGTACAACCCTAGGAGTGCCAAAAAATTAGTTCTATTATGGAATAGTGTGTAGTCATGTTGGTCTCAACCTATCTATGTGGGAATACAACTCTAGGAGTGTGAACATTTTAGTTTTGCAATGGAACAATGTATAGACATACCATCCTCAACCTATTGCCAAGAGAATACAACCTAGGAGTGCAAAACAATTAGTTTTGTGATGAGATAGTGTGTAACCATACTAGCTTCAGCTTATCTCTAAGGGACTACAACCCTGGTGGTGTGGAATGATTAGTTTCACAACAAGATGATGTGTAGCCATACTAGCTTCTATCTAATTCTAAGGGGATACAACCTTGAGGATGTGGAATGATTAGTTTCACGATAAATTTGTGTGTAGTTGTACTAACCTCAACCTATTAATAAGAGAATACAACTGGGAGTGTGGAACAATTAGTTTTGTGATAGAACAATGCATAGCCATATCACCCTCAACTTATATCTAAGGGAATACAACCCCAAAGGTGCAAGATGATTAGTTATGCAACAAGATGGTGTGTAGCCATACTACCTCAAACTAATTCTAAGGGGATACACCCTCTTGATATGGAACAATTAGTTCCATGATGAAGCAATTTGTAGTCATGTTAGCCTCAACCTATCCTAAGGCTCCACTTGGATTTCCTATTTAGAAGGTACAATTTTATGATTCTTGACTCATGTGTCTTTTGATGACATGTGATGGACTAATTTTCCTTCTCATGCTCAAATTCAAGACCAATTGGTCCCAATTCTATGCTCTAACCATCTTGCCAATCGTGCTCTGGCAATTACAACCCATTCTAGCATCAATTGGAATTCTTTGTTTTTAAGATATGTAAAATCGTGTTATATGATTCACTTGGAGAATATTCTTACATCCGAGATTCAAATGGTATCTTCATTAGTTCCAATAGGTAGAAATATTGGCGCGCTTGTTCATTAGGTAACTCATTCGAACTATCAAATAATCCATTCGGAGTTTTGTTGGATAACCCATTCAAGTTGATCAAGATACCCATGGTCTCCCCAACCACCAAATTGAATGTAGTGTATCTAATCAAGGATAGATAGCTCAATCTTACTTGACACGTGGCAACTACCTACTGGCATAATGGGTAACCCAATTAGGTTATCCACTGCCATTCTTTAGTCACATCAATCACATCGAATGATGTCATAAGAGTAATATGATTGGGTTTATGGGTAACTCAACAGGTCCTTTTGCTTCTATTTTATGGTATTCTACCCATTTTGGCTTAGTTTTAGGCATTCTAATGCTACTTGGCCTAGTATTGCAGGGCAATGATACTTTTCCCCTGTCTAACTATGTTTCTACCATTCTAACAATTATATGCAAAGTAGATTTAGCCTAGGGGATCACTCATCAGGAGTTCACATCACACTAGGCCACCTTTGTCATTAGGATGGGTTGAAACCTAGTGTCTACACTCTCCTCAAGTAATTTGTGAATAACACTTTGCTATAGAAAACAAGGCTTCTTTTTCTATTCTATAAGTTTCGATCCTAGTAAATGTGCAAAATTGGTTGTAAAAAATCATTCTTTTTCGTTGTTTGTTCAAAAGATGTTACCTTTTTACTTTTGATTTGGTTTGTTCGTTTAAAAAAATGCTTCCTTTTCGCTTGCAATATAGGTGTGGAAGGAGCAAAGTTCAATATTTGGTTCCATCGTGGAGGTTGTATGGCATTCACACCAATAGTCGGGTATGTTGGAGGTGAAATCATAGTCACAACATGGGATATCTTGGTTCAAGTTGAAAGGAATACTAATAATCTCATTTCACTCAATGCATCCAAATGAATTGTGGTATGTAATTTTCCTAGGACAGATATAAGTATTGTTTTAACTGAAATTAAGGCTAACAATAATGTAATGA
Source organism: Sonneratia caseolaris (assembly GCA_900006705.1). Classification (NCBI taxonomy): domain Eukaryota; kingdom Viridiplantae; phylum Streptophyta; class Magnoliopsida; order Myrtales; family Lythraceae; genus Sonneratia; species Sonneratia caseolaris. Next base: position 229,418 of record CXYZ01006172.1, read on the forward strand.
AGATGATTGAGCTTGGGTTGTAGTGTGGCTATGTAGAGGTTTATGTTGAAACTAAAAAAAAAGGGTGTCAAGGAATAGGGGAGGGATGATTATGATGGAAGTTGCTAGACGTCAAATGAAGCACATAGGGAGCTTCAGATCATCAAATGAAGACCATCTAAGGGAAGTTAAAGACCAACAACTTCATAATAGTATCCAAGACTAAAATGGGGAGTTACTAGCTAAATAAGAAGGAAAATAGGGAGGGAAGAGGGGTCACAGCCGGAAAATGTGGAGGAAATGTGTCACATGGCATTAATTTAATTATTTCCCTTCTAATTGGTCCATGTTAGCAAAACTAAGATACATCAGTGTGCATAGTCAGCACTTGACAAAGAACTTGTAAAAAAGTTAGGCTTCGTGATATTATGAGAGAAAATTATATACCACTTGCTATTTTAAGCAGCTAATGAATTACATGATAATATAGGGATTTTCATAATTCGATATGATTTTTTAGGTGATTCCCCTATTGTTTATATAATACTAAGTTGTTGTGAATTGCCCACAACATCATCAAGACTAGTGGTCAAGAATAATATCCTTTTGTCGATGATATTTACTGTGCAAAGCATCAGAGCTTGTGCTAGTGTTAGTATAATGAACACTAAAAGTGCACACAATTGCGAACCAAATCTATAAAAATAAAAAGGTTCGTCATGGAAATGACAATAGGAGAAAATGTCGATCATTAAAATTGTATCTTTTTCATTGAGATTATAAGCATGATTGGATTTTATTGCTTTATTAGAGTATAATTGGTAAAATGAATTTTTATGTTTATTTCCATTTTTTTGGATATTATGGAAGAAATTAAAAAAATAGTAATTATCATTGTATTACATTTCAATACATCGAATCTATTCCATTTCCTTTCTATTTGTTCCTATCAAATATAATCTTATGGTTTAGGAGCTATAATATTGTAATTATTTAGCACATAAAGACCAAAACTATGAGTGCCGATTTGCACTATTTATCCAAAATAGGAAATTTACCTGTCCTTATCAGGATTCATTTTTATAATAGAACCAAATGATTCTAAGTTTGATCATTGATACCAGAGAAATTGCCGCTGATTGTATGACTCAATTGTCTCCAAGTGTCCTCGGAGGAAATGCTGATGTCCTCGATATAGTCCCCTTCTTTTCTTTTTTGTAGTTGATGTGGAGATAGATCCAACCACAAGCCCAAGCTTACACTTGAGGCCTTGAAGGATAAGTTTTTATAAACAAGAAAAGTACATTAGGAGATCCAAACCTATGTGATTTTTTGAACATAGGTTTTAAAACTTTAAAAATGACTCTTTTGATCTTAAAACCTTACTTCTATGACTTACTTAAGTTTTCGTCATAACGGACCAATTAATCACATTGACATGAACATGATGACATCAGTAAATATTAACATGTTAAATTTTTTTGTATTAAAATAATATTATAGCATCTAACCTGTCACTGCCACATCATTATTTTACTGACTTACATCTATTTCAGTACGATGTAATGATCCNATTTTGAAAATTTTCAGACTTAAATTTAAAAAATCACATCATTTTAGAATTTTTGGTGCATTTCTCTCTTTTATAAATTGGAAAACAAATTTCGAAATTTTATATTCTAATATCACTAAAAATAGGGTTAATAACCCAAAAAAATCAATTATTATCAATTTAAACATTTTTATAGAAACTTTTTTGCTTGATATGAATAGAACCGGACTTCTATTTTTGTCACGTTTGGCATTTAGTTCATCTTTCTATAAAAACTAATGTCCTATTATACTAGCACATTATGTACGCTAACATGTCAAAAAACAAATAATATGTCACTATTAAATGACACAAAAAAAACACTAACTATTATAATTTTAGATATTTTTGCATGAACTTTTTTGTTTGACATGTTTAGTATTAAACTCTTCTTCTTTTTTGTCCTATTTGGTATATTGCTTGCTACATCATGTAACAAGAACCACGCAAACTCATGATAAGACCTAATATTAAGTGTGACAAAAACCTTACCAACTCATGACAAAATATGTATATAATAAAGTTATCAAAGATCATATTTGACGGCAAATTCAAAAGAAATCATAATCCATTACTTATAAAGAGATGATAACCTTAGTATAATGAAGACATGATAATTAATTATGGAAGAGTTGGTTGTAAGTAGGAGGATGAACACCACTAAAGACTCCAATAAGTTTGAAAGTACATAAGAACTGAAGAGAAAGTAAACCTCACATTTTATTCATTTTAAAACTCTATCATTTGTCCAAACCCTATTATAAGATTTTAAATAGGTTAATTTACATTATTTAGAACTTATTTTATTTTCTAATGTGTTGTTCTCATAGATTGGAAAACTACAATAAAATAAATATATGAGTTATTTTATAAAAAATCTTAAGATATTTTTAATCAAAAGAATATGAAACTAATATATTTTTAAGTGATTATAAATACTCCAAAATATGTGTTGCTTGTTAACTTCTTTTATATTCACATTTCATGTTTTAAACTTTTCTATAAATTTTGAGTATCACTTTGCCTGTCTATGCAAAACTTGTATTGCATCCACACACTTAAATTACACCACATGAACTGTAGTTGTTGAACCATCTCAAAGATGAAGTTGATTGCTTGATGTTGTAACTAAAATCACATCATTATTCCTATGTGATAGTTATGCATGCATACATGTCAAATAATAGCAGAGATGTCGTTCCCACATGATTATTATGGGCTATTCAAGATAAAAATATAAATTTGTTCTAGTTTTTAAAAATAAAAGAAAGACATCGGGCCAAATTCATGAAATCTAGGCTGGTAAGCTTTGTGATTACCGAGGCAAAATTGCATTGTTCACCTTCTGGAATTATAACAATCGCAAAAAATTATATTTTTTTTTGAAACGGTAAATACTAGAAGTGCATATTGCTCTAATGGTTGTTTACTTATTTTTAATATGTTATAAATATTTTCGGTTGAATGAACAATGGAAATAATAACCTTAGATTTATGTTAACAATGGTTATAATTATTTCCTATAACATGATCTCAAGGATAATTGATCTTATTCCAACATGAATCAATATGAGAAATATAAAAAAAAAATAGATATAATAATCTTCCATATTATACCATTGAAAATAATTACATGAATTACAAATTTAAGATTATCATTATCATTTTATTTAACTAAAAATACTTGTAACATGCTAAAATAAGTAGACAAATATTAGAACAAGATGCATATGTCTATGACTGTTGTAACTCTAAGAGGTAAATAATGCAACTTCACCTCTATAGCCACAAAGTCTAGACTTCACAACAAATTTGCCCCAGTATTTTTCACTTTTCATTTCCTAAAAGTATAGTAGATGTAGAATTTCGTCTCATATGGGCCACAATAAGCATGTAGCAATGATGACAGATAAGATACATAATGTGCCACATTGAACATGACCTTACTTTTAGATTAAAAAAATAACGTGGGAAATGGGATAAAAAAAATGAAAGCTTTGTACTAATCGTGCCAAGAAAAAAAAATTGTGCGAAAATAATTAAATTTGCAATAAGTAGTGTTTTTTTAGGCTATTAAACTCTAACACCTTGGCAACTATTTGACACATTAATATATATAATAGACCATGTAAGTTAGGACATTCGTTTTTTTCAATGTAAAAGTGAATGACGTGCCAATTAGGATAAAACAATAAAAGTTTAGTGCTAACTAGGTTAGCCCAAAAGAAAAGTTTGTCAAAATATTTAAAATGACAATAGTTGATAATTTGTTATGTTAAAATTATCATTTAGAGGGATAGCTTAATGGTATAAAATACACTATCACACAATTTAATAAGTCCTACATTGCCCCTCTTTCCCCTCCACTCTCCCTATATTTAAAAAAATCAGAATGGTTGAGGCACAATACAATGTCCCTAGTGACTACTGATAGACTTGTTAATTCGAGTTTTGTTGGCACAACTTATCATCTTGAGTAGCCTAAAAATTTTGGCTCGAGCTTGAATATTTCATGCTTTCAACTGTTTGGTCTAACCTAAATCAAACAAAATAATCATTTTAAAAAATTCATATTTCAAAATAAATTTTTATATAATAGAATCGATCGATTAATTTAAATCTTGTATTAATTTGAAGAAATAACTTATATAATTATTAAAATACAATTGTTGTATATAATTAATTTTTAAAATTTTTCTCATAATTTTTTATTATAAATATTATTTTAGTATTTCTTGTTGGCATGATTTATTTTCATGTATTGCTAGTATAACCCGATATTTTAGGCAGTTAAAAAACCTCTCAGCATAGGCATGATTTTTTCATACTGTACTTGGGTTTTGTCGATTTTTGATAGGTCTAACTATTGATGTTATTGTCAAGACCATAATCTCGGAGTTAAAGGGGATGAGAGCCTCACTGACAGCAGCAATCAAGGGTCATTGACAATACTTTGTGATTTGTCCTCGCAAAATTTGGCACTGAATGATAGCCTGGTCCACACTCGAAACGAACAAATTGTGATTGGATCAGGGGGTTTTGGACCAAATGCAATTTCAGGCAGTGCCAAGCCAACATGGAAAATTGTAGTATCTAGTTGGCACAACTTGAAGCACGAATTTGGGACAAGATAACATGTGCAAACGGGGTCATGTTTGGGACAGGATGATCTCTACAATTTGGAGGGGTTGGTTAACCCCCTCGCCTTTCTAATTTTAATGAATGACTTTGTTTATCCAAAAAACCTGAAGCACAAATTTTTAAAAATAAAAAGAAAATTATAACAAAAGTTGGCACAATCAGTTAATTATATAAAAATAATTATGTTTTAAATTCTTTTTTAACAAATATCTTAAAATAGGATAAAAATTGGATCAATCAACCAACTATATAACTGTCAAAAATTATTTAATTTTTTAAAATGATAATACTACTTATATCACTGGGTTGGGCTGCCCAAAGCATGAATCAGCTGTGCCCAGGCTTGAGTAATTTGTGCCAGTCTTTTTAGGCCGGGCAGCGCAGCCCATATGTATTTTCCTAATAGCCAAGTCTACTTGTGATCGTTGGAAACCATGCGAACAAGACCTATACTAGTCATATTAAAAAGCAATTAGAAAAAAAGAAAGTATTGAATTGAAGGAGGTAGTGGAGGCGTTGCCTGCCGACACCACCACCGACTGGGGTTTGCCAGTGACCTTAGTGGCCGTCTTCGATCTCTGTCACAATCTTTTGCCTTACATTCTCTTGGCTGAATTTTCAAAACATTTTAATAACAAAATAGTAATATTGCAATTAAAATTATATGAAAAAGGACCAAATACAGGAAAAATGTGTAAAGTTACAAAAACCCAAAAAAGGGCATTCATACTGAAATCAAATGGCATTCAAGGATGAGCAAAAAATGCAACTTTTTTCCCAAAGAGTTCACGATGGTTAGTTTAATTCCCTTTGAGTGCATAGTATGATATCACCGGTGTTTACATATAAACTTATCTAAATCCATTACCAAGATAATAAAGTCCCCCTAGTAGTAGTAGTAATAATCATGTTGAACTTTACCTACAGAGCGATTCTTAAGCATTGATAAGTCTGAAAAGGCTACAGAATTTACATTAAAAAAAAATGTCCCGCAATTCTACATATGACAAACACAGTACTTCAAGCACTAGTCTAAGCTACAATCAGTTTACAGGGCACATTACCAATCCCACTAAATAGAGATCTCTCCAGTTTTGGAGAAAAGTCCCACACACTCATCTGCCTTTCCGGCGATTCCTTCTTGTTGTAGCACAGTCCGAGCAGTACCACTTCCCTTTTGGCTGTTCTTTGAGACCCACGCACCCAAAATGGAACCACTCTATCTTGCACTTCAAGGATTAAGAATTTCTCTAATCAGAGATGAAAGGAGCAGAATCTTTTATAAGTGAAACAATGGTCCTATCTTATAACGCAATTCCATCATGCTCATTTTCAAGACTGTCACAGTGAAGTAACAAAAAGAAAGTAATTAAATAAAGAGTCTTTTGAGGCAAACCCATTCTTCAGAGCAAAACATCATTTCCAAAAAATGAAAGCAAAGATCATTGGGAGACTATTACATACATTAGGGTTGCCACATGCTACCATCTCCAAAACTGTCACAGTGAAGTAACAAAAAGAAAGCAATTAAAAAAAAAAAGTCTTTGAGGCAAACCCATTCTTCAGAGCAAAACATCATTTCCAAAAAATGAAAGCAAAGACCATTGGGAGACTATTACATACATTATGGTTGTCACATCCAACCATCTCCCCAAAGCTAACTTGGTTGCAGAAGCAGTAGGTGGGCTCATTAGGGTCCACTGGTAAGTCTAAATCCATGCCAGCGGAATTCACTGCCGCTGCTGTATTAGCTACTTCTGTTGCTGATGCCACAGCCGCTGCTGCAGTCGCCAACCGTGTCCTACTATAATAAGGAGGTACCACAAAAGAACTGTCAGTACTTGATTTTGTCATCCATTGAATGGTGTTTCCAAATTAATCCTCAGAAAGTAGAAAGTAGAAAAAACACATGAGGCACAACTAGATAACTCAAAGTTTATTCCAAAACCAAAGTACTTTTTAAGTTAATGTCACTGAACAACTTAAAGAACACGAATAGGTAAAATCTTCCAGAAGCAGAATAAGCATGAACGTATCTAAAATCTCATATTATAATAAAAGCATCACTTGTTTAAACTTATTGATGATAACAGCTAAGGGAAAGGTGAACCCTAAATCCTGTACCTTTGGATTTTCAATTCATCCTTTCTATATGCTTTTTCAATCACATCCTAAATAAAAAACAAATGTTAATGATTGGTCCATTTGTTGCAAATCATGTTAACTTCAAAAAATGATTGATGCTAAATAGTTTAACATTATCTAATATAGAGATTAGCATATCATTATTATTTCTACAACAAAAGCGAAATAAATGGAGCATTGAGCTGAAGAAGAAATAAGGAAGTCAAGCCACAGCTGCTGCTGCTGCTCCAGCTCCCAGGCTAACTTCGATGCTCACTTTTTCTTCTAGCAAACTTTATGACACCTGATTGCATGAGATCCATGACCCCAGTCAGACCCCGCCATCAATAAAAGTCCTCACCTCCCACTCTCTCAGTTCTCACCATTGTTTTCCATGCAGCTTCCATACAATAGAACTATGGTGGGAAACTTGAGCTGGACCAGAAATGACTGTCTTGAATTCAACAACAGCACTGCCAACTACAAGTCCAAGAGTAACATTGAGATGCTTTACAATAACCACCACAAACACCATTGAAGCCTTTTTTCTGGACAAGAAAGGGTGTCTTCTCACTTGTAGGCTCACCAAAGTGCATGGGTCATGTCCACAACAGAAGCTTTTAGGTGAATGCAAATGCACCTGGAAAGGAGTGACAATGCCGCAACTTCCTTGATTTCTTTTCAGCCCCTATCTCCCTCACTCCCTCCCTCCCTCACAAATACACACTTTCACGGTTAAAATAATGTGATCTAGTAAATTTATTGGAGCTTTTATGCCATTTATATTTTAACGAATTTCTCAAATCCTTAAAAAAAAAAGGGGAAAAAAAGAGGGTGCATTCTCCATAATATCTATGACATGATTAAAATTACATAAAAAATAGAAATAAAAATATTGAAATGTCTTAACTGCACAAAAATAATTGTAGTAAATCCAGTAAAAATTGATTATTAGACAGAAAATTACTTCTTACGGCCTCCTCTACTGGTTTCAGAACCCTTTCCAAACCTCGAACTAAGGTCCGGACTTGAGGCAGCCACCGCACCTGATGCAACATCTGCTTCTAACAGAAAAGCAAGGGTTTTAGAACCACCACATTAAAAGAACCAGCCACATTTAGGGGTCAGAAATCAATCAGATATACTGATTGAATAGCCAGTACATATATTGTTAATTTTAAAAAGAAATTCTGACAAACTTATCAAGCTTGCTTCGATCATTTACTTCAAAGTTGAAGTTCCCATTGTGAAGCAAGTTGCAGTCAGTACCAAACTTCCCAAATCCAAGATAATATAACCAATTCTTTTCATTTAGAATTGTAAGATTAAGTCCCAAACTGGATTGCAAGCTAAGCAAAACTCTTTTTTTGACTACCTGAACTTTACTTTTTCTGAAAGGGCAAATATCCCAATTAAGTACAAACTTTGGCCACCTTTTCAAATTCCACACGAATTTTTTCGTGTATCCTAATCAGGCACCAGCTATTTACTATTTATAGAGTTTAGGATGGTTTTCCATTTTCTATCAAGTTTTCCTATAGCACAACATTAACTTTGCCAATGTAGCTAACAGTAGGTTATGCAGTATAGTGATAGGTAAGACAACTTGACGGAAAAACATACACGTGATAAACTCGATAAAAGATACATAGTTGGTGCATGATCAGCATACATGAAAATTTTTGTTCTAAATTTGAAAAAATAGTCAAGATTCATGCTTAATTGGGAGAATACACATTTTTAAAATTAAATCTTTGTGTTCCAAAGAATTAATTGTCATTACCCTCTAGGATTTTGCTAGTTCCAGCAACTATGCTGGTTAAATAATAACTTCACTTTTAAGGCACCTATAGATTGGAGAACTTTCCAATCACCATGTCGACAAGCTGGTCTAGGCCAATTTTGAAAACAATTGATGAAATGGGGATTCTATATTGCAACATACACTTTCCAACTGATTGGTACAAGTGATAGAAAGTGCCCTAAGGAGGAAATCATATGAAGAAAATCTTGAACAATTAAGGGAGCAACTACAATAAGGCTGGAGAAAATGCTAAATTAATTCAGTACCACGTTGCAGCTCTTCACTGAACTTCTTTAGATACTGATCAAGCTGTTGTATATGTTGATCTACCTGATTCATGTTTACAAGTACAAGAGTAAAATAACCCAGCCAACTTATAAAGATAAACACAAACACACACAAAATTATATACAATGATATTGTATCAAATTGCATAACAGTAAGTGTAGTGGATATAAAACTTGTATTATTGAAGGCAAAAAAATATGGAAAGAAAAGGGGGAAATGTCCACATCTTAGACTGCCTATTTCAAATCTTGCATCTGAATAGCAACAAATTGATCCAGACAAGCATAGTAAATTGATCTACAATTCAAGCAATATTTTGCAGGCAGGATTAATGCTGTATTGAGTATAACATCAATATTATTGAAAATATGCTTGCCATGGAATGATCACCAGAATCGTCTATTTAATTGTTAATGTAAGATTACAAGTTTTCATGTGTCCTCTTGTACTGTTAATAGCAACCGCATCTTAAATGCTAAGCTCACATATGTAGCAAGCAAAATCAAGAGTATACTCCAATATGCAGATAACTCAACTCGATTATGTAAAAACACTAGCAGCCAAGGGAAGATAAACCAAATAAGGCAGTTCATACTACAGCTCTGCATTAAGTTGCACTGGGAAGCTTGGTGCTTAACCATCTTGCTTTCAAAAATATTAGTAAGGCATTCCAACAGTTTTTTAAGTATAACTTCACAATTTACCAATAAAGGGTGGCTACACATGATTGAATTGAAATTACATGGCATAAAAAAAGTACAACACCTGGAATATGGCGGAAGCACGAGCGCTTAAGAAGATGCTAAAAGTGTGGTAACAAGCATATACTAGTTATCCATTGTAGACACAGGTTCCTATCAACTTTAGGATTCAAGCCTTTTCTAACTTTTTTAATTTTCAGAAGAGGAAAAGTACATAGAAGTAGAGATTTATAAATATACAAGTATACAGATATGTATAAGAGGACTTTCAACAACATGTAAAATGTGTTGGCAAATAATCCACTAGTTAGCATATCTAGTAGGTTCACTATTACATTTACATTCCATCCTCCAATTAATGTTATCCAAGCTCTAATATACAAGAAAATAATAACTGAATCAAATTGACAGATCAAGATCCTGTTATAGTTGCTTGAGACAACCATGAGAATAAAACAACAGCAGCTCTAGTAAGTGTCATCTTCACAGAAATAACAGGCAGTTAAAAGTTTATATCAAACTGAAAGTAATCAATGGATATTAACATAAGCAGAAATTGCTGATACCAACTCATAAGCCTGGGCAGCAAGGGCAACTTTTTCATCTGCTATTCTAATGCTATGCTTTTGCTCATCGAGGGCCTCATCTGAGAACCTAATTAGCGAAGTATCAAGTGTACTTCTAGATTTTATTCCTTGCTTGATTTCCTCAATTTCCTGCTCACAGCGCTGCTCATTCTGTTGTTTGAGATCTTCCATACAGACAAAGATAATATCATTGCCATGTAAAAGTCTATCATGTCCACTTTGAAGCAAATAAAATATAGCATAAAATACAAAAAACAACTTCTCCACAAGGATATCATTTGATCAGATAATACCCAACAAGAATAAGTTATAAAGTGGGTTAAATGCTTGTAACAAGATCTGTAGCTCTCATAACTGAATGCATATTTAATAGAAGCAGTTTCTGGAGAAATGATATACACATCAACATATTTACAAAGGTATTCATGTATCAAAAGAAGCTACTGAGGATGCTTGCCTAATTTATAGAATCACTAGAAAATTGATTTGACAGTAAAAGCATTGGATGAAAATAAGTGCCATTGAAGATGCTCACACAACCTAGTTAGAATTAGGAGTGTGTATGCTACCGGGTAGAATCGAAACCAGTCAGAACATTTTTAAATTTGATAAAGTTCAGGTAGGTTCTGAGTGAAATGTTTGAGAACAAGTTGGTTCTGGTTCCGGCTCACTGAACCCGGAACTGGAATCTGATACCAAATAAAAAAAAATGTTTCATACAATTAATTTTGATAGTTCATAACTTCTTCATTCGAAGTCCAATTCTTGTGCNTGTTTCATTCAATTAATTTTGATAGTTTATAACTTCTTCATTCGAAGTCCAATTCTTGTGCCATAGGTACTGTTGGATTCCTAGCTTGATCAGCTTTGACTTATATAGTAATTATGCATATTTATCAAGATTATTATATAAAAAATATTCAATAACTAGAGAAATTCTGTGAAAAATATATCAAATATAAAAGAATGTTTTTTAAATTAACTATGACACACCTAAATTTTGATAAAGTAACTATGCTAGATTAATAAAAAATTATGAAAATTTATGCAAAAATCGATTATTTATCACTTATTACATATAAAAAAGAATCACCAAATTCTGATAGGGTACAGGTTAAGGATCACGTCCGGTTTCTTGCACATAGTAGGGTAGGGACTGGGACTAAAAGTTTGGAATAGTTCCCATATAAGGTAGGTTCTGGGTATCATGAAAAATACAGGTACCCAGAACCAATCAATCCTAGTTGAACAAGAAATGACACAAAAAGAGCCACATAAACCAGGTTGGCATCAGTGATCAGTGAGTTTTGGAATCAGGGCAGATGAAGCAAGAAAACCATCATTCAGTAGTATAAACCTTAGGTGACATAAAAACCTCTTACTCTACATTTACCAGGTTAAACTCACTAGTTGTCTAACATACGACCAACAATGAGATATGAATCAAATGAAGTCATAATGTCATCATCCTCGATAGCAAGATCATAATCAAGTGTACTGAGGCATTTGTCAACTACAGTGTTCTCTTACCAATTGGAGCAAACAACATTAGCGATAGCTATCGATAAAGATGCAAAAAATTGCTCTGCAAAGCATGTATGAACATCAACAGTACCTTCTAAACTTTTATCAAGATCGCGTAGTAGTCCGTACTTCTTCTGTAGCGCATTGGGTAGGGCATCAAGGTCTGCAAAAAAAACCAAGTGATGAATACCCTCAACATTGCAAGGATTATTCCGTAGGAGATGAACAAAAAAAAAAGGAATTAATGGAGCTTCAAATCGTGAAGAAGCCCAAAATGGAAAATGGATTAGGGTTTATTTCGTCGTTTAAGGAGAAGAAACCAACAAGAACGACGAACAGTTTACAGGTAAGATTGTGGTAAACCGAACCTACCGGCTTGGAATTCATCGATGAAAGACATTGTTACGAGCTTCCGAAGGATACGATCGATAGGGCGACTCGCATGAAATCGCGCCTAAATTTTACATAATCCTCCACCAAAACACCATAATCAGGTTCGGGTTCGGGTTCAGTTAGCTGAGCCCGTCTTCTATCGTTTTCCTATTGGAGCAGAGAAAATTACATGAGAGGCACAAACTTTTTCGCCTTTATTTTATTTCACTACAAAATCATCAAGGGTGCTTTTAATTAAAATAATAATAATAGTAACACGACTTGTGCATCTCACGATAAGTAATCTCGAGCAAAAATTATTATTTTAATTATGTTGGTCCTTGTAAAATAAAATAAATGTATATATAGATATGCTAATTCAGATTGACCTAATAAATTTGGACAATTTCTATGATGACACTCGAGTCTCCTAAAATTCCGTCAAATCATAAATATTTTCTATTTTAGATGGTTTGGTATTAATTCGAATTATA
>CXYZ01006172.1:242312-267809 GCA_900006705.1 Sonneratia caseolaris
AATTAATTAATCTAAAAAATTTTCTCATTATTTCCTATACTTCCAATTTGATATGATTTTTTTAAAATGATATTTCATACTACCCAAAAATATTAAACTAGGTACAACTTTTTTGTGTTGTACCCCTACTACCTTGCCTAGGCCGTACTTTCAGGTTAGGTCAAATTTTGACACCTCTAAGTACATGTAAGTAGTATTAGAAAATATTTATTAGGGTAAATGATATATATTAATAGGAAGGAATTGGTAATCAAACAAAAACTATTTACTGTATCAATATTGCATAGATACGTCAGCACAAAATGAATTTAGTACATAAACTACAATGCCAGTCGGGAAACATTTTATCTCCATTTTTTCTTTGGTAAGAGTAGGTGGTTTTGGTGTTTTTTAGAATTCCAAAATTACTATCCTCTTATTTTATTCTATAATTAGTGTTTGAGCCTCAATTGTCCTTTCATAATATAAACAGTTACCTTCTTTCCTACCCCACTTTCCCTTTCTCGCTTTACTCTGAAACAGTAACTCCCCACTCTCTTCGTTATCTTNCTTTCATAATATAAACAGTTACCTTCTTTCCTTCCCCACTTTCCCTTTCTGGCTTTACTCTGAAACAGTAACTCCCCACTCCACTTCGTTATCTTCTCCCGACTTCTCTCCAGACCTTCTGAATTTGTGTTGATCATCCGTCCGCAAAGATCTTCTCTTCTCCACCCTGTTTCTTTCACGATCATAAGCAGCATTAGTGNCCGCAAAGATCTTCTCTTCTCCACCCTGTTTCACGATCATAAGCAGCATTAGGGGTAGGCATATCAGTGAGGATGCCTATAAATGCTCAAGAATTGTGCAATGGATCCCAATGACACCGCCTAGAACCTCCTATTTTCAGTTAATTTACCAATATTGTAATTGCAATGATTGCTCACCTGTTCCTGCCCTTTCTTTTATCGTTGATCTTGCCGACTATTTTCAGCTAGAGTTGGTAGAGGTGGTATCGGCAAGCCTAGAATTCTCGGGTATATGGTTTCTTCCCAGTGTCGGTGATGTAGTTTGAAAATTGAAGAGAAGAGAAGAGAAGAGAAGGAAGAGCGGATCCAAGAAAGAAGGGGAAGTCTAGATGAGGAATGCTTGAGAGATTTAGAAGAAGATTGTATTATTTTCTGGCTTGGTTGACAAAGGAGCCCCTACTCGTCCTATGGCCATAACCCTCTTTCCCCCAATAACGAACAAAGCAATGATTTTAACAGACAGAACAGTTACAACGTGAGTATTTACAAAAGAGACCCTAATCTTCTGTACAAGTTGCCAACGACTTCCGTACATCTAAATTGAGCCCCTCATACTTTCCAATCGTGACACTGAGGTCCTTGGCGCGCATCAATCGTACTTACTTAGATGCCTTTGTCAAATGGCTTCTCCTTCATGCGCCCCAATCTAGTATAGGGAGCGTAAATCCTGGATCAGGAGACACAAAATCCTCTCATGATAATGTGACAACATGTTCATCATGATTACTCAAACTTGTTCTTCCTCCACAAGCTGATCTATCGTACTAGTAGCCTTGTTCAACCATCGTGTCACATAATCCATAAAACCCTCGTTGTCCTTTTGGGTCAAACATTGCAAGATGAGGGGGCTGCATGGATTGATGCATTGTATAAGAATTGCTTCATAAACACTATTAATAAAAGATGTTAAACATGTTGGTGTAGCCCAAATTAGCCCTTCAAAACCCAAAACTAACTTGGACTTCCCTGAAACTAGTACATAACTAGTCTTATTGGGTTACCGATGGTTATTAATTGTGTCTAAGAAATAAATCCGTTGAACTTGAATCAATCCAACACAATTTCCCATTAAATAGACTAGGAACAACTTGTAATCATTTGAAAACTAACCCATAATTATAACCAGCTCAAATAGTCACCAAACTAACTGGAACCACAAAAAAAACCTTGGTCAAATTCTATCCGTTGACGCAAAGGTCAAAATTTGACCATCAACGGCCAAAATTATGACTATTGGATTGCAACAATCAGAATGGCAATTTTTTTTCACCATTAAAATTGTCTGCTTCCTTTCATTTTCACCCTCTACCCTCAAATTCTATGAATACCTAATCATTTTCACAATTCTAATTTACCCAAAATCTCTCAACTCTCTAACTCATTCTCAAATCTCTCCAATAATTCTCTCAAACAATCTCCATTGCAATTGTATTAATTTTACAAGAATTACTATCAATATCAAAGCACTAATGACATTGACAATTAGTGCATGAGTTGTTTTGCAAGTTTGATAACGAGCAATAGACAATTGGGGTTTCTAGTATCAAATCTAAGTTTGCATCGCCCTTTCTCTAATTACTTATATTTACATTATATGTTAGAAATATGACATACTGATCATATCCAATATTAACTATAACATTGATGATAATGTTCATGTACAAGAAAGTAATAGTCAACTTGAAGAAACTATTTCTCCTACGTAAACACCTACAGTTGGAATAGCACGTAGGAAAAAATCGAGTGTGTGGGATTTTTTTTTTATTATAATGGGGAGGACGAAAATGTTATTTTCAAACTTTGTAATGTTAAATACACACATAAAATCGGTAATAGTACAAGTACCCTAATTAGATCTTCTAAAACACATCATGAAAATAATCATAGTAATAGGCAAATTAATTTAAGGGTTGACACTACTACAAGTAATATTATCGAACATTATAAATTTGATTCTAAAATAACAAAATCTAAAATGACAAATTAGCTAGTAGATAAGGATATGGTTTTTATAAAAGTAGAAGAAAATTCTTATAATAACATATCAACATATTTTCATTTTTCTTGATGTAAAATATCTAGACACCAAATAAAAGCGGAAATAATTTGATTATATGAAAAATCTAAGGAAATTTTATTTGCCATATTTGCAAAATCTACTTTTACATTTTCATTAACATGTGATAACTGGAGGGTTTTTACTCAAAACCATTATATTTGCATTACTTGTTATTGAATTGATTTGATTAGATTATGCAAAAACGTATAATAGGTTTTAAAATATATGAATTTCCTCATAATACTATATATATTTCAAGAATTTTGCTAAATATTTGTCATGAATATAATATGTTGAATAAGATCTTTTGTATTTCTTTCGATAATAAGAGTAATAATACTACATTAATACTTATACTTAAACAAGCAATAAACCCCATACTAGATGGGGCATTTTTTCATAATCGTTGCATATATCATATTTTGAATTTGTGTGTAGAAGATGGCACATGTTTTATGGAAGAAAGATTTTACAACCCGTTTGAGAAGTGATAAATTTTAACAAAATTTTAAAATCAAGAACTCAAGATTTTAAATCAATTTGACAATCTACTAGAGTTAGTTATAAAAAATTTTTAAATTGAATGTGTTACTAGTTAGAACTCAACGGTTGATATGTTATCTAACTTGTTGCCTTATCATCAACAATTAATTGAATCTTATGCTAATCATGAATGTCAACAACTTAATGACTCCTTGTTTTTGAAATTGGTAATATTTTTATTGATTTTTTAAATACTTTTAAGCGAGCGATAGAATTATTATTGGGAATTTACTACTCGACAACACATCATCTAATTCCATCACTTTGTTAAGTTGTTTCGACAATTAAACATTCTAAAATGACCATCTCTTTCGAACTTACAAGTGAAATAATTCAAAAAAATTGAAAAGTATGATAATGAAATTCCTTTCCTTTACTTTTACTCTATTACTTTAATATTAGATCCTAGGGTTAACTATATAGGCTTATAACTTATACTAAAATGCTTTATTAAGTCTTTTTATGATGATGATTCTAGTATTTTCTTATTGATGATGACTTCCATTATTACATGTTATATAGCTAATCCTACAGAGAACTTTTACCATATGCCAAACAAGTACATGATTACGAGAGATGTTGGTGAGAGTACGAGAGACATTGGTGAGCACCTCCACTATCCAACTATGGTACGATGAAGATGATCCATATGTCATGATACATGCATCAATAGATAGAGACATTTGACATCCCACCACTAATGTGCCACTCATCAATTACATCAATCCAACCTTTGATATACGACATTGCTTGAAGTTGCATTCCTCCACCTATTCCGTGCTAGCAAACATGGCTTAGGATTTTTTGGGCACACCAATATTGATAGTAGTATCAGAAAGTGCATCTAGCTTATCTAAAAGAATACATGAAGAACAAGCTCAAGATTGGCTCTAAACACACTAGAGATGGTGATTTGTTTGCGTGATCAGAGTCAAGTCGATCAACAAACACAAAACATCCCCCATGCTTAGGTCTATGAAGAAGATGATGAACGCAAACCTATGACAAGATATATATTCCAATTCAACTCTTGAACTTCTATGATTGTAATTTAATATTGTATAATGTAATTATTATATTAATGAAGAGCCAGGTAGAGGATCAATGCCCTACTCTCTATCCTATAGGTAGTTTTTTAAATCAATAGATCCATTTATCATAATAAAAATTTTAATATTTGTTCAAAATATAATATTTCATTTATGTAAATAAAATAAATAGTAAATTTATTGTTTAGAATTATAAGTAAAATATAGAAATATAAGTTAGTTTAAAATTTTTATTCATTTTAAATAATTTGAAAAAAGAAATTACAAAAGAAAAGGGTTGCAATTGACGAATCAAATTAGCCTGCTTAGGCCTAGTTCCTGACCAATTCATGATTTTCTTAACTATGGCCTGTAATTGGACTAACTCATTAAGGTTAACAAGCAAAACCATAATTGGATCAAATGGTTCCAAGCCCGTTTTGAATTGGCCCAAAATTATGTTGGACCACCCATATTACATCTCTAATTGTCATAAGCTCACATTAATTGGAGCTCACCTTTGGATCTAATAGGTGATCCGGCCGTCTCAACTCGAGTTTAGAGAGCATCCTCTACCCTATTCTTCCAATGAGGACCCTGAATGCTCACAAGTTGTTCAATGAAATTCCTCAATGCACAAATAGAAGCCCAAAACGCCACCAAGTTTTGCCTTCTATGTTTGGTCTATAGGGGCCTCCCTAATTGATTTATGGGTAAAGTACAGTTTTAGTTCCCAACCAACCTTTTCTTCTTTTATCATTTTTATCCTAAACCTTTTTTTGGGACATATTTGATCCTCAACCTTTTACTAGAGGTACACTTTTAGTCCTCTTTATTATTTCAATGTTAAAAAATTAATGTTATGCGAGAATAAATTATAAAATAATGATATTTATAAAAAAAGAAAAAGAAAAAAGTGCGGATTAGTGCTGCTACTAATCCATTTGCCTAATAAATCTTCCATGCCTCTAGCCAAGGAATTAAAGTATTATCCAAGGTGGATCAATGTGACATGTAGAGAAACTGAAAACTTCTAGTGATGAAAAGGGGAAACTATCAACATCCATATATAAATAAGATGTATACGATGGAACACGTTGATAATATATGATACTTTTCATTTAAGGTAAAGAAAAAGATGAAGTATCTAGGACAGAAACAAGACAAGGAAAAGGAGGTCTTGAATATTGGCGGGGTGGGGGTTGCTGGTTGGCACATTCCGCCCCCTCTACCTTTTTATTTCTTTTTATAATAATTATTTTATTATTTATTCTTACATATTTTTAACATTAAAATGATAAAAAGGACTGAAAGTGTACATATAGTAAAAGGTTGAGGATCTACTACACCCCAAAATAAGGTTTAGGACAAAAATGATAAAAGAAAAAATAGGTTTAGGACTAAAACTGCACTTTCCCCTTGATTTATATGTCATTCACTCTATTTTTATCGATATTGATTGCTTTCCTTTTGGTTCTAGGTAGTCCAAATTAAACATGGGGAAGAATAGTTGCTATGGCCCAAAAAAGCTCAAAACTCCAATTTCGACCTATAAAGGACACAAGTCAAGTTAACCCGATAAGGGCTTGCTAGTGCACAATTGACAAGATGGTCTGGACATGGATTTGAGACTGATTGCTCCCTACTTTGAGTGTGAAAAGCAAGATTGGTCCATTGCATATTCTTAGAATTTGCATGTGTCAAGAATCACATAATGTTTCCTCACGAATAGGAAATTCTAGTAGACCCATAAAATTAGGTTGAGATTGGTATGGCTACACACTGTTTCGTTACGAAATTAATCATCCTGCTTTTCCAAGGTTGTATCCTCTTAGAATTAGGTTATGGCCAATATAGCTACACACCATTTCATCACGGCAATAATTGTCCTGCATCCCTAGGGTTGTATCCCCTTGGAGTTAGGTTGAAGCTGGTATCGCTAGGTTGTTTCATTGTAGAACTACCTATTCCGCACCCTTTTAGGATCATATTCCCTTAGAGATAGGTTGATGCCAGTATGGCTATACACAATTTTATCTTGGAACTAATAATTCCTCATCCCTAAGGTAGTATTCCCTTAGAGATAGGTTGAGGCTAGTATGGTTAGATTATGTCATCATAAGATTAACTATTGTGCACCCCTTTAGGGTGATATTCCCACATAGATAGGTTGAGTCAATATGGTTAGATCGTTTCATCACTAGATTAACTGTTCTACACCCTCATATTCCCTTAGAGATTGCTTGAGGCTAGTGCAACTACACTTTGTTGTGTACAAAGGTGAGAGAGGGTCAATACATTTGAGCAACTAAGATCCTATGTATTTTTTATATGTAGGGTTGCCCTATGATTGATAGGGTCCCTACAGTTTAGACAAAGAACCATTTTACGTAGACTTCTTGACTGACCACCTAGGATACAACATGAAGAGAAAAGGGGAGGGGAGGCCTTGCCCCAGGAGACCTAAGATAGAGTCATTCGGCAATACCTGAGTCAGCCTTACTATGTACATTTCTAGATTTAACTCAACGTAATGATTCTATTACGAGGCTTTGTCAAGTTTCCTACCAATCCAGCATCTACATGTAGAACTATAACTCGCCATATGAGGGAGGACTCAGCTCACTAGGACTCCACCTGACTGTTGTCACATTTTTCTTCATTTTCTTAATTGTTGTAATGCCCACATGGCAATGTAATAATACAGATTTTTAGCATGAATGTTGGCACATTACTCGAGGTTGTACCTTTTAGTATGTGCTTCTATGGGAGTTGTGGTGCTAAAAGGATTGATTTACCACCTTTTTGAATAGGATTTCATTACTTAGTATTGCATTAGAATTTTTAGGGATGTTTGATACATGATACTATCAAAGTTTAGTGTCCTATAGGTTAGTGGCACATAAGGATGGTTAATTGTTGTATGATGGTTTGATCTTACTTACATGTCTCCATAGCATGAAACCACGTAATCTATGAGCATATCTCTGTATTTTTTTACTTTCCACTGATTGTACACAATTTACTTTCCATTTGCATGCTAAATAAGATTCGTAATGGTCACTTTTGAATAAGTTGGGACAAACGAAACAAGGAAAGTGCGGTTGGCTTTTGTCGAGCCTAATGGGGTGCTTTGCCACAACACCTTCCTAGTCAGATACCCATTTCCCTTATCTTGAATCTCTGCCATTGGGAATGATGGGGGACAAGAGATTGGGAAATGACCTTGTGAAGCACCAGATAACCATCCTTAGGCGGCTCCAAAGTTGGCGACTCTAATCATCCTTCCCCTGGGTCTATTATGTGGTCCATGGGTATTCCTTTATAGAGTTAGGTGTAGCAAAATGATTTTCTACAATTGGAATTTCAAATTATTGAAAACCAACCCCTAGTTTTCTCAATGCTCTAGATAAAAAGATTCAAGCAAGAAATGGACTTAATAGTTTAGGACCTCTCATGACTTTTGCAAAATTAGAAAAGGATTCTCCACCCCTTTCTCCCACAATGACATTTATGTGGAGTATTGGTTACTTGATCCAAATGTAGACACTTGGTTGTCGAGCATTTCTAGGAAAGAACACCTATCCTACTCTTGGGGGAAAATGTAGTGTTTATTCTTTTACTTGAAAATTCACATTTGCTTAGGTTTTCTTGATGCTACTATCAAATTTTTGTGTAGTAATGCTCATGTATTTTGTTTCAATAATGTTGAAAGTTGACCCTACCATTGAGGATATTTTTGCTTTATTAGAGTAAGTGCCCGTTCAATTACTTCCTTGAGCATTCCCCATGGGTTAACTAAATCCAGTGGCAGCAACATGCCACTATTTCTACCTTCAAGAGATGGATATCTACCGGATTTTCCATGATGGCTATTTTGTGGATCTCCACACACTTATTTGGTAGTACTTTGATGATGCCCATGAACGATCTCGTGCCATAATATTCATTCTTATGGTTCACTTTCTAATCCATCATTTAATAGACACTCCCCATCTAGTACCCATCTCGGAGCTCTAGGTACGATAGGCCATGGTTGACAACCTCAAACTGGCATAAGTAATTCTACCAGACATATTTGTAGTAATGGATTTGGGCGCTCCAAGCTTAACCATGCACTGTAGCCCTTTAGTTCTTTAGGTAATCTCTTGAGATCTTGATCTTTCTAGGATGATTCCTCCATCACTTGATCAATTCCTCGGGTTTGGCTTGAGAAATGAGTTGACTATCGAGTTCCTCGAGACTCGGTCAAATGCAACTTACTTGAGTAGGCTTCTCACCCGTGGCGCATAGGATGATGGTGACGACAACTAGGTCGAATTCTTCCAAGACATCAATGAGTTGTGCATTCACTAGCATCATCTCATATCATCATTCGACAATTGGGTTACTCGACTAGACAGACCCATCATCTTCATGATTGGTTCTTAGCACTCAATTTTCTATCCTCCGGAATGGATTCTTCACTAGTTTGTCCTAAAGCAGGGAATTCCTAAGGTGACATCTTCCACGTCAGTGCATGAGAGATCCCTGTTATTGATTCTTCGAGCACAAGCAAGGTAGTCTTGTCCCTCCAAGACTTATGCTAATTTCTTAGATTTGGCCACTTTAGCTTGTAACTTGACGCATACTCAATGCCCAAATGATTGAGGAAGAGGACAATTAATAAGAAAATCTATTTCATACTCAATGTCATGTTCAAGGAAAAGTTTGTAGCATCATAGATGGTGGGAGTTACAGTGACATATCTAGCATCAAGCGAGTGGAGAAGTTAGGGCTACCAATCTTCAAGTATCTTCGACTATACAAGACATGATGACTCAATGAATGATACTTGGTTTTCTCTCCCAACGTTAATAATAAAGTACGATACTATCCTAGAGTTCTAAATGCACTTCGTCTGCCTCTTGATGCAACTAAGATGAATTTCTAGGATGATATTAACCTACTCCATCTCTAGGCCAATTAACATTAAGGAACCAAGTTAAAACATCAACTATAATATGAATACTTAAGGTGATTGGCTATCTCTCGATAATCCTCATGAATTACCTCCTCTCTCAATGCAAATAAACCTAGGTTATAGTAGCTTAGACATGTAAGTAAATTCCACTCTCGTATTCATTACCTACTCCTAGTTCAATCTTACTAGTGGCCAAGTAATTAGAATGCATACAGAACAAGTATAACAAAAAAAAAAAATTCCCTCTCTCATGATATAACATGCCTAATGCGCCAGATAAGTCTCAAACAAGAAACTGGAATATTTGTATAGGGAGTCACGACCTTTCAAGCTTTATTATTTTGCTTTATTTACTCCTTATTAATGATGTGTAGGGCAAGGTCGTGGCCCATGTCCACAGCTTGCGTAGTCTTTCTTCTTTTAATCCAAACTTAGCAATTTTAACTCCGATTTGTGATCCATTTGATGTGTTAGAATCTTGATTTTATGAGAATGATATGTGATTTGCATAATTTACATCACAAGAAACATCGGAAAAACCCAATAGAGTCGTTCGATAGAATACAAACTCATTGTCTGCTTCATTTTAGATTGGTGCTATCTATAACCTACATTGATTAAACACTTGAGAAAGCATCTTTCTCAGAAAATATGACATAACTCAAGTCCACTTCCATCAATCATGAGCAAAATTAACACTAATGAAAATATAGAAAGTTAAGCACAAAAAAAATAAAACTTTAGAAAATTGATAATCAAGGCTCAAGTAGTACATAAAACATGTAATTCACATAATTAATAGTTATTCGGCTTCTCACAAAGTTTTTCCAATCACGTATAATGACTCTCATTATACTCCATAGTCATATATTCAAGGTAAGAGAAAATGATACCTAATTGGAAAGTTATAATGGCGTGAACCTCAATCTAACCCGACATATGTTGACCACATTATTCCTCGTCTCATTAATTTCCAACTTATATGGAGGTGAGCATTATAAACCTTATTGATATGTAAACTGAAAGTAATTGTGTACAATTAAACTAAAGTAAATATGCAAAGATATGCTCACGTGGTTTCATGCTATGTAATCATGCACACATATTGATTACTAGCTGGTGTTGAAATCCAAGACCAAATATGATAAGAACGTTACTAACTTATGATAAGACCCTACACCAAACATGAAAATGAACCCCAAGACCTGCAAATAACAAGTTTTGAAAGAGTGAACTTTGACCAATTATCTAACAAGGCAAGAAGCAAAGTCACAAATGAAGAGAACACTACCCCAAGAATCTCATGAATTGAAGAATCAAAGTGTTAAGTCTGGTTGTAGAATATCATAAGATAACTTGATTAGTCCTAAGTCTTCTCAGTAATCAAAAAGAGCAATATATTCTCACAAAGAGTAATTGAATGCCTAAACTTGCTAATCCGAATACTTCAAGGGTATTTATATGTCAACATAATAAGAAAATCAGCTATCTAAATAAATGCAAAACATATTTTGAATGCATTCTAAAGCTGTACTAGGATATCTCAAGAAATCTAGATACAAATTTAAGAAAACTAGCTAAATCTTTCCAAATCTAAGTAAACCCTTAAATAGTTATTATTGCTAGCAAGTTTCTAGAACATCTCTTGAACTTAAATCAGAATGACATTGTTCTACAACTTGCACGAACTTCCTTTAATGGACTTCAATGAATACTCTTGTTCCATAAGCTCTTGTACCAGCCCTTAAGTGCCTTCTTGAACTTTTTTGCTCATGCCCTCATAATCGGTCCAACAGGAACTCTAATAGGATCCTTCAAAGTTGGCTTGCATTCCACATCATTCTCCCCTCTTTTGAAGGGTTTGTCCTCAAATCATCACTTGCATCAAATGGGGATAAATTAGAAATGTTAAATGTTGAAGTAACTCCATATTCACCTAATAAGTCCAACTTGTAGGTGTTATCATTGGTGCACTCCAACACTTGAAATGGTCCATCACCCCTCAAAAGTAGTTTAGAATGCCTTTTCTTAAGGAAGTTTCCTTTCTCAAGGATAACCACACCCAATCTCCTAGGTCAAGCACCACTTTCTTGTGAACCTTATTGGCTTGTTTTGCACATTGCTTGGTCTGCCTTCTATGTTGAGCTGTGCCTTTTCATGTATCTATCTCACAAACTCAACTTTCTTCTTACCATCTAAGTTAGCTTGTTCTCTCAAAGGTAAAGGAGACATATCTAAAGGAGTCAATAAGTTAAAATCATAAATAATCTCAGATAGTAAAAACTTAATTACAAAATAAACACTTCCATTATAAGTAAATTGAACATATGGCAAATAGTCTTCTAATGTTTTCAAATTCCTCTGAATGATAGCATGCAACAAAATAGATGATGTCTTATTTACAATTTCAATTTAACCATTAGTTTGTAGGTGGCAAGGTGTAGAATATTGTAATTTAGTCCCTAACTTCATCCACAATGTCTTCCAAAAGTAACTTAAGAATCTTATGTCCCTATTCAATAGAATATCCTAGAAATTCCATGTAAGTAAACAACTTCTTTGAAAAACAAATCAACTATAAGAGATGAATTATTAGTTGTATGACATTCCATCTTAGAAACCTATCAACAACCATAAATATTGAATCTTTTCCCTTCCTAATCCTAGGCAACCCCAAAACAAAATCCATAGAGATGTCAACCTAAGGCTCACTAGAAATAGGAAGAGGTGTATATAATCCATGTGGGTGCAGCCTAGACTTAACTTGTCTACGTGCAACGCACTTGTCACAGATCATTTTAACAACCTGTTTCATGTGCAATCAAAAGAAATGATCATGTAACACATCAAATATTTTAGCTACTAAAAAATTACCCATCATCCCACCACCATGTGCTCAACTCAAGTAAAGAAGCAATATTTGTTTTCTCTAAATAAAAATCCATCTTGCAAGTAGTACTTATCATAAGCACATTTCCTACATTCCCTAAACACACCACCAAAATCAAAATTGATATATATAATTCCTTAATATACTCAAATCCAAGCAACTTAGTGTCAAGAATAGCAAGTAAAGTGGACTTGCAAGACAATGCATTAGCAAATATATTCTCCTTACTTTACTTTCCTAGCAAGTAAATGTCTCAATGAATTCTACCCAATTGGCATAGCATCTATTTAGCTTGTGTTGGCCCTTCAAATGCTTCAAAACTTTGTGATCTATATGAATTACAAATTCCTTTGGGCAAAGATAATGTTGCCAAGTTCATAATGCTCTAACTAATGCATACAATTCCTTGTCATAAGTGGGATAGTTGAAAGACGCCCTACCTAGTGTTTCACTAAAATATGCAATTGGTCTTCCTTCCTTCATCAACACACCTCCAATATCTATACCTAAAGCATCACACTCAATTTCAAGTGTTTTAGTGAAATTTGGTAAAGCAAGCAAAGGAACATGTGCCAACTTATCCTTGATTAATTTAAATGCTTTCTCTTTCTCTTCTTCCCACTTAAAAGGGGGATTCTTCTTGATTACCTTAGTTAATTGTGAGGTAAAAGTGCTTAAATTATGAACAAAGTGCCAATAAAAACTAGCCAAATCATAGTAACTTCTCACTTGTGCTATTGTTGTGGGTGTTGGCTAATCTCATATAGCTCTCATCTTTTCCTCATCAACTTGTATACTTGTGCATTAACAACATATCCAAGAAATACAAGCTTATATGTGCAAAATGTACACTTCTTGAGATTAGCAAACAACTTTTCTTTCCTTTAAACATCTAAAACAAGATTCAAGTGCTCAATATGATCATCCAAGTTCTTACTATAAATCAAGATATCATCTAAGTAGACAACTACAAAATGACCAATGTAAGCATGCAAAACATGGTTTATAAGCCTCATGAAGGTGCTAGGTGCATTATATAATCCAAAAGGCTTAACTAACCATTTATATAAACCATACTTTGTTATGAATGCAATTTTCCACTCATCTCCTTCTTTCATTTTGATTTGATAATATCCACTCTTAGGATCAATCTTACTAAAAGTACAAGAACCATGCAATTCATCTAGCAATCATCTAATCTAGGAATAGGGTGATGATATTTTTATGTAATGTTGTTGATGGCTTAGCAATCAACACACATCCTCCAAGTCCCATCCTTATCAGGCACTAACAACACTATAATTGCACATGGACTCATGCTTTCACAAAAATACCCGTTCTCTAATAACTCACCTACTTGCCTTTGAAGTTCCTTGGTCTCCTCAAGGGATAGGTAGGTTGATTTGGGATTGTTGTTCTAGATATAAAGTTAATTTGATGCTTGATTCCCCGAATTGGAGGTAAGCCTTGAGGCAACTATTTAGGAAACACATCCTTGAACTCTTGCAAGAGCGAAACAACATTGCTTGGCAAAGAACCGGCTAGATCATTAGTACTAAAAAGAATCACCATGTACATCAGTATAATAAGGGGTTGAAAGGAATATAATGCTCTTTTGATCTCACTTTTCTTTGCCACAATACTAAAATTTTCCTCTCTTACTATCATATGGCTTAAACTCTATCTATCCCTCTTTCTTTTTCTCTCCACTCCATTTCTTTTCCCTCAATATCTTTTCTATCAATTTCTTCTATAAATTTCATGCTTTTGCATTGCTTTCTTATCACCTACCTACCCATGATGAAACCCAATACTAAATATGATAAGAATGTTATCAACTTGTGGTAAGACCCTATACCAAACTTGCGATAAGAACCCCAAGAATTGCAAAGAAAAAGTTTTGAAAGAGTGTATTTTGACCTTTTCCCTAATCAGACAAGAACCAATGTTATAGATGAAAAGGAGACCACACCAATAATCTCATGAACTAGAGAATCAAAGTGATAAGTCTAGTTATAGAATGCCACAAAATAACTTGATAAGTTCTAATTCCTCTAAATAATGAAGAAGATCAATATATTCTCAAAAAAAAAAAAATTGAATGTCTAAACTTGCTAATCTAAATACCTCAAGGGTAATTATAGTGTCAACATAATAAGAAAATCAACTATACCAAATAAACCCCAAAGATATTTTGAAGGCATTCTAAAGATATTCTAGGACATCTCAAAATATCTAAATATAGATTTAAAGAAACTAACTAAATCTTGCTTGATTTGAGTAAATTCTTAAATAGTCATAGTTGCGAGCAAACTTCATACAAGCTTCAAGAACATCTCTTGGGCTTGAATCAAAAAGACATTATTCTATAGCTCATACAAACTTCCTTTCATGCAGCCGATAGTCATCCTTATTGCCCATATTCCTATAGGATACACCTACAGTATCATGACATCAAGTGTAAGCCCCTCTATGCTCGGACACGGATATGGCCGCTATGCAGGTCCTCGATCGCATAACAACCAAGGCCAAGATCGGGGAAAGACTGCTGAAGGATCACCTGGGATGGAACGGCGAGCGGGCAAGCGATGCGGGCAAAGGGTTCTCCCGCATGGCTTTCTCCATGGCGAGCTGGCAGGTGGTGTGCATGCAGCTGCTCTCACGGGGTGCGCTCAAGGGTGGGTGACAGGGGGGCCCTAAGCCCTCCCAGGAAAGGCTCCAGGGCAAGCTGGGAGGCTTCGGGCATGCATGAGCTCCCACTACCTGTTTCCTAGAGCAGGCCATCCAGATGCTCTAGGAATGCCATAAGCGTCACAAGTGCTGTTAGGGAAGGTTGCTCATGGTGGAGCAACACCATGGACACCAGCCGCTGATCCAAGGCGCGGGCACGGGCGAGGTGAGTGTTAGTAGCACCCGGTTGGACCAGACCAGCTTCAGTCACAGGAGCGCAGGCTCTCGGTCAGGGGCGACCAGAGGACTAAGCTGGCAAGCAGTCCACCTGCTCCTGTCCATCCAACTGCTCCAGTCATCCCACTGCTGCAGGTACCAACTCCTGCTCGGCAGGTTGGGGAAAGCTGGGCGGCTGGGGACTGTGCTACCTGCTCCCACAAGGATAAGAGGGGCGGCTGTGACAGTTGGAGGACACACAAGACGAAACACACAGACACACTTCAGGCGAGTGAGTGAGCAAGCGGGCGAGCGAGCAAGCCAGGCCAGTAGGAAGGAAGACTGGACTAAGGAAGGGAAGTCCTTGACAGAGAGCCGAACTAGGAAGGTCGGTAGTGCTGTCTCCAGTTCCTCCAGCCATGCATGAACTCCTGGGGCGAGTTCATCTGTCCAAGTGAGGAGCGCAAGTGCAGGATGTACAAAGGCACATACTTGGAGTGTCCGTGTGTATTCGTGTAAGGGTTTTGCATATTCTTGTAATCTGATTTGTGAATACAAGTGAGGTTTTCCCTTACCGTGTGCTGTTCGATTCTGTCCCTTTGTTGCTAAACCTCGCCGAGTTGCATTGTGGTGTGTGTTTGGGTTGGCTGAGAGTGTGCAGAACACTGCTCAGCACCATCACAGGAATGGAAAAATTTGGGCCAAGTTCGACCCCTGTGACAGTTGGTATTAGAGCCGCATTCAATAGTAAGGCGAGCATCTTCAACAACAAATGACCAATGACCTAAATGTCATGCAAGGACGCATTGAAGGATCGAGTTGTGGCCTTGGAAGCATCCCTTGGCAACATGTCTGGAGTTGGTGGGACGGTAGCAGAGGCGTTGGCATCCCTTGTTCCAGACATTGCCCGGTTGAAGGAGGAAGTGTGCATCCTTCGACGTAAGTTGACTGCTGCGGCAACTGAAGCAGAGGGATCTCGGGCAAAGGTAAGGATACCTGAACCCAAAGCCTTCACAAGCGCTCGGAGTTCCAAGGAGCTTGAGAACTTCTTGTGGGACATTGAACACTACTTCGAGGCAGGAAGAGTTCTAGAAGGGGAACAGGTCTTGATGGCGGTCATGTACTTGTTCGGAGACGTGAAACTCTGGTGGCGGACAAGCGAGTAGGATGTTGCTACTGGTGGGCGACCACGCATCAGAGACTGGTCACTGAAGAAGGAACTCAAGGAGCAGTTCCTTCCCACGAACACTTCGTGGGCTGCTCAGGACGCGCTATGCAACTTGAGGCAGACATGCACGGTACGTGACAATGTCTAGGAATTCAGCTCCTTGTTGCTGGATGTCATGGAGATGTCCGAGTTGGACAAGCTGTTCAACTTCATGTGGGGTCTTCAATTGTGGGCTCAACTCGAGTTGTGACGGCAAGGAGTCCAAGACCTCTAGACCGCAATGGTGAAGGCAGATGTGCTGATCAACATCCGCATAGCCAAGAACGAACCGAAGGGGAAGCAAGCCGAAAAGCCAAAGGACAAGGTGTCCAAGCCTGGCAGGAACGTGGGCAAAGGCAAGCGGAAGAAGTTGCCCAAGGGAGACAAGGGGAAGGGGAAGGCAACGAAAGGTTCGTCCTTGAAGGACCCCAAGACACACCCAGGGTGCTTCATCTACAACAGGCCCCATTGTGCTTTTGAGTGCCCGAAGAGGGAGAGGCTGTCGGCCCTGGTAAAATAGCATTGACTCCGACTCCGATGGTGAACAGACCAGAGTGGCACCTCTCCAAATCCTTGGTGCCATCCGCTCGAGGAGGAAGGCACCGGAGCAGGGACTAATGTACATACCGATGACCCTCAACGCCAAGGAGGCAGTGGCGATGGTGGACACTAGCGCGACGTACAACTTCGTGTCGGATCGAGTTGTGCAAGCCTATGGACTGCGGATCCAGAAGCAAGCTAGCCACATCAAAGCTGTCAACTCCCAGAGCAGACTCGTGCTTGGGATGGCCAAGGGAGTGCCAGTCCAGATTGGCGAGTGGACAAGGAACATTGACATCATGGTCATTCCAATGGACGATTTAGATGTTATCTTTGGTAACAACTTTCTGGTGAAAGCTTGTGTATCAGTCATGCCACACCTACTTGGTTTGTTGATCGCAGACCTGAAGAAGCTATGCTTCGTTCGGGGATTCTAGGGCCTCAATCATCCGGAGGACATCCAGATTGAGAAGGCCTCGGCTATGCAGATAGCCAAAGGCTGGAAGAAGGGCCGGCCGACCTACCTTACAGTGATCCACAAGATAGAGCCTGAGCTGGGCAGGAATGCGAAAGTCCCTGACGTGGTGCAAGGGATTGTAGGCAACTTTTGTGATGTTATGTCCAAGGAGTTGCCCAAGGGCTTACCACCAAGGCGGGCAGTAGATCACAAGATTGACTTGATTCCGGGAACAAGGCCACCTACTAAGGCACCTTACCGGATGTTGCCTAAAGAGCTAGAGGAGTTGTGGAAACAACTCCAGGACTTGCTGGATTCAGGGAAGGTTCAACCCTCCAAGGCGCCCTTTGGAGCGCTCGTGCTGTTCCAGGAGAAGCAGGATGGCACACTGTGGTTGTGCGTGGACTACCGCAGGTTGAACAAAGTCACCGTGAAGAACAAGTACCCCGTGCCACTGATTGCCGACTTGTTCGACCACCTCAGTGGAGCCGCATTCTTCACCAAGTTGGACTTGAGATCAGGATACTGGCAGGTGCGCATAGCGGAAGGCGACGAGCCAAGATGACAATGGTGACCCGGTATGGGTCCTATGAGTTCAAGGTTATGCCATTTGGCTTAACCAATGCACTGACCACATTTTGTAATCTCATGAATGATGTGTTTCATGATATAATAGACAAGTTTGTGGTTGTGTATCTTGATGATATTGTCGTCTATAGCCGATCTCTGGAGGAACATCTTG
The DNA here is from genome assembly GCA_900006705.1 of Sonneratia caseolaris. NCBI lineage: Eukaryota > Viridiplantae > Streptophyta > Magnoliopsida > Myrtales > Lythraceae > Sonneratia > Sonneratia caseolaris. Next base: position 260,416 of record CXYZ01006172.1, read on the forward strand.
GGCATTTACATTTTGTGTTCAAGCGGTTAAGGGAACACCGGTTGTACGTAAAGAAGGAGAAGGGCGAGTTCTGCACCAAGGAGATCAACTTCCTTGGCCACGTGATTGGTGGGGGCATGGTGCTAATGGACCCTCGAAAGGTGTGAGCCATCTAGGAATGGACTACTCCAACCAAGGTGGGTGAACTGCGGACTTTCCTAGGATTGGCAAACTACTACCGCAAGTTCATCAAGGGATACTTGAAGTTGGTATCCCTGCTCACTGATCTGCTACAGAAAGGCAAACCGTGGACTTGGGATGGGGTGTGCGCGGGTGCCTTTGGGAAGATCAAGTCTTGGATTGTGGCCAAACCTGTGCTAAAGCTTCCGGACTTCGACAAGCCGTTCGAAGTCCATTCGGATGCCTCTGATCGTGCTGTAGGTGGAGTGCTGGTGCAAGACGAGCAGCCGATAGCGTTCGAGAGCTGGAAGTTGAAGTTGGCTGAACAGCGCTACTCCGCCCACGAGAAGGAGATGCTGGCAGTTGTGCATTGCCTATGGGCATGGCGAGTATATCTCCTCGGCACTTCTTTTGCGATCAAGATGGATAATGTTGCAAACACTTTCTTTAAGACGTAGAAGAAGCTGTCCCCAAGGCAACCCCCATGGCAGGAGTTCCTGGCTGAGTATGACTTCCAGTGGGAGCATCGGCCGGGGCGTCACAACCAAGTTGCCGACGCATTGAGCAGGAAGGCAATAGAGATGGTTGCTGCACTAACCCAATTGGAATCCAACTTTGTGGGCAAACTGAGGGATCAGGCGAAGGAGGATTGGTTATATTAGAAGCTGGTAGCGCAAGTCCTTGAGGGTACCGTGAGGAGGTATTGGATCGAGGATGGTTTGCTGTACGCTAAGGGTGGTCGTGTGTTCGTCCCCAGCGGAGGGCTAAGGACTCAGTTGTTGCATGAACATCATGATGCGCAATGGGCTAGGCATCCCAAACGGGAAAGGATGCTTGTGCTATTGACCCACTCCTACTTCTGGCAGAAGGTGGAGGATGATGTTGAGCTCTTCATCAGGACATGTCTTGTTTGCCAACAAGACAAGGTCGAGCGGCGCACCGAGGCAAGCTTGCTGCAGCCTTTGCCTATTCCAGAGAAACCTTGGGTGTCAGTTTCTATGGACTTCATCAGCGGCTTCCCAGAGGTTAAAGGCTTCGATGGAGTTATAGTGGTGGTGGACAGGTTCTCGAAGTATGGGATCTTCAGGCCTACCCCAAAGAATTGCTCAGCGGAAACGGCGGTAGAAGAGTTCTACCGCCATGTGGTCAAGCTGTTTGGGATCCCAACGGACATCATGAGCGATCGGGATGCTCGGTTCACTGGGAGGTTTTGGACCCATCTCTTCAACATGATGGGGATGGAGCTGAAGTTCTCAACAGCAAACCACCCGTAGATAGACGGGCAAATGGAGAGGTTGAACCAGCTGCTAGAAGAGTACTTGTGGCATTATGCCATGGCCAGCTAGCGGAATTGGCTGGAACTCCTGGACACGGCGCAGTTTTGCTACAACCTGCATCGTACCTTAGCAACTGGGTTCAGTCCGTTTGAGCTCACTTTGGGCTACCAACCACTGACTCCTTCCGAAGTGGCCCTCCAGAAGAAAGAAGGGCCATGTCCTGCTGCCTACCGCTTTGCCCGAAACAAGCAGGAAATGCTCGAGGAAGCATAGGACAGCCTCGCCAAGCCTGCTCTCTGCATGAAGAAATATGCGAACCAAGGGCGTCGACCGCTGGAATTTCAAGTCGGTGACAAGGTCATGCTAAAATTGACGCCCCAAATCTGGAAGAATGTGACGAGCAAAAGATGGCACAAAGGCCTCATTCAACGCTATGATGGGCTATTCAAGGTTGTGAAGCGGATTGGGGCAGTGGCTTACCGCTTAGCGCTACCCAAGAGGATGAAGATCCATTCTACTTTCCATGTCAGCTTCCTGAAGCCTTACCATGAGGACGCGGATGCGGAATGTGTGAGGGCAAGGTGGTCTCCGTTGAATGTATGCACGAAGTTGGATAAGGAGGTTGATTGAGTGCTGGACCGACGTGTGTTGGGATATAGCAAGAAGAATCGGAGAATGGAGTATCTGGTTCTATGGAAAGGTTAGCCAAGGTCGGAAGCGACTTGGGAGAAGGAGGTGACACTCTGGCAATTCGAGGAGAAGATCCAGGAGTACCTCCACTCTATTCCAACAAGGGCGTCGGCTTCCTCAAGTGGGGGAGGTTTGTAAGCCCCGCGATGCTCGGACACGGATATGGCCGCTATGCGGGTCCTCGATCACATAGCAACCAGGGCCAAGATTGGGGAAAGACTGCCTATGGATCATCCGGGATGGAACAGCGAGTAGGCAAGCGACGCAGGCAAAGGGTTCTCCCGCAAGGCTTGCTCCATGGTGGGCTGGCAGGCGGTGTGTGTGCGGCTGCTCCCGCGGGGCACGCTCAAGGGTGGGTGATAGGGACGCCCTAAGCCCTCCTAGGAAAGGCTCCAGGGCAAGCCAGGAGGCTTCGGGCACACACGAGCTCCTGCTACCCGTTTCCTAGAGCAGGCCATCCGGATGCTCTAGGAATGCCATAAGCATTGCAAGTGCCATTAGGGAAGGTTGCTCATGGTCGAGCAACACCTCGAATGCCAGCCACTGATCCAAGGCGCGGGCACCTGCCTGGGGCTGAGGTGAGTGTCAGTAGCACCCGGCCGGACCAGACCAGCTTCAGTCGCAGGAGCGCGGGCTCCCCGTCAAGGGCGACCAGAGGACTGAGCTGGCAAGCAGTCCACCTGCTCCTGTGCATCCAACTGCTCCAGTCATCCCACTGCTGCAGGTAACAACTCCTGCTCGGCAGGTAGGGGAAAGCTGGGTGGCTAGGGACTGTGCTACCTGCTCCCGCAAGGATAAGAGGGGCGGCTGTGACAGTTGGAGGACACACGAGATGAAACACACAGACACACTTCAGGCAAGCGAGTGAGCAAGCGGCAAGTAAGCAAGCCAAGCTAGGAGGAAGGAAGACTGGAGCTAAGGAAGGGAAGTCCTTAACAGAGAGCAGAACCAGGAAGGCCGGTAGTGCTGTCTCCAGTTCCTCCAACCATGCGTGAACTCCCAAGGCGAGTTCATCTATCCAAGTGAGGAGCGCAAGTGCGGGACTCACAAAGGTGCATACTTGGAGTGTCCATGTGTATTCGTGTAAGGGTTTTGCATATTCTTGTAATCCGGTTTGTGAATACAAGTGAGGTTTTCCCTTACCGTGTGCTGTTCGATTTTGTCCCTTTGTTGCTAAACCTCGCCGAGCTGCGTTGTGGTGTGTGTTCGGGTTGGCTAAGAGTGTGCGGAACACTGTTCAGCACCATCACAGGAACAAAAACATTTGGGCCAAGTCCGACCCTTGTGACATCAAGTAACCCTAGCAGTTCTAATGTAGTGCTGGAAAATGTGAGTCATATTCTAAAAACGCATTAAATCAAGCCTTTTACACCATAACACCCATCGAAGCATCTATCAGAAGGTATGACCCTAGGTGGCATGCATGTCGACCTTCTAGCAGCATCATATCTAAATTCACATTCATTTTGGCAGCATAACAACAATATCAAATAAAATATGAATTGCCATTTAGGCAGAGTCTTGACACATTGAGTTCTCCCTCATACAACTAGTTTTCTTCAGCATGCAAATGTTTGGATCATTAGGAACTCGATAGACCTTGGTTAAGGGTCATTACCCTAGGGTTGAGTCCTCTAGTGTATTCCACTCAATGAAGGGTAGTCCAACGCGAGATATCTCCCTAAGGTTTACTTTTGGGGTTTGGATGGGACCTAGCTTCACTAAGGTTTCTTTTAGCAAAACTTCCTTTCTTTTCTCTCTCCCAGGAACTCATCACCCTTCCCAAGTCACTCATTCTCTCTCTTGCCTCCCTTTCTCTCTCTAGATGGGCTCTAGCTCACCACCCTTCAAACGGTGTGGGTGAAGGGCTGTTCATAGAGGATGTAACCCGTCTCCATCGCATTTTTTCCTCCAATCAGAGATGGCAATCGGGTAGGTAACCCAATCCAATTGCTTGGTAACCTGTTCAGGTTATCTCTTGAGGCTCAAGAAGATGATATCATTGATAACATTTAGAAGTAACCAACCAGGTTGCTTGGTATGGATGTACACGTCCTACATGTAGATTTTCTTTTGGATCTGTATTTGAGTTTGATTCATTTCTTGTGGATTTTAACTCTTATTTCCTTAAGTGAGAGTGCCACTTTAAGTATAGAATGGTAGATGGAGCAACATGCAAAGAAACATATTGAAGGTAGGAAGTCACTTAATTTCGATCTAGAAGATTGTCATTAGATGCACAAGATTCAAATACAATGATTGTCAAAGAGACATCCTAGTGGAGATGGACCATTTAATATTCCCTCACTTTGGTGACATCACACACAAACTTAATATGCATGGTGAGTATAATTTGAGCGTTGCTTTTAGTATTTATAATTTATCTTCATTTCATAAGCCTATATTTGAGGACAAATCCTTCTTAAGAGGAGGAAAATGATGCGAATCCATCTACAAGATCAATGGATAAATTTAAAGTCACTGTTGGTTTGATGATAAGAATTCGAGTGACAAGCTCACACGTGGATATGGTAAAGTTGTTGTAAGTAAAAGCAAAGATGTATTTGATGTAGACACTTCATTTTGGCTCGGACAAGCTTGGGACTTTGATATCAATCTAATAGCTCATGAGTTGAGTTAATCTGATAGAGTCGTGAAATTTAAGTGAAAATTTGACCAAGTTAACTCAATTAGAATGGTGCAAATTTATATGGATTACAAGGATCATTGAGTTAGCTTCGATTTGGATCCTTTTTAGCCTCACAATTCACCTCGGAGAGTTAGGTATGATTTTTTGAATATGAACTGTCCAAGCTGTGAATAGTAATCACATTTCAACATATTTCGGAAGAAAATTTGTAACTATTTGTAGAAATTTTATTTTTAACAAGACTGATATTATTTGACTCTTAACTCATAGCCGATTAAGAAAAAAAATACTTTGCAACAATAACTAGTTTAGGGTCAATCCAGTTTTAAGTAAAAGCCTAGATCATTCCAATTTACAGATACTAATGAGAGCAATTTGGATAAAAAGTGCATATCTGGTAAATAAAGAGGCTTTTCATGAACTTATTCTTATGTAGAGTTAAAACTCAATGCAATATATCTGAAATTTTATTTAAATGAAAAAGAAAAGAGAAAACAAAAAAAGGGAAAATGTTTAGGGTTGTAGGGCCTTCTTTCTGCTCAGGAGGAGGCAACCCTAAAAAGAAGGAACATTTTCACGGCTGAAGCCCTCTAGCCTCTAGGCATTTCTTCTCCAATCTCTAGCCTGGCTCGACTCATTGCAGTGTTGAATTTTAATTTGATAACATATGGTTAAATAATATATTATTAATCGTGTGTCTCTACTATTCAATAAGTTAACTCAATTAAGTGATCTAATTAAATTTATAAAATAGGGTTTAACAGACAATTTATAATGTGTAGGAATTAATATGCAGAAATCATAAAATGATTTTTTATTTTTATGATGGGTGAACTTATAAATTAATAAACGAAAGCACTTATGTGCAATTTATAATTGTGATCCATAGGATGTATAATAAAATCAGCTCTTTTAATATCCTATTAGTTATAAGATATAGAGTGAATCTCACGTCATCTGAAAAGTTTTTCGTACAGTCGTAGAAGATCCGCATCTAATCAATCACATGAGTTCTAACTATGAATTTAAGTATGCTTCTGTAAATTTATACCATTTCTCATTGATCTAACATATAGATCTTAGAATTATTAGGTTATAAAATTCCTAACAATTGGTATAAGAGCCTTAACGTATCTGGATTATTGAGAGTTTTAGTTTGATGTGATTGATTGATTTGTAAATTCGAATCACTGTTCATATCCGGGAATTGAAAAAAGAAATTTCCCGTTGGTGACCGCTAGGCGGGGCTTCACCGCTGCCAGCCGGCCACTGGTTGACTGCCAGGCGAGGCTTCACCACTGCCAGCCGGCCACTGGCTGGCAGCCAGGCGAGGCTTCACTGCCACTACCCACTCGCTACTGTAAACCTCCCTCGCGGCCAATTGACGAACGTTTCCTGGTCCAACCTCCATCAGAGTCGCCATACGGTAGCCACGGTTGAAAGCTGCGGCTTGTGTTGCAGGAGGAGGAACGGAGCGTCATCTGTGGGCCAAGGTTGTGGCCAATCGCCGAAAACCAGGGCGGTCGACAGTCGTCTGTGGGCAAAGGTGGCGGCCAATCGCCGAAAACCAAACCCAGAACACGCTCGGAGTCACCATAAGGCAGCCACGGCCGAAGGTGGTGGCTGAAATTGGCGGCTCATATCTCAGGAGACGTCAAGGAGCGGTTATTGGCGGCTCACATCACCGGAGATGTGAAGGAGCGGTTGTGTTATGACAAGAAGGGCAACCTCGGTAGAAGGAAGAAGATGGACTAATAGAAAGAAGAGTAGGAGAGCTAGAAGGGACGGAAATGCAGCAGTTTTTCTATATCTCCCATTATGGTTAGTATAGTCCCTCTTATAGGCGCGAACCTCAGCTGTTTTGGGATAGGGTAGCAGTTTTAACAGACACAACCATAACAACTATTTTAACAGTCGTAGTCTCACTATTTATAGAATAGCTCCTAAACAGTTAACCCGACCACCCCTATTATTACCCATCAGCACCCTTTTACTATTACTGATAGTTCAATTGGGTCCTTCGCACATATCAGGGCTCCTTGCTTCAAAAACTTTGTCCTCAAGGTTGAGGTTTGGGAACTGTTGGTGCAAGTCGTAGAGGAATTCCCAAGTTGCTTCCGTAAGGGGACGATTGGCCCATTGGACAAGGACTTTAGTGGCTGCGCGGTGCCCCCTTTTCACGAGTCGCCTTTCCAAAATTGCACTTGGCCATGGGGGGTCCATTTGAAGGTCCATAGGAGGTTCCGAGATAGGACCTGTTGGAGGACCGACTGCCTTCTTGAGGAGAGAAACATGAAAGACAGGATGTATTTGGCTGGTTTCTGGTAATGCCAATTTGTAGGCTATAGTTCCCTGCTTGGCAATGATCAAGAAAGGGCCATAATATTTTGGAGCTAATTTGTTTGAGGGGCGCCTCCCCAAAGAAGTCTATCGATATGGCTGTAGCTTGAGATACACCCAATCACCCACCTGAAATACTCGTTCTGTCTGTTGCTTGTTGGCGTAATGCTGCATACGCTCTTGTGTATGGCGGAAATTGGTCTTAAGGTCTGCCAAGATGAGCTCTCTCTCGGTGAGCACCTGATTGACTGCTGCCACCGTAGAGTCTCCTGGGAAAT
>CXYZ01006172.1:270654-319668 GCA_900006705.1 Sonneratia caseolaris
CCCTAGAGGTGTTGCCCAGTTATGCAGCATTTCCTTTAGCTCTACCTTGAGCTGATCAGTCTTCTAATCTGTATGGGTCTTTAATTCTTTTCGTAGTTCAGCCATCTGCAGATCATGATCGTGGATGAGAGACTCAATACAGTCTTGTGATCAGGTTGCAGCCATAAGTGCTAGGATAGTGCTATGATACCAATTGTTATGACAAGAAGGGTAACCTCGGTAGAAGGAAGAAGATGGACTAACAGAAAGAAGAGTAGGAGAGCCAGAAGGGAAGGAAATGCAGCAGTTTTTCTATATCTCCCATTATGGTTAGTACAGTCCCTCTTATAGGCGGGAACCTCAACTGTCTTGGGATAGGGTAGCGGTTTCAACAGACACAACCATGACAACTGTTTTAACAATCGTAGTCTCACTATTTACAGAATAGCTCCTAAACAGTTAACCCGACCACCCCTATTATTTATTACCCATCAGCCCCCTTTTACTATTACTGATAGTTCAATTGGGTCCTTCGCACATATCAGGTTGCCGATCACGGCGGCCGACATCCTCGGTAATCGTTCGTTAGTTGAATATCTTGCGATTACCTAGTGATAATCACGACTACGATTTTGGAGTGGCTAAGATCGCGGGATTCGGTTGAAACGGAGGAATCATGTGGTGGCCATTAGGGTTTCCAACGGCAGCCATTAGGGTTTCAGTGGAGAAGATGAACAGTAACCAATCTGTAAGTCAAGCTGGTTCGGTCCAAAAAGGGACTGGTTCGATGTAAATTAGGCCGGTTCATATGGTTTGGGTAGAAATTAGGCCGGTTCAGGACTGGTTCAAAATAGATTTGAACTAGTTCGAGGCAATGTCTATACGGTTCGGTCCAAAAGGGACCGGTTCGATGTAAATTGTGCTGGTTCATATGGTTTTGGTCGAAATTAGGCTAGTTCAGGACTAATTCAAGACTGGTTCAAACCAGATTTGAATAGTTCCATCATGTTTAGTTGATTTCTTCACCAATTTTGCTCCAATTTGAATTGATTCAAGAAAATTCTAGTAAAATTAAGATAAATTCAATACGGTTTAGACCTAATTCAACATGATTGATACCGCTTAAGGTCTATTTAAGCGAGTTTAAACCTATTTTTGTCCATCTAAAGTTAGATCACTACCAATTAAGTTTGGTTTAGGCCTTTAAATTCGATTTTGAATGTTGAATGAAATAATGTCATTTGTTTTATGTCTAATATTCAAGAATAAGTTAATTAAAGTAGCATTTCGCCAAAGTGAGCTCTTCTGTGTAGATTGACTTATTCAAGAATATATAAGATATTTGTATATTAGAAATTTCATGCGGGCAGTGGATCGGCCCAAAGGAAGGACACTGTTTGACTGAGTTTCAAATATGCTTGTTGTAATAAATGCGTGATAATCGTTGGGTTTCCATGTGAACATGAGTTGGCCCAAAGGAAGGCTCATTGTTTGACCAGATTGATTGTCAGTACATCGAGAGTACTACTTACAAGTTGATTATTTTATCCAAAGATGAAATATTAATGTTGTGCTTGATATCTCATGATGGGATAGGCTGTTATTTCATTCGCTGTTCTTGAATATGTAGGCTAATATATTTCCCATTTGTTATTTGTTCTTTGTTTAGCTAATACTTTTGCTACATCAATTTTTGCCACTATCAATTCAATCCCTGTACTAATTGGCACAATTTTTAAAGTCCGAAAAGAGAACATTATGATAGTTCTTGGTTTTAGGGATCTGGACTTGGCCCTTTGGATAGAACAACCACCTGCTCTTATAGTTAATAGTTTCGTTGAGGCTAAAAGGGATTTTGAGCAGTGAGATCGTTCTAATAAGTTGAGTCTTATGATCATGAAGCGTGCAATTCCATAAACCTTCAAGGGTGATACATCTGATGAGGAAGATGCCAAATTGTTCCTAGATGCTATAGAAAAACGTTTTGAGAAAATGAAAAGGTTGGGACAAGCAGGCTTTTGGCAAAGTTTATTTCAATGAGGTATAAAGGCAACAAGAACATTTGGGAGTACATCATGGAGATGTCTAATATTGCTTCAAAACTAAAGGCACTTAAACTAGAGCTGTATGAGGACTTGCTTGTGCATTTAGTTCTGATCTCTCTACCTGCACAATACAGTCAGTTTCAAGTTAGTTGTAATTGTCAAAGGAGAAATGGAGTCTCAATAAGCTCATCTCTCACTGTGTGCAAGAGGAAGAGAGATTGAAGCATGAAAAGATAAAAAATGCTCATTTGACATTGACCTCTAAGGGTCAGGGTAAGGGCAAAGGCAAGAAAAGGCCCATGAGTAAGGAAGCTGTGGGTGTTCCAAATAAGGTTAAAAAGCAAAAGCAACATGATCAGGTTACTACTTGTTTCTTTTTCAAGAAAGATGGACACTTAAAGAAGGATTTTATCAAATATCATGCATGGCGTGCAAAGAAAGTTACATCTCTCGCTTTGGTTTGTTCTGGGGTTAATTTGACCTCTGTACTTGCACACACTTGGTTGAATTAATAGACAAATTTAGGTTGTTATCAAAGACTGGATATTATTTGGATTTGGAGGAGACTTACATTGTACCATCTTTTAGATGAAATTTGGTTTCTATTTCCCAATTGGACAAATTCGGTTATTATTGTTCTTTTGGGAATTCTCAATTTTGTCTTCTCCTTAATTCAAATTTGATCGCGACCAGTTCTTTATCCTTTCATGATAACCTTTACTTGCTTGATACAATTGCTTCATATGGTGAGACCTTGCATGTAGATTCACGCAGTACAAAGTGAAAATTAACAAATGAGAGTTCCGCAAAGTTATGGCACAAGTGATTAGGTCATATTTCAAAACAACGAATTTAAAGGCTTGTATCAGATGAAATTCTTAATTCTCTTGACTTTACAGACTTTGAGGTTTATGTTGAGTGTGTCAAGGGGAAACAAACAAATATTAGGAGATTAGGTGCCGATCGAAAGTCAGACATCTTAGAATTGATTCATACTAATATTTGTGGATCATTCCCTACGGCTACTCGAAATGGTCAACAATACTTTATCACGTTCATAGATGATTATTCTTGATATGGGCACTTGTACCTCCTTAGTGAGAAATCTCAGGCCCTAGATGCATTCAAGAACTTTAAAGCTAAAGTTGAAACTCAACTTGGCAGGAAAGTTGAAGCTGTCAAATTTGATTGTGGTAGTGAATATTATGCTAGATATGACGAATTAGGTGAATAGTGTCAAGGACCTTTTGCCAAATTCCTAGAGGAATGTGGAATTGTCCCTCAGTACACTATGCTAGGAAGTCCTAGCATGAACGCTGTTGCTGAAAGGTGAAATAGAACACTCAAAGATATGGTAAGGAGTATGATTAGTCATTCTACTTTATCAAAATCACTATGGGAAAAGACATTAAAGACCGCATCCCACATACTTAATAGAGTACCAACCAAAATAGTGTCCAAAACCACTTATGAATTATGGACTGGGAAAAAGCCCAGTATCAAGCATTTTCGTATCTAGGGATGTCTAGCTGAAGTTAGGCCTTATAGGTCAAGTGAAAAGAAACTGGAATCAAGAACAGTCACTTGTTATTTTGTTGGTTACTTTGAAAAATCTAGGGGTTACAAATTTTATGGTCCCACTACTAGATCAATTCTTGAGACGGGAATGACCAATTCTTTGACAAAGTTGAGTTTGTGGGGGAAGATAAGGCTAGAGACATTGTTTTTGAAGAGAAATCAATTTCTCTTCCTACAGTCATTGCTTCTAATTAAGAGCAACATAACAATGTCATACAACTCCTTGTACAACCTCAAGAGGTTGTTCTAGAAGAACAAACTCAACAACCTCAAGGACATGTGCCATTAAGACAATCCACTAGAGAGAGGAGAAATGCAATTCTGGATGATTATATTGTATTCCTCCAGGAGAATGAAGTTGACATTAGAATGATGGAAGATGATCCGACCAATTTCTGTCAAGCCATGCAGAGCACTAATTCTCCAAAGTGGATAGACGCTATGAATGAAGAGATGAATTCCATTGAGGACAATGACGTTTGAGATCTTGTCCCTTTGCCAAATGGTGTGAAACCCATTGTTTACAAATTGATATTTAAAACCAAGAGGGATTCTGTGGGCAATGTGGAAAGATGTAAGGCTTATCTTGTCACTAAGGAATTCACACAAAAGGAAGGCGTCAATTAGAAAGAGACCTTTTCTCCGGTTTCTACAAAAGACTCTTTGAGGGTCATTATGGCACTTGTAGCTCATTATAACCTTGAGCTACATTGGATGGATGTAAAGATGACGTTTCTTAATGGTGACATTGATAAGACAATTTATATGGTGCAACTAGAAAACTTTGTGGTTGGTGACCCAAAGAATATGGTTTGCAAGTTAAAAAATCCATCTGTGGGCTCAAGCAAGCATCCCGACAATGGTATCACAAATTTTATCAAATTATTCTCTCATTTGGTTTTGAGATAAATGCAGTTGATGAATGTATATACTATAAGTTCAGTGGGAGTAAATACATTTTTCTAGTTTTATATGTCGACATATTGCTTGCATGTAACGGTATAGGCTGATTGCATGAAACCAAGAGATTTCTATCACAAAAGTTTGAGATGAAAGATATTGGGGATGCCTCTTTTGTCTTAGGGATCCAGATTCATTGAGATCGCTCTCGAGGAATTCTTGGATATCATAAAAGAGCTGTATTGAAAAGGTGCTAACTAGATTTGGCATGAAGGATTGCAAGCCTCTTGATACCCTTGTTTTTAAGGCACATAAATTCAATCTTAATCAATGCCTCAAAAATGAATTTGACCGAAAGGAAATCAGAATATTCCTTATGCATCTACTGTTGGGAGTTTAATGTATGCTCAAGCCTGTACATGACCAGATATTATGTACATAGTTGGGATGTTAGGCAGATATTTAAATGATCCTAGTAAGGAATACTAGAAAGTAGCCAAAAGGGTTTTGTGATATTTACAAATGACAAAATATTACATGCTCACATATAAGAAATCAGATCAATTGGAGATCATTGGATATTCTAATTTTGATTTTGTCGAATGCCAAGACAGTCACAGATCTACATTAGGTTATGTTTATCTATTGGCTGGAGGAGCTGTCTCCTGGAAAAGTGCTAATCAAACACTTGTAACCGCTTCAACTATGGAGGCAGAATTTGTAGCTTGCTACAAAGCATCTAATCATGGGATATGGCTGCGAAATTTTGTCACAAGGCTGCGAATTGTTGATGGAATAGAAAGACCACTAAAGATATTATGTGACAATAAGTCAGCAGTAATGTATTCCCATAACAATAGGAGCTCTTCGAAGTCAAAGCACATCAACATCAAGTTCTTGGTTGTTAAAGATAAGATTAAAAGTGCTCAGTTGTTTATTGAACATATTGGTACAATTTTCATGATTGTGGATTTGCTCACTAAGGCTCTAATGCCCATGGTCTTTCATAAGCACATTGCTCATATGGGTGTAATATCATATTATGATGCTGAGGTGTAGTGGGGGTTTGTACAATGACTATATTTGTTCATAATGATTATTTTGACTCATTTTCTGCATAAGTAAAGTTTTCAATTCATTTGCACTCTGAATCTCATTTATGATTTAAAGTTGATCTCCATAAGGTTTAAGGATGACCAGTTGGAAATAGGCATGTTTAGATAATATTACATGTAATTTCCATGTTGCATACCTACACTTGATCTACGTCATTGGGTGTATCAACATATGTGATTATTGATGGTTCTAATCATGGTAAATGAGATGAAGAACGCTTTGGTTCTATGTCGATATATTTCGTGGATGAGATTGTTGAGATTGTTGAATGGGATAGTAATTTTGAGCTCAATAAAGTATTTTGGTGATACATGACATATGGGATATATTTGTTGGCCCAAGTGGGAGGTAGTTTAATTTCAATTTGACAATATATTATCGACTGTGTGTCTCTGCTATCCAATAAGTCAACCCAATTAAGTGATCTAATTAAGTTTATAAAATAGGGTTTAACAGACAATTCGTAAGGCGTAGGGATCAATATGCAAAAATCATAAAGTGATTTTTTATTTCTATGATGGGTGAAATAAAAAATTAATAAACTAAAGACACTTATGTGTAATTTGCAGTTGTGGTCCCTAAGACGTATGATAAAATTGGCTCTTTTGATATCCTATTAGTCAAAAGAGACATAGTGAATCCCATGTCATCTGAGAAGTTTTCCATACAGTCCTAGAAGATCCACACCCAATCGATCACACGAGTTCCAATTATGAATTCAAGTACGCTTCCATTAATTTACGCAATTTCTCATTGATCTCAACATGTAGATCTTATAATTATTAGGTTATAAAATTCCCAACATGCAGTTGTTCGTTGCAATCGGCCCCTTGTTTGTGCTGCTATTGCAGTTTTGTGTGGCCACTAATCAAGCTATTCCCACATAGCTCGCTCTGGTCCTCTCTTGCTCCTACTTCTCAGCCTGTGCTGTGATCTGCCCTCCACTGCTCATGTTGCTGCACCTTTGCTCTTCGATTAGCCATTGCTCCTCTTCTGGGCAGCCCGTTCCCTTGCTCGTCTCCTACTCAGCAGTCGCTGCTTCTTCTCTTGTCTACTCCCTTCTTTGGTCAGCCCTATTCGTTGCTACTTGCTGCTAGGCTCTACTCAACTGTCAGTTGTTCTTCTCTGCTGCTGCTTGCTGCAGCTCGCGTCCACTTCAGCTTGTCCTCCTTGCTACCGCCTGCTTTATTCTTCAGCTACTTGTCCGTTCCTTGCTTCCCACTGTTGCTTGCCTCTCCCTCCTCCTTACTACTGCTGCTCTTCGTCCTCAGCTCCATCTGTTAGTATTAGTATCCTAAATCCAATCACATATGATGTAATTGGAACTATTTTTACATTCATAAAATATAATTGAGACATTTTATTCAACATATGCTGCATATTTTAATGGAACCCATAAATTAAAACAATAGTTTTATGATCATGATAAAATTATGCCAGTGGACTTAAGATTTCAAAAGTCCTAATTTAAAATTATCCCTAGTTGTAGGATCACTGAGTTGGGAACTAGTGATACGATGAGACTACTACATTTGTTATGTGCTCTATGGTAGACGGTAATTAATTTCACTGCTACTTGTGAAATGTTATTAATATAAAAGTGTGGGTGCTTGTTGTAAAATAAGTTCACTGAACTGACTTATTTGAGGAAAACATAATGGATACTCATGTAAATGTCAATAGGCAATTCCTTAAGTGATAGTAAGTGTAAATAATTATTAGACTTGAGATTACCATAGCACCTTATAACTATTAAATTGAGATTTTAGTTTATTTCTCAACGTGACTTTTATATACATGTGTATAGTTATTCACTGGGGTCCTCTAATGGATTCAACAGAACAGGGCTTACACTTTCATAGAAATAATAATAATAAATAAATAAATAAATAAAATAAAAATAATAAAATTATATATATAATATAACTAATTAGGTTAGGAACCTTTTAAGCCTTGTATACATATGTATACATAGATCTATGGAAGTTAGTCACAAATATGGGTTTATGAGAGCTGCAAATTCTTTGTTTAGAAATAAGGTTTTATCTGTAGTCAAAGTATAAGTCATTATATGATATGAAAAGAAGAGAGACTTAAGAGTGATAGGTCCACTCTTACTGCCAAAGGATAATGGGCAGCCCTCGCAATTTCGTGCGAAGAGGAAGGGCATGGGAAGAAGAATATTATGGTATGGTTTGAGGTGTGGGGTCATAGTTCCGTTAGAGAGAGAAGTATCAGTATTGTCATAACTTTGTCGCAGAGGTAGTGCGACCCCATGGTTATTGTTTGATATGAATGTTTTCATGCATTGCATTAAGTAAATCATTTGGAGTAGTTAGGCTGCTAATAACTATCTATCCTAGTTATTTGGCTAATTAGCATAATTGATACAATTCTGTAAGAACCTGTACCTAAACTAATGTTATTTTACTTTAGAAATTTGTATTCATTGAATTGTAGTTCATACTCTGCAATTTTTTTTCAGATGAGAGACACTTAGTTGAGTGGAACAGTCAAATTTTGATTCGAGGATCAACTACGACAAATAGTTAATAGGATATGTGTCAAATAGTATATAGTTCTATATACAATGTTATGACCCAAAATGTTTTGCAATAACTATAGTTTGAGATGTGTGTGCTGATTATGGTATTATATAACAAGTTTCGAAATATTGGTTTTTATGAAAATAAGAGAAAACTCTGCCAAAAATTTCGGGTCATAACATATTGATCATAATCCAAGACTCTATCAAGTTTCTCACTAACTTGTCATCTACTTGTAGTATAGCCGGCCATATGAGGGATGACTCGATGCACCGAGACACTGCTTGACTATCGTTGGGCTTTTCACTTTTTATTAAGCTATTGTATTGCCCATGTGGCCTTGTAATATAATGCAGGTTTTCAACATAAAGGCCAACACATTGCTCAGGGTAATACATTTGTATAGGTACTTCTGTGGGAGATGTTGTGGTAAAATGCTTGATTTATTATTTTCCTAAAATAGGATTTCAATTCCTAGTATTGCATTAGACTGCTAGGACTACTTAATGCTGTGATATTACCAAGTTAGTATGCTATACCTCTGTGGGGCATAAGGATGGCTAACTACTACATGATGGTTTGATCTTTTTTGCATGTGTGCATAGCATGAGATCACCTAATTGCTGAGCATATCTCTGCATTTTTGCTTTTCCATCATTACAAACGATTTACTTTCCTCTTTCATGTTGAATAGGGTCTGTAACACTCACCTCTTGATAAGTTGCGATTAAATGAGATGAGAAATAGTGAGGGTGGCATCTAGCGGGCACGATTGGGGTGCAATCTCACTACACCTTCCTGATTGTGTACCCATTTCCCTTACCTTTAATCTCTTACTATTGGGTATGATGGAAGTCAAGAGATCAAGAAAAGACCATGGGAGGGGCTAGATAACCATCCTCAGGTGGCACCGATGTTGCAACTTCATCCTTCCCTAGAATCATTTGCATGACCCTTGGATATTCCTTGATCGAGTCATGTGCATCAAAAAGATTTTCCCAATTATAATTAAACTTGACGTTTTCTAAAAACTAACCCTTGTTCTCCCAATGCCTTGGCTAAAAAAAAAATCTACATCTTGCAACATGAATGGTCTCGACTTTTCCACAAACTGGAATCTTGACCATCTAATGAACAATGAACAATGTAGCTCCGAGAGGGCAATGCCAAGGACACCCCAATTGTTGGATATATGAAGTGCTTATTTCAAACATGGTGAACTCCACGTTTGATACCATAGTTCCAACTACCAACAAGGTGATGAAGGTCCCCAAGACTTCCCTACAAGAGTTGTTATATGCCCGCACAATAAAAATGGTAGGCTTAAGATTCAACCTCGATAGGCCTAGCTTCTCGAGGGTTTGAAGGAGGCAGATATTTAGAGGGAACCCTCTAGTAACTAATACTAGGGTAACCTCAGCCTGTCACAGGAAACATCATTGTAAAGGCCCTTCATGTGCTCCAACCCTTCTTGCAGGAGTTTTGTCTCTTCGAAGGAGATTACGGGGCATATAGCTTGAGCGACTGCCCCTATAGTCTTCACGAGATCTTGAGACATGACATTATTTAGTATCTTAGTGTCTATCAATGCATTAATAATTGCCTAGTGTTGCTTGAAGGATGATTCTAGTAGCTTCCAGATAGACAGTGGCATTGGTCTTCTAAAGTTGATACAACAAGTTTGAGGGTGCTAGCCCTAAGGGCATCTTCTTCTCTTTCTCCTTTTGTTCCCCCTCCTTCTCATCCAATGGCAAGGGTTCATTGATTCTCTTTTCTTGCCCCTCAACAAGGGAAGGACCAGCATACACTCAACTACCACAGGTAACGCCTTTAACTTCATAATCACTCTCTCAACCCTCCTCATCACCCAAATCGGTTCAAAATCCCGCAATGGTTGGATTGACTTCTCCCGCGACCTTCTCTTCACTGTCAATGGATAGCTTGGCCCAAATGTTGAGGGCATTAATGAATTCTTCTTTTGCAGTTGGCAAAGGGTCTCACTCAATCACAAAGGCAAATTGATCATGCGGGGCAACGGGTTGTTTCTAAGTGTTGGGCTTCCAAATGGAGGGATCTTTCAACTTACCACTATCACCAAGATCCTACTCTCAAATGAGTGCATTCATCAATCACGTGTCCCAACTTCCAACTTACAAATGGAACACACAAATTTTGGACTGATCAACCTGATGACCTACGAGATTAGTAGGAACTTCTTGTAATGGTTTCAGGAAGCATGTTTCTTTAGAGCCTCCAAGATGACAAACCAAGGTTTCATCAAATCTGAGAACTTCCGGGTCTCAATGACCATCTTCATGCCAAAAGTAGCGATCGCTACAGTAATAGATCTGGAGCTAAAAGGGAATGACTACGGATGAGTATAGGTACTCTTGCTACTCTCAGGCTTATTCGATTGGCACCCCAATCTGGTAGAGGATACGCAAGTCAGGAATAGGAAGGCATGATTGGTGCTCCCAATAATGCGACACTAGGTTCGTGACAATAATTTGGATCTAATCCTCTTCCGATGAGTAGTCAACCATGCCAGCAACCATGTTCAACCAGTGGGTTACATAATCCATGAAGCTCTCACTATCCTTCTACACAAGGCATTCCAAATCTAACATCATATTTTAGATCATGGTGTTGTATCCAAACTATTTCATGAAGGCAGTTAACTTGTCTCAATTCGAGGTAATCTAAATATCCAACAATGATACCTGGTTGCAGTCGTCCCATTCAAGGATTGTAGACACAACATCATGATTGCCTTGGGACTAAGGTCCCAAGAATGCAGCATCATTCTGACATTTGCTACATGGTAGCAGGGTCACCCTACACTCGGAACTTGGAAAAGTTTGGCATCTTGAACTTCTCCAGGAAAGTAATGCCCCAAAATATAGTTGGCTTTTCAAGGCCTGGGTAAGTTCTTGCACTTGTCATGCGATAGTGGTCAAATCAATATCAGCCGATGTGGTGGTAGCAGTTTTTTCATGCAACATCAATAGGTTGATTGTTCGGGTTCTTACGAATTCTGATAGTAGAGTCCTCACCAGCATTCTCCAGGGTGTCACTCCTTCCCTAATTTATTCTGATTATGTTCCTAGTTGGCATGTTGATCATCTCTTCCATTTGTTGTCATTTCGACGCAGAAATCAAACAAGTCATTCCTCCATGTGTTAGGGGCAGTAAGTTGAAGGGGGGCCAATTTGTGAATAATAGGAGTAGAGGGAGTGGAAAGGAAGGACCCGGTTCGAGCGAAGGCGCGAGCAGCAAAGGGATAAGAACCGGTGACCAAGCCAAGTAAGGGCAGATTTTTGAAAATCAGTTTCGGCCTCCCTCTCTCTCTCTACCTGGTGAGCTCTCTCCTTCTTCTCCCTACCCCCGAACCCTAATTTCTTCCTCTTCTTCCCAGCAATCGGGCGACTTCCTTCATTTTTCTTCCTATCTGTTATTTGGTCCCTAGCACCATGTTTTGACCCATTTTTAAGTTTCCAACTCACTCTTTGCTGCTCTTTTCACTTTTCGTAAAAGCCAATATCCTTCCATAGTCATAACTATATTATCACTAATCTTGATCAATATGCTCTTTTAAACTCATTTACCCTTTTTCAATTCAAGACCGATTCCTCTCTCATTCGAATGTTTGAAGGTGGCGTTGGACCACCATGTGTTTATCAGTTTTATTCATGAATCAAAGAGATGAGTGGTTTGAGACGGAGTTTGACAAAACAAAACCTAAAGGTTTTATTATTCTTTTTAGGTGCGTGAGGACACCTTTGCACTTTTCTAGACAAGAGCTTACAAAAAGGTAAGACTTCCTACTTGACATATAGCTGGGAGTTGAATTCCTACCACCTAGCACCATTTTAGCCACGACTCTTGGACTTTTTGTATTTACGTTCTTTATCAAAAAGTAGGGGCCCTTAATGTAAAGGGATGGCAAAAGTAGTGGCCTACTAGCTATGTGACAAACATTTTAGTGAAGAGGTAGGTGGGGTTGCATTTCCTCTCAGGCAGCACCATGTTCTTGCCATTTTCCATGACATGTAAGCTCCCCTGGTCCACCAATTTCTTGAGCTCTCGTCACAGGTGAGTGCATCCATTGGTTTGATGCCCCAACACTTGGTGGAATGCACAGTATTGGTTCAAGTTGCATCCCATAATCATAGGATTGTGGAAATTCAGTTTGAGGAGTTGCATTACTCCTATGACATACAAGTCCAGAAAAGGTCACCCAAATCTCTTCCAAATTCCATGGGGAGCCTTATTGTTAGCCCCTTGATGCTCGGACACGGACATAGCCTGCAATGCTAGCCCTTGTAGGCATGGCAGCCCGGGATCATGATCGAGGGAAGTCTGCTGATGGATCAGCTAGAAGGGAAAACACGTGGTGAAGTGTGGGCACACTTGGGCGTGGGCAAGCTCTCGCATGGTGCGTGCTATGCAAAACCCTATCCTACCGCAAATGTCACTAACTGGTAGGCGACGTGGGCATGTGCTCTACTGCGAATGTCGCTCATGGGTGGGCAACTTGGACGCTCTTTGCTACCGTAAGACTCACTCACAAGTGAGCAACGCAGACATCTTATGCTACTGCAAATGTTGTGGACTGGCAGGTGACGTGGGCGTGTGCACTACTGAGAATGTCACTCATGGACGAGCGACACTAACACTCGATGATACTGAAAGACTCACTCATGGGCAAGCAACATGGACACCCTCTGCTACCATAAGACTCGCTACCTAACATCGCTCACGGGTGAGCGATGCAAACAGGTTATGTTACTAGTGGCTAATCCAAGGCATGGGCATGGTGCCCGTGACTTGGCTGAGTGTGGGTGTCACTCAGGCAGACCCAGCAGACTCCAATGGTGCAGACTATGGGGTCACGGTTAAGGTGCTAACTATTGATTGTGTTGGCAGACGGTCATCCTTATCTAATGGCAATTAGAGAAACGTGGGATTTAGGTGGTATCGAATCATGGGTTGTTTCTGGAAAATTAGGGAATCATGGATTTCCCCTGCTAGGATAAATAGGGCTTCGAGTCTTCAAGGTCAGAGAGAGGAAAACTGGTAGAGAGTAGTGAGGCAAACACTCCAAGTACAAAGAACCAAACGAAGGAAGGGTGGCAATTCTATAACCATTTCCTTAAGAGCCATGCATGAACTCTCGAGGCGAAGTTCTCCAGCCCAAGTGAGGAGTGCAAGTGCTGGACACATGAGGCACATACTTGGGCATGACCGTGTAAGGCCGTGTAAGGGTTTTGCGTGTTCTTGTAATCCGAGTTTGTGAATACAAGTGAGATTTTCCCTTGCCTTGCATTGCTCAATCTTGATCCTTTATTAATAAACCTCACCAAGCTACTTCGCTGCGTGTGTTTGGGTTGGCTGATAGTGTGCAGGACACTGCTCAACACCATCGCAGGAACAGAAAAATTTGGGTGAATTCTGACCCCTATGACAATTGGTATCATAGCTGCGTTCGACTATGAGCGAGGAACTTAAACAACAAGCAGGTGGTGACCTAAATGTCATGCATGGATGTGTTAAAGGATTGCGTGGCAGTGCTGAAAACATCCCTTGGCAACATGTTTGGAGTAAGCGGAACGATGGCGAAAGTTTTGGCAGTGTTAGTTCTAGATTTTGCCCGATTAAAGGAGGAGGTAAGCGTCCTTGGACATGCGTTGGCTGGTGGTGCAGCCGAAGCAGAGGGATCTTGGGCCAAGGTAAAGATACCTGAACCCAAAGCCTTTACTAGCACTCGGAGTTCCAAGGAACTTGAAAACTTTCTGTGGGACATCGAACATTACTTTGAGGTAGGAAGGGTTCTAGAGGGGGAACAAGTCACGATGGCAGTCATGTACCTATTAAGTGATGCAAAGCTTTGGAGGTGAAACCACGAGCAGGACGCTACAACTGGTGGGCATCCGCGCATTAGAGATTGGCCTACATTGAAAAAAGAACTCAAGGAGCAGTTCCTTCCGACAAACACTTCGTGGGCTGCACGTGAATCATTGTGCAACTTAATACAGATAGGTACAGTACGTGACTATGTTAAGGAATTTAGTTCCTTGTTCCTTGATGTCATAGAGTTGTCCAAGTTGGACAAATGTTCAACTTCATGCGAGGTCTTCAATCATGGGCCCAACTCGAGCTACAAAGGCAAGGAGTCCAAGACCTCCAGACCGCAATGGCAAAAGCGAATGCATTGATTGACATCTGCATATCTAAGAGCAACCTGAAGGGGAAGAAGGCCGAGGAGTCAAAGGACAAGTTAGCCAAGCCTGGCAAGGATGCAGGCAAAGTCGACAAGAAAAAACCGTCCAAGGGAGATAAAGGGAAGGGGAAGGTGATAGAGGATTCATCCCTGAAAGACCCTAAGACCCACCCCAATTGCTTCATTTGCAACTTCCCCCATTGTGCTCATGACTGCCCAAAAAGAGAGAAGTTGTCGGCCCTTGTAAACAAGACTAACTCCGACTCTCATGATGAGCATACTAGAGTGGCACCCCTCCAAATACTTGGTGTCATCTGCTTGGAAAGGAAGGCACAAGCAGAGGGACTAATGTACATACTAATGACCTTGAATACCAAGCAAGTGGCAGCAAGGCTGGACACTGGCGCAACGCACAACTTTGTGTCGAACCGCGTTGTGCAAGCAAATGGATTGCAGGTCCAAAAGCAAGCCTGTCGGATCAAAGTTGTCAACTCCTAGAGTAGACCGGTGCCTGGGATGGCTAAGGGAGTGCTAGTTCAGATTGGTGAATGGTTGGGGAATATCGATGTCATGTCATTCCAATGGATGACTTCGACATAATACTCGGTAACAACTTTCTCCTAAAAGCTTGTGTTTTGGTTATGCCACACTTGTCCAGTTTGCTTATCACCGACTCGAAAAAGCCTTACTTTGTTTGGGGATTTAAGGGCATCAACCATGCAGAAGATATTCGGACTGAAAAGGTATTGGCTATGCAAATAGCCAAAGGCTTGAAGAAGGGCCAACCAACCTACCTTGCGGCCATCCACGAAACAGGACCAAAGGTGGGCATGGATGTTAAGATTCCTAATGTGGTGCAAGCCATCCTAGGTGAATTTCATGACGTTATGCCTGACGAGTTGTCGAAGGGCTTACTGCCAAGGTGGGCGGTGGATCACAACATCGAGCTACTTCCAGGAACGAGACCACCTACAAAAGCTCCTTATCGGATGTCGCCTAAAGAGCTAGAGAAGTTGCGGAGACAATTCCAAACTTGTTGGATTTGGGGAAGGTTCAACCCTCCAAGGCACCCTATGGTGCTCTGATGCTATTCCAAGAGAAGCAAGATGACACATTGCGATTGTGTGTGGACTATTGTGGGTTGAACAAAGTCACCATGCAGAATAAGTACGTTGTACCATTGATTGTAGACTTGTTTGATTGGCTTAGCGGAGCTAAATTCTTCACCAAGCTGGATACTGGCAAGTTCGCATTACTAAGAATAACAAGCCAAAGACGACGATGGTGACTCGGTATAGGTTCTATGAATTTCGAGTTATACCATTTGACTTAACAAATACACTAGCCACATTTTGTAATCTCATGAATGATATGTTCTGTGATATAATAGACATGTTTGTGGTTGTGTATCTCGATAACATCATTGTTTATAGCTGGTCCTTAGAGGAACATCATGGGCATTTGCGTTGTGTGTTCCAACAGTTAAGGGAACACCAATTATATGTGAAGAAGGAAAAGTGTGAGTTTTGTATGAAAGAAATCAATTTACTTGGCCATTTGATCAGAGGTGGCATGGTACGGATGGACCCTCGAAAGATGCAATCCATCAAGGAGTGGACTACTCCAACCAAAGTGAGTGAGCTTCGGAGTTTCCTTGGTTTGGCTAACTACTAGAAGAAATTCATAAAGGGATACTCAAAATTAGTGTCCCCATTCACTGATTTGTTGCACAAAGGCAAGTTGTGGACATAGGATGAGGCATGTGCTGATGCCTTTGAAAAGATCAAGTCTCGGATTGTGGTCAAACCTGTGCTCAAGCTACTGGACTTTGACAAGTCATTTGAAGTCCATATTGATGCCTCTGATCATGCTGCTAGTGGGGTGCTTGTGCAAGATGGGCATCTTGTTGCATTTGAGAGCTAGAAGCAGAAACCATTTGAGCAATGTTACTCTGCACACGAGAAGGAGATGCTGGCAATCATGCACTGTCTACATGCATGGTAAGTATATTTGCTGGGCACTTCTTTTGTGATTAAGACTAATAATGTTATGAACACTTTCTTTAAAACACAGAAAAAGTTGTCCCCAAGGTAGGCATGCTGGCAAGAATTCTTGGCCAAGTATGATTTCGAGTGGGAACATAGGCTAGGGCATCCCAACCCGATTACTGATGCAATGAGCAAGAAGGCAGTAAAGACGGTTACTATGTTGACCTAATTGGAATCTAACATCGTAGGCAAACTGAAGGATTAGGCAAAGGAAGATAGGGAGTACCAAAAGCTAGTCACACAAGTCCAAGATGGCACTGTGAGGCGGTACTAGATTGAGAATGGATTGTTGTACGCGAAGGGTGGTCGCATATTCGTCCCAAGCAGAGTGTTGAGGACTCAACTATTGTGCGAGCATCACGATGCGCAATGGGCTAGGCATCCTAGATAGGAAAGGATGCTAGTGTTGTTGACATGCTCCTACATTTGGCTAAAGATGGAGAACGATATCGAGCTGTACGTCAAGATGTGTCTTGTTTGTCAACAAGACAAGGTGGAACGGTGCACTGAGGCAAGCTTGCTATAGCCTTTGCATATTCCAGAGAAACCTTGAGTGTCAGTTTCTATGGACTTCATCAGCGACTTCCCAAAGGTAAAGGGTTTTGATGCAGTCATAGTTGTGGTGGACAAGTTCTCGAAGTACGGGATCTTTAGACCTATGCCAAAGAATTGCTCTACGAAGACGGTGGCAAAAGAGTTCTATTGCCATATGGTCAAGCTTTTCAGGATTCTGATGAACATCGTGAGTGATCAAGACGCATAGTTCATTGGGAGATTCTAGACCCATCTCTTCAACATGATGGGGACTGAGCTAAAGTTCTCGACGGCAAACCACCCACAAATGGATGGACAGACAGAGAGGATGAACCAGCTGCTAGAAGAGTACTTGCAATACTACGTGACCACTAGTCAGTGGAATTGGCTAGAACTATTGGACACAGCGCAATTTTGCTACAACTTGCACCGTTCCTCAGCAACTGGTTTCAATCCATTTGAGCTAGCTTTCGACTACCAACCACTAACCCCTTCCGAAGTGGCCCTACAAAAGAAGGAAGGGCCATATCCTACTGCCTACCATTTTGCCTGGGATAAGCAGGAAATGCTCGAGGAAGCTCAGGACAATCTTGCCCAAGCTATCCGCCGCATGAAGATATATGCGGATCAAGGGCATTGACTGTTGGAATTTCAAGTTGGTGACATGGTCATGCTGAAATTGATGCCCCAAATTCAAAAGAAGGTGACGAGCAAGAGATGGCATAAGGGTCTCATTCAGAGATATGATGGACCGTTCGAGGTAGTGAAGCAAGTGGGAGCAATGGCCTATTGCTTAACACTACCTAAGAGGATGAAGATTCATTCCACTTTCCATGTCATCTTCCTGAAGCCATACCATGAAGGAACCGATATGGAATGTGCTCAACCAAGGCGTGCTCCATTGAATGTGCGCATGAAATTGGATAGAGAAATTGAATGTGTGCTGGGTTACAGCAAGAAGAATTGGAGAACAAAGTATCTGGTTGCATGGAAGGGTTTGCCAATGTCGAAAGCAAGTTTGCAAAAGGAGGCAACACTTTGGCAATTCGATGACAAGATCTAGGAGTACCTCCACTCAAATCTGATGAGGGCGTGGGCTTCCTCAAGTGGGGGAGGTTTGTTAGCCCCTTGATGCTTCAACACATAGGCTGCAATGCTAGCCCTCATAGGCATGGCAGGCTAGGATCATGATCAAGGGAAGTCTGCCGAAGGATCAACTAGAAGGGAAAACATGTGGTGAAATGGGGGTGCACTTGGGCGTGGGTGAGCTATTGCACAGTGTGCACTATGCGGACACCCTATCCTACCGCAAATGTCGCTAACTGGTAGGTGATGTGGGCATGTGGGCTACTGTGGATGTCGCTCATGGGCGGGTGACTTGAATGCTCTTTACTAACACAAAACTCGCTCACAAGTGAGCAATGCAGACACCCTATGCTACTGCAAGACTCACTACCTAACATTGCTCACGAGCAAGCGATGTAAACTGGTTATGTTACCAATGGCTGACCCAAGACATGGGTGTGGTGCCCACGACTTGGCTGATTGTGGGTGTCCCTCAGGCAGACTCGATGGACTCCAATGGTGCAAATTATGGGGTTGCGGGCAAGGCGCTAAATGTTGACTACATTGGTAGGCGATCATCCTTATCCAATGACAGTTAGAGAAACATGGGATCCAGGTGGTTCTAGAATCACGGGTTGTTTCTAGGAAATTAGGGAATCATGGATTCCCCCTGCTAGGATAAATAGGGCTTCAGGTTTTCAAGGTTACAGAGAGGAAAATTGGTAAGAGTAGTGAGGCAAACACTCCAAGTATAGAGAGCTAAATGAAGGAAGGGCGTCAATTTTGTAACTAGTTCCTTCAAAACCATGTTTGAACTCTCGAGGTGAAGTTCACTAGCCCAAATGAGGAGTACAAGTGCTGGACACATGAGGCACATACTTGGGTGCGACCGTGTAAGGTCATGTAAGGGTTTTGCGTATTATTGTAATCCGAGTTTGTGAATACAAGTAAAACTTTCCCTTACCTTGCATTGTTCGATCTTGATCCTTTGTTGCTAAACCTCACCAAGCTACTTCGTTGCATGTGTTTGGGTTGGCTGAGAGTGTGTAGGACACTACTCAGCACCATCGCAGGAATGGAAAATTGTGGGTGAATTCCAACCTCTGTGACACTTATCATTAGTTGCAACACGGTTGGAGTGTTAAACTAACAAGGAATGAAGGCACCATGTTGTAGTTTTTGTACTTGAAATGCCCTTTCCAGCTCCATAAGACACCCCACAATTGCCCTTACTATTTATTGGAGTTTAGCAATCTCTCTATGCACAACATCCCTAAATTGCTAGGAGATTTCCCTATTCCCTTCCATCCTACAATACATAGGAAACCTAATTAGTACATGATTTTACTAACTTTTCCTATTCTTTTCTTTGCATGTGGAATCTCTTATTTTCAAATTTTGGAATTGTATTTCTGAAAACCTTGAACCTTGAACTTAAAGGAAAAACCTAATCATAGAGATGAGGAACCCTAGACACACAATCCTAGACTCAAGGGAAGAAGTATTGATAAACCTAACCTTGATAGAGGGAACCATTGATAGAGGAAGAAATCTAGAAACATGGTTTTAGACTCAAGGAAGGAAGTTTGATGAACCTATCCTAGACAAAGGGAACCTCAACAGATGAAGAAGCCTCAATGCACGACCCTAAACTCAAGGATGAAAGGTTGACAAACCTATTCTAGATAAAGTAAACCTCGACAAAACCTAAACACTCGGCCCTAGACTTGTGGAAGGAAGGTTGATAAACCTAACCTTGACAGAGGCAACCCTCAATAAAAGTGGGAAAGCCTAGACACTTGGTCTTAGACTCAGGAATACTCCAAGTCATTATTCAATTGTCTCACGTAGGAACAACATTGGACTAACTTGTTTAATATTAATTTTAGGTGATCATAGGGATAACATTGGACAAACCCATCTAACACATTATCTTGATGATCATTCATCAATTTGGTCAGTCCTAGGGGCACTATCGCTTGCCAATTGCAAGGTTCAAGTGAACAAGGTCGAAACAGGTTCATAATAAAATGGTTTTTGATATTTGGGTCATCCACACCAGATGAATTGGGCATAACCCAATACTAAAACAAAGTCATCACCAACCAAATAAAGCATGTACATTCCATGGCTAGCAAAATGTGCTACAACATGTGGCTGATGCTACAATCAATAGATTGTCGACCGGTAGTAAAGTTATTCTTGGCTATATGATAGAATATCATGCCTGAAGCAAGGTTTCGACCTACTAAAGGGTCTAACTGGGTAAAATGTAGGTTTTATTATAATGCTCATAATAGATCAAGTTGGATAAGATGAGGGGTGGAGCAATTTCCTTTACCCCTAGTGGGGCCATTAGACTATGAGAGGCAATGGTCCAAACCCACAAACAAAATCATTTTCTAATTTTACAAAAGTCATTGGAGTCTCCAAACCATGGAGTTCATTTCCCAACTCATTCTTTTATCTAGAGCATTTGGGGAAAAAAGGGGCTGGTTTTCAGAAAATGTTAGATTTAATTATGAAATTCTAGATTATAGAAAATTATTTTTGTCACACTTGACTCTATAGAGGAATATGCAAGGGCCACATAATAGACCCAACGGAAGGATGATCAAAGTTTCCACCTCAAGAGCAACCTAAGGACACATCCAACTCCTTGCAAGGTTTTTTCCCAATCTCCTAACTCCTATCTTACCTGATCATCAAAGATTCAAGGTGAGGGAAATGATATCCTACCAGGAAAGTGTAGCAGGACAGCACCCCAATTAGGCCTAACAAATGTCATCTTCACTGTTTCTCATCTTGTTTATTCCCAACTTATCCAGAGGGGAGTGTTATAGGCCTCATTCAACATGCAAGTGGAAGGTAATTGTGTACAATTAAGGAAAAGAAAAAAAGAACAAAGATATGCTGCTATTACATGGTTTTATGCTATGTAGACATGCACATAGGATCAAATCATCATGCAACAGTTAGCCATTCTTAGGTTTGATAAACCTACAGGATACTAACTTTGGCACTATCATAACATCAAATAGTCATAGTAGTCTTAATGCAATGTTGGAAATAGAAATCCTATTCTAGGGAAAGCGGTAAATAAAGCCTTTTACCACCATAACCCTCATGGAAGCACCCATTGAAAAGTACAACCCCGAGCAATATGTTAGCCTTCTTATTGAAACATTGTATTATTTTACAGTGCCATGCAGGCATTATAACAACTTAAGAAATGAAAGAAAATGTATGGCAGAGTCCTAGCACGTAGAGTCCTCCCTTATGCATGTAGATGACAGATTAGTAGAAAACTTTATAAAGTATTAGAATAGGTGTTGCATGTAAGAAAAGGGAGAAAAGGGAAGAAAAAGAAGGAAGGAAAGCAAAGTATTAAAAGATGTAAATGCTAGCACAAAAAAGCTTCTTCACTTTTCATTCCTCAAGGGTATTTATACACAAGATTTTATAGTACACTACCAGACTTAGTATGTAACTATCTAACTAACTCAGTTACTTACATATATGTGTCAGCTACACGTGGGCTTTGATAATACTCCCCCTCAAGATGGAGTGTAAATGTTTTGTACCCCCATCATGGTTAATAGATACTTGAAGTGTCCTACATGAAGTGATTTAGCAACAAGTTCACCAATTGCTACTTGGTTGAGACTGGTAACATTTTCATCACCCCTTCCTTCAACGTATCCCTAATGAAATGACAATCAAATTCTATGTGTTTTGTTCACTCATGGAACAATAAATTGGTTGCAATGTGCTAAGTGACTTCATTGTCACAATATAAAAGTGCATGCCCAACAAGATCGATTGCAAAAATCCTTGAGTAAATTCTACGGCCAAATTAACTCACATGTTACTTGTGCCATGGAGCAATATTTTGCTTCTGTAGTGGATCATGATACAACCAACTATTTCTTTGATCACTAGGATACCAATGACAATCCCAAAAGTACACAGTAGCCGCTTGTTGATCTTCGAGTGTCTGGGTAAGCTACCCAATCGAAGTCTACAAATGCCTTCAACTATAGCTCAAAGTTGGAATGGAGAAAAACACCTTGTTTGATGGCACCTTTTATGTACTACAACACCACGTGGGCAACTTTCAGATGAGTGTCTCTAGGTTCATAAACATATTGACTAAGCTTGTTAACAAAGAAGCTTAGATCTAGCCGTGTTATTGTAAGGTAGATCAATCTACACATATAAGCTTGTAATAAACTACAGGCTTTGGTAGGAGTTATCCATCATCTTTGGATAGCCGAGTGTTGGGCACCATAGGTCATACAAGCCTACATCCAAGAAGACCTACATTAGATAGGATTTCCATGGCATACTTACATTGAGATATGTTGACTCCTATCTTGGGTCTTTCTATTTCTATGCCTAGGAAGAACTTGGGAGGTCCAAGGTCCTGCATTTTAAACTGGTTCACCAAGCCCCATTTCAAAATCTGTAAATGTTCAATGTTATTACCAATGACAAGTATATCATCTACATAAACTATAAAAGCTATAAATTGGGCACTTGGATGCCCTTTGATAAACAAAGGATGATCAAATTGAGATTGTTTGAAACCCATCACAAGTACTACTACTGAAAATTTGCAATTCCACTACCAAGAAGCCTATTTTAAACCATAAATCAACTTATGAAGCTTGCACACAGGGGATGGTGGTAGTGTCTCCCCCTTGCTGCAAGCATATCCAATGGGAAGTTCAATGAAAACTTCTTCCATCAAATCACCATGAAGAAAGGCATTGTTGATATCAAGCTATAACACATACCAATCGAAAATAGTAGCAAGAGATAATAATAACTTGACAGTCACCAATTTAGCAGCAGGTGAAAAAGTTTCAAGAAAATCAATCCTTAATTGTTGTGCAAAACCTTTGGCCACTAAGCATGCTTTATGTCCTTCAATATGGCCATCAGCATGAAATATTGCTTTGTAGACCCGTTTGCATCCGATTGGCTGTTTTCCAAGAGGTAGTGACACAACCATCCAAGTGTGGTTGTCCATCATGGCTGCAAGTTTAGCAGCTATTGCATCATGCCAATGAGCATGCTTAATGGCTTGGTGATATGTCACAAGGTTCAGCTTGACCTATGATAGCAAAAACAAAATTCTTCTGATCAATAGACATTTTTGAGTAACCAACAAAACAAGATAGAGGATTGTCTATTAAAATTGATGACACATGGGCAATATCAACATGATAAAGTTCAGAGTCTTTAAGATGAGAAGGGAGACAAGTAATCCTATGAGGCCTTGATTGAGTAGGAGCTAATGATGACAATGCTATTAGTTCAAAAGCTAGGGGAGACTACATTGGCGGCCAAGGTACATAATCATTCATCGGTCTAGGAAGAACTAAATATGACAAAAATGAAGGATGTTTAGTTGTACGCAAGTTTGTGACCAGTGGAAAGATATTCTCATGAAATATAATATGTTGGGAGATAAGAATTTGATTAGAAGCAAGATCAAGAAGCGTATATCCTTTGTAACCAAGGATATCCTATTAAAATACATGCTCTTGCATGAGGGGCGAACTTATGTCGACCTTGAAGAGTAGTGGACATGTAGCATAGACAACCAAATGAACACAAATGATCGTACTCTGGCTTTAACTGACTTAACATTTCATAGGGTGTCTTATGTTTCAAAAGAGTAGAAAGCGCATGATTAATCAAATAAGTGGCTATTTAAATACAATCTCCCCAATAGCATAAGGGTAGTCCTAACTAAAACATCAAGGCCTTCGCTACATTCAAAAGATGCTTGTGTTTTCATTCCACAACTGCATTATGTTGTGAAGTTTCCACACAAGCATGATAAGATTGAATGCCCTCTTTATTATAAAATGGAACAAATGAAGTTTAGGAGCATTATCAAACCTGATTCCCTTAATTTTCACACCATATTGCTTTAAGACATGTGCATAAAATGTAGGAATCAACTTAGTAGCATCTGCTTTCGAACACATAAGATAAATCCATATCATTCTAGTGTGATCATTTACCAAAGTGAGGAAATATCGATGGCCTTTAGTGGTCCTAATAGAAAAAGGACCCTAGACACCCACATGTATCAAATCAGAAGCATGAGCAGCCATACCATTCATTGAAGGAAAAGGCAACCTGTGCTACTTAGCAAGATGACAAATCTTACAATGAACATGATTCTTAGGAAAAGAAGCATCAGATAAATGCAATCTGATTTTTAAAGTCAGTAACCAAGCATAAGAAAGATGTCCTAAACATGTATGCCATATGGTAGGTGTAAGCATGACCGAACAAATAGTAACAAGTTTAGATGTGAAGAAATATAGCTAGTTTCTCATACTACCCTTCCCAATCATCAATTCCTACATCTTGTTCTCAAGCACACAAGAGTCATGAGTTAGAGTACTTATACTTATCAAATTAAACCAAAATTCTAGAATACAAAGTACATTATGCAACGTAATATGACGATTAAGACTAGTAGTACCAATACAAGAAATTGCTACAATGCTACCATTAGGCAAATGAACAAAAATTTCTTTTGTACATTTGATATCAGTAAGTAACCTTTGTTGACAACAATATGGTTTGTGGCACTAGCATTCAAAATCCACTCAAAATTTATTGAAGAACGCATTGAAAAAGTGTAGGAAGAAGCATTGCCATACATCTATGACACAAGTAGCTGAGAAGACACTGGAGTTACTTCTCCTGATGTGGCTCGTACAGTTGTTGCCTTATTCCACATTTGTGTGTTGATATAAGCTATGATTTGTTGCATTTAATCTATAGAAAGATCTTCTACTATAGGAATCACTGATGTTGCATTCACATCACAATTGCTTGCAGCTTCCTTGATAGGTTGTGCCTTACATTTTCCTATCCTTACAGCTTGATTTTGAGTATTATTTATTGTGGCTGAAATCAAAGAGGATAATTCTGCAACTTATAAAATCTATCAATTCTATGGCCTTGAGCTCCACAATGTCCACAAATTAGGTGTTCTAGTCATTCTCTACCATAGGTCATAGTAGCTGAATACGCTTGAGTAGATCGACTAGATGAAAAATTAATTAAACAAGCTAAAAAATCAAATACTAGTGCAAATCCCATAGGCTGTTGTTCTTCTTCCTGAGCAATCAAATTAAGTACTTTAATGATTATAGGAAAAGGCTCCATCATAAATATCTAATCTCTGACTCTTGTATAGGTCTCATCGAGTCCCATGAGAAATTGTAGAATAGCTTCTTGTTGAAGATACTTTGCCCATCCTTTCCAAGCATTGCAAGTGCATGCAGGAATAGGCTAATAGTTCCTCAATTCTTCCCATAATGTTTAAGACGAGTATAATAGGAATTAACACCACGAGATCCTTGAGTGAGATAGCTTATCTATTGTTTATGGTAAAATGTTCTATGAATGTAGTGTCTAGAAAATCTTTCTAGCTAATCTCACCACACTTCCTATGCTATAGTCATGTACATCAAACAAGCTGAAATTTCCTTGACTACAGTGTTGATAATCCATGACATCACCATGCCATTGAATCAATTCCAGGCATTGAAAGTGGAATCATTCTCAAGTGCCTTGACAATGGTGCCATCCACAAATCCGAGCTTGTTCTTTGCACTTAGAGCTACTTGCATGGCATGACTCTAAGAATTATAATTCAATCCAGTAAGAAGATGTGTTACCATGACTTGTCCAAAATTCTCTTCGCTATGAACATAAAGCAGACTATTGATGTTGCTCGTTGACCCGGCATGATCTAAACTTGCTCCTTCTGTCGTTAGAGAAGATGAAGTATTCTACAACACTTGAAATTGAATATTCTGTCCAGGTGTTTGATTTTGGACACCTC
This sequence comes from Sonneratia caseolaris, assembly GCA_900006705.1. Taxonomy (NCBI): domain Eukaryota; kingdom Viridiplantae; phylum Streptophyta; class Magnoliopsida; order Myrtales; family Lythraceae; genus Sonneratia; species Sonneratia caseolaris. The sequence continues at coordinate 296,568 of CXYZ01006172.1, forward strand.
CTTGATTCTGCACTCCTTTAGGCATGGTTGGATCTTCGATGTGCAATGGAGCATCAGCTTTGGTACCATGTTACCTGACGAAGAAGAAAAAGCTAAATAGGAGAAAAGGGTAGAAAAAGAAAGGAAGGAAAGCAGAGTACTAAAAGATGTAAATGCTAGCACAAAAAAGTTTCTCCACTTTTCATTGCTGAAGGGTTTTTATACATGAGATTTTGCAGTACACCACCAAACTTAGTATGTAACTATCTAACTTAGTTACTCACATATATGTGTTAGCCACACATGGCCTTTGATAATAGATGGGATAGAATAGCACGCAAGTGTACACATTGTGGAATATAGTGAAGGATAAGTAGAGTATCATTCCCATGAGGATTTTAGTTCATTACACTAGTTTGCAAAACTTAAAACCAAGCCAAATCAATTTGATATTGAGGGTGTGTAAGAATTTGAAAACAAAAGAAAACAAACAAGGAAGAAAGGATACATGAAATTTAACCAATTTAAATAAGACCTAGGGTGCACAAATTCACCTAGTCAGTCTTGACAATTTTTACTCCTAATGCAAACAATCAAGTGTGAAGCTATACAACTAAGACAAATTATTAGGAGATGATAATCTACTTTATCTCCAGGTCAATTAACATAAATGTACCAATTTAAAATACCAACTCTAATGTGGATACCTTGGGTATGCGGGCATCTCTCAATGCTCCTGATGAGTTACCTCACCTCTATATGCAAGTAAATCTAGGCTCCACTCTCCTGTTCATTACCTATTCCTAGATTAATCTAATTAGTGACCAAGTAATTAGAGTGCATAAAGAACAAGTATAGCATAAGCAAAGATTGAATATTGATTGAATTGCAAAGGAGTTCAACACAAAAATCAAAACATCAGACTAGGATACATTGATCCCCATGGGGAGGGGAATTTAGTTCAGCATAATGGAACGATAAACACCAAGAATCAATGAAGAAAACATGATAGATTCAAAAAGAAAAGGAGAAGAAAGCAAATTCGATGAAGTCATCTTCAAGTCTCTCGACCGGTTGAGCGTGGACCACCAAAATTGCCTCAAATCTTGTCTGTACAGTTGCAGCCCATCTTCAAGAGCCTTGGATGGCTCTAAAGTTGAATAATGAAGGATAATTTCATGGTGGAATGTCTCTTTTCAACCCCCACAAGCCTCTGAACTTAAAGTATCTTGGTATTGCCAAAATATATATACCAATCTTTCATTCTTAGGGTACACCTAAATACAATCAAATATACTCCCAAACTTTTGAAATAACATGTCTAAAATGATGCAGACTGAAATTACTCTATCTCAGATCCAAGGGAAACAAAATAAGCCCAATTCGGAAATTTTTGTGAACTGTGCAGTGTGGGGCTGCAACCCTAGGCCACTGCCTATAAAACTTCCACAAATGGCCTTGTTCTATGTTATCTTATAGAACAAAGGGAAGGGCCGCGCACATATGGGCTTGCTTGGGCTTCACTTAGTTTTATCTTCGTTGATGTTGGGCTAGAGAAGGGGCAAGCCCAACATAGTTGGTGAACTTTGATCTCTGTTGGACTTTGGTTGGGATGGGCCATGGGCTATGTCCATGGCTTGCACAATCTACATTCTTTTCTTCATAACTTAATCATTTCAATTATGATTTGTGATCTACTGGTTGCATTGGAATCCTAACTCAATAATCTCAAATGACATAGGTTTGGGTCACTTCAAATACCAAAGGCTCACGCAAAATTTAGTAAAGTGGCTGGATAGAGTATGAACTCCTCCTCTTCATCACATACAAGTGGGTTGATGCAATCCACTTACAACCTAAATCAATATAACTCTTGAGGAAGCATCAACCTTTCACAAATTCAATGTAATTCAACTTCAATTAATTTGATCATGAGCAAAATTGAACTAAATAAAAAATAAAAAAGCTGAACACCTAAACTAACTAGAACTTGAGAAAAATGGATAATCAAGGCCTCTATAGTACTTAAAAGAGTGTAATTTTCATAATCAACAACAGAATGACTACCTTGAGGTGGAAATTCCTCTGAAAATGTGCCCAACTAAGGCTAGGCTAACTCAAATGTCTTCGGACACCTCTTTATTCGGTTCTTTAGGGAAGGACCTCACCTACCCTTTTCTCTTTAGTTTGGATTGGTGACATGCATCTTGAGGGCCTCCCCGCACTCTCTTTTTTCTTTCTCCCTCTAGGTGATAGGCTCATTTGTGCCCCCTACAATTAGTTGGGGTAACCTCCAATTTAACCCATTTAGGTCACTTGAGCCACACCTACAGCCTCATGGGTAGCTACCACATTGGGTTATCCATTGTCCTGCAAACTTCTGTAGGTAGTCATGTCAATGACATCAAGCGGGTAACCTATCTAGTTACCTCCACAAACTTTCTTACTTTTGCACTTTAGTACCTATACTTTCAACTTCGTCACATCTGGTCCTTCTGCTTCCACTCTTTGGCATTCTACCCTATTTTGGCTCAGTTATAGGGACTCTAAGGCTATTTGGCTCAGAATTGTAGGGCAACGACCCTTTTTCAATGTCTGACCAAGTTTTCACCATTTTGGTAATTGCTTGTAATAAATGATAACTAGGGGTACAATCATTGGGAGTTCACGTAGCATTGACAAACCTTTGTCATGACGATGGGGTGAAACCTCGGCGTATATGCATGTCATCTTTCCTTTTGGTATCCCCCTAGTGGTGATTTTTGGTAATGGTACAGAATTTACAAGGAAGGCTTTCCAAGACCTATGCTCAACTCTCTTCTTTAAGTGTTGCTTCACCTCCATAACCCATTTACAATCAAATGGGCAAGTGGAGATAGCAAACAAGCTTATCCTACTTGGCTTGCGGACTAGGATCATTGCACTTGGCAATAGTTTACTTGAGGAATTGGACTGCATATTATTGTCCTTTTGCACAATTCCAAGGGAATCTACTGGAGGGACTCCCCTCTCCCTCATTTATGGGACCGAGGCTTTGTTGCCCATTGGGATTGGTCTCCCTTTAGCACAAAGCATCCTGCTAAAGAAGCAAAGTGACGTTGCCCAACCAGTAGAACTTAATCTCATTGAAGAGAGAAGAGTTAAAGCCTGGCAAATTATGGAGGACGCTAAACAATTTGTGGCACAATTCTTCAATAATATGATGAGGCACAAGCGACTTGCTATAGGGACTATGTTCTTTGATGAAACCAATTCAAGGGCTAGGACCACTTCAACAAGTTTACTCTGAAGTGGGAAGGGTCCTACAAAGTTATCACAATGCCACAAGCCAATGCATATGTCTTGCAAGACCTCAAAGGCAAGGTATCCTCTCACTCATTCAATGCCAAAGTGCTGAAGAAGTTTTATTATGATAATGAAGCACATAGTCTATTGTTGCAGTAGTGTTGTATGTTATGTGTTTATGTTTTATGCCACTATGTGATAACTCTACTAGTAGATGTATCGTGTGCACTTTAGTATATTGGCTAGCTATTAAGCATGGATACCATATGTGGTTCTGACATCTAACTTTGTTGTATGAGTCCTGAGGTTTTGTGGGAACTCTTATCATTAATGTTATTACAATGAGATACTGAAGTTAAATGCGGGCAATGTCATAAACTATATACCTAGCCAGACGGCGACACCCCTTATCATTACAAGACTCATCCTCACTGGCACCTAAATTTTTCCTGAGAGGAGCACCCTTGCTATTACAACATGAATCCTTGTAGGAAACTCCGCTTTGACGAGGGTGTCCCTAGTCTTTACACAATGTTCCCCCACGAAGCGACCATTTTTAAGACTCCCTCATCCTTAAAACTAAAAAGTTCCAACACTCATCTACTAACATAGTCAATGATGAAAGGAACATGTTGCTAAGGGCAAACGTCATATTATAACAATTACAACAACTACTCCCATTGCCTCAAGTGACTACATGAGTAAGGAGCAAGTGCACATGAGGCTATGAATGTGGCAAAGACCAAAAAACACTACATCGGCCAAGTGAATATGAATGTGCAAAATCTAACAAGGAAGCCATACTTTCAAAGCATTGAAAAGTGGCAATATAATCAACATGAAACCTATGAGTCACAAAGGTTACAAAAAAACCAAGGTAAATAATGCTTCCCACCGTAGAAGACCACAATATCAAAGTAAAAGCTACAAGCCACAGATTAAAGCCATAAAATTGGCTACAAAAGAAGATAGTTTAGGTACACATGATCAACGATGCCAAAAGCTAAATGTCAACAAGAAGAAATAAAATAGTGCAAGTCTAAGAAGAACCCATGCAAACTTTAAGGCCTCCAAAACATAATGAAACATTCATTAGCATACTACTTCATTGACACTTACAAAAACTAACCACCCCCTAAACTTTCAAAGAGATAATGTGCCAACATTGGGGGCAAAAAAACAACCAATTCCAATTGGCCTTTAAGGCTCAAAAGCAAACCACCACAAGTACTACAGATTGGTTCAATGTGGTCGGGTCTGACGCAGCAAGTTCCTAGGCCTAGCTTCAATCATAGACAATGAGACAAGTTATAGTCAAGGTTGAGAAGAAAGACTAGATCACCTAGGCTCACTAGGAGTGCTAGAGTCAAAAGCATCTCCAATGGTCATAATAGGATGACCCTCGGTGGATTGAGCAGAGGCAAAGGGTTCACAAACTCAGCTTGGGCAGCCTCTGAGGAATGCCACATGTGCAATAGCTTGAAACCCTCCAAGTCACCCACGGAGAAGTTTGAACCAAGTTCCGAAGAAGACACTAATTCAATCAACTTCTTAACAACATTATGATCAAAAAGCCACATTTGAGAGTATGTGAAGATCATCCAAACAAAGCTTGCATAAGTATTGAAACACCATAATAGTGAATTTTAGGCCTTCTTCTCAACACTAACATAGCGTGCAGATCCAAGCCCTCTAGGAATTTGATGATAATTGGGTAGGAACAATCTCTATGTAATAGCAAAAATCGACAACCTCTAGAGTCAAAGGCCAACTAACGCTAGCTTGAAGATGGTTGGAAAAAATGATTATTTCTCCTTTTCAGGGCTGAAACAAAGTGTCTTTGGGGCCTAGAAACCTAGGGCAGAACTCACCCCCAACCTCACCTTTTCAATGGCATGATAATATCTACTCTTTTGCATCTTATTTGGAGGACTAGGGGGTAGAGAAGAAACTTTACCTCCAGTTTTGCTCAGATGAGACTTTGTCATCACTATCAGAGTTTTTGGAGTGATGAAGTTATTAGGAATCAGCAATGTAGCGAAAAAGTAAATTTTAAAAATTTATTCAAGAAACTAGTAATTTATTTGAAGTAATTCATAATTATTCATCTAAAATAACTCATAATTCTAATTAGAGAATGTTTAGAATATGTACTAAATAAAAATTATGTTCAGCTTTTATCTTTAAATATAGATGTTGATATCATGTCTGAATGAAATCAGATCCACCAATCACGAACTTTTTGGAGTTAATCCTTCAACTAGGTCCACACACACATGCCCTCCACAATATTCACCTTAGGTCTCCGAGTAGAAATTCAAATTGGTTCTCATAAGCAGTTATCACAAGATTGTGTATTTACTCTTTCTTTCCCTCGGCCTTTTTTGTCATCTCGTCGTTGCACGGCCAAAAGGGAATTGATTTCATTTTTTTATTAGAAAAATCTTTTTAGATGTTAAAATTTTCTATTTTATGAGTTATCCCTATAAATATATGGACAAGAAGGTATATGCAATTAACTCTTAACCGAAACAATATTTATTTATCAAACTTTTAAAAAACTAATCAAATAAATATTTAAAAATTATCAAAATTTTAAAAATCTTATCCATTAAAAGATATGACCATTATAAACTTAATTTGTATTATCAAAATTCTAACATCCAATCTGAAATTTAACATATTTAAATTTTATTATGAAAAATTAGTTGTATTGTGTGTGACCTATCGAACTCCAAAACAAACCAATAGTGGACACAATTCAATTATCTCATTAAACCATTTAATAAGATGAGTCCATTAACTCTTAATTATTCAAACGCACAAGTCAAAATTAACGTTTAGCAACTTATCTTGACTACCTAGATGGTGAGAATCAATCAAAAGATCAAACATCTTTTCTTGATTAATTCTCATATAATTAAGTCATTCGGTTATACAATGTCCTAAATAAGTAAGAGTATGGATAAAACATCAAATCTCAATACTTATTTATATGCATTACTATTTTCAAGTATTATACTCAATTATGAAAAATAACGAAAACTCTTTTCCGATTTTCATCCTACTCTAGTAAGAATTTCCCGAATTAATACTCAGTAGAATATGAAAGGCATTCTCTCCTCTCATGAGCAGTAGCTAATTTCTTAGTGATTATCACCGCCTCCATCGAAGTCTCATTAAGTTTAGAATACCCTACATTATCTATAAGAGTCATATTAAGGAGTAGACTGAAACATCAATTTAACAATTATAAGGTGTTATATTAATATCAAGTCTAAAACTACTTATACCTACCATCATCTAAGGAATTGCCTACTAATATTTACATGAGTATCCATCAAGCTTTCTTCAAATGAGTCAATTTAATGAATTTGTTCTACAACAAGCATCCATACTATTATATTAGTGATTTTTCATAAGTAACTATAAAATCAATTACCATTTACTATATAGAGCATATAACGAGTGTACTAACTTTGCGAAATCACTAATCCTCAAGTCAATGATCCTATAACTAAGAACAAATTTAAATTAATACTTTTGAAGTCTTAGGTCTCACTAGCATTATATCATCGTAACTCCAAAACCATTATCCTAATTTGTAGGTTTTATCATAATAAACAAAATATACAGCATATGATAAATAAAATACTTTAATTATATTTCATGAATGTAATATAACTCCAATTACATCATATATAGTTGGGTTGAGGGTACTAACACAAACAATAGTAAAGAGAAGAATGATGGCAACACACGCAAATGAACGTGACAAAGAAAGAACGATTGTGCAAAGGATTGGAATGTGATCCAGAATTCCAAGGCATGCTCGAGGATTTAAAGAGATCCTTGGAGACACGACTTACCAAGGAAGAGTAGGAATGGTGCTCTGACAACCCTCAAGAACAGGTACAGGTAGTGAAGAAACGAGGAAAAGCAACACAACTGCTTGCAAAAGGATGGAAAAGAATAGCATGATTATTACCCCCTTTCCTGCCCCTTTTAGGTGCCAATGGATCTGGGTACAAATGTTAGACTACAGCCCAAGGCTCGAAAATAGCCTAGTAAGCTTGATGACATATCAAGGCCTAGATGAGCTCTAGAGAACAAAATCGACCTAAGTTCATAACTCCAAAGCCCAATAGCAAATGACCTAGGTTTTTTTTTTATGTATTTAGAAGTTTGAAAGGATGCGAGAATGGTTAGTAGCCATTGCCCACTACTCCACTAGTTAAAAACATATTGTAACTACCTATTGTAGCATGTGAATCAACTACACAACTTTCCCTAGTCAAATTCTTTCTTCCTTAGCCTCCAATCAATTGATATATTTTAGGGGCTGCCCTGGAGAATCGTAATGAATATAAAGCAAAGAAAGAGAATGTGTGGCAGCGTGAATGCCTAACCTACAAGCGTACAAGTTTATCGTTTATTAAATGGCTCAAAGACTACAATAGTAAATTTAATTATTTATAAGTTAAATAATAAGAGATAATAATGAAACCAAAATTCTAATCGATACAACTAATCGATATAAATCTTAGACATTAAAAAAAGGACATAAATCTTAGATAGAATAACATCAATACTCTTATATATAAATTATCTAATTTACTTAATATCCAAATTTTAATTTCCTTAAAGATAAGTTCAAATATCCAACAAAGCCCATCTTACCAAGATGAATGGAAATCATCCTATTTGGACGCATATGACAATTGTCAACCTTGAAACCAAGTGAAAAATATGAAATTGTAGTTTAAAGTACTCATTTCATCCACTCTATTTGATTCAAGTATGGTAAGCTTAACTTGAAATAAACTCATGATGAACATAGTATAAAGCTCATATATAAGCAAGATAGGTTGATTGAGGGGGTTTTACTTGAACTAGTTAATAGTTAAATGAAAATTGAATATAAGGTGATATATTAAGAGAAGAGGGAGAATTACAATACAAATAAAATATATTTATCATTTTTGCCCCCTAGAGTACTATTTATTTCAAACTAACTTTTTTAATCCTATATATTTAGTTCACCACATACTTAAATCCTAATTTTAACAATTTATTAAATGTAACTTAATGTCGGCACATGGCAGTTATTTACTTGTATGGCAATTTTTATGCTGATTGGCTGTTTACAATGTGGTTGTTTTCTATTACAAATTAATGTAGTTACAAATTTATTTATCATGAATTTTGTCAAAATAAATTTATCTTGTTTTTGCATTTTTCAATAATATAACATTTTATCCCAATATTTTCTTAATCATTATAAATATACATGTAATATTTGTTATTTATCTTCTACATAGATGAACATTATATTGTAAAACTCAATATCTTATATTGATATAAGAAATACTTAAATTATATTAATATATTTTTACATAAACAAAATATGGAACCTTTGTACATATGTCTATTGTCTTTGATAAAATATAAATATTATGAGTATTTTCATAATAAATAAGAAAATATTGTGGTATTATTTTTACGAGTAGACTAACAATTTAGTATTCAAATTTGTCAAGAGTTAATACTCAAGAACCTTAATAAATTGTTTAAACATTTATATCCCTAACTTTTATTCCATCTAATACTTTGGTCAACCGTCTTATTTTTCCACCACTTGGAAACAAAATATCTAAGAAAATGTTGTAACCATATGTTATTTTATCATGAAATATATAAACAAAATAATTGAAATTACAAGCTTCAAATTTTTTGGCATCTATAATATAACGAATTTATTTTGATAAGTTTATAACAAATATTTTATCATTACATTCATTTATAGCAAAAGATATTTATATTTTGGCAAATATTTCAAAATTGTTGTAGTAACTCTATTTCTTTATAGACTATGACAATCAATGCTCCCACCTTCAAGAAGATAAGCAAGTTCCTCAACCGCAAGTTTACTTGTGCCTAGTTGTTGAATAGGCTTCGAATACTAAGGATCAAGTACCAGAAGCTATCTCGCAACAAGTCTAGAATCAAGAACGCATGTTTTAAAGCTTTAGACATACACAATATGATGAACTTATTTTGCTAAATTTTACAAAAAAAAAAGAAAAAATTTTGAAACTCTCATTGATTTACAAAAAATATATATATTTTAATGGAAGGAGCTTGAAAATGCTCCTCTACGGGTCCAACCCTTTTCATGCTCCAAATCTTGCGTCAATCTCATATACTTGGCAATCGTGGGGGGTCTTGGTTTTGGACTTGTGGCGGGATAGCTTTCAATACATGACCCTTCACTATTGGAGCTTCTCCGACAACTAAGTGTGAGTAAACTTGCGGCCGAGGAACTCCCTCATCTTCCCGGAGGTGGAGTATCAATTGTTGTGATTAGTAAGGAAATATGCTACAAGAATTTTTAATTATTATAACAAATATTTGTTAAAATAAATTATTTTATATTGTAAATTAATACAGCGATAAAATATTTATCATTAACTTTGTAAAAATAAGTTTGTCTTATTATGTATTTCAAAAAACTAGAACATATGATTTCAAAATTTTCTTTAAAGTGAAGCAAGAATATGGATTTTATATCATAATGTAAAATATATTATCTATTTATTATGTAAGATAAAGAATAAATACCACACATATATACATAATAAATAAGAAAACGTTGTAACAAACATATATATATTGTTTTTTGTTATAAATTAATATGTTTAGAAATATAACACCATAGTTAAATAAGTTCAAAATCACCATATTAATTTATATATTTTTAACGGTATTAATTTATAAAAAAAACTATAAAGTAATGTAATTATACCGTATTAGTACATTGCAAGTGATGCAGAACTCAGACCAACTTCCATGGATTCTATTCAAGTTCCAATTGATGCAGAACTCAGAACAACTTCCATGGATTCTATTCAAGTTCCAATTGGGCCAATTACGAGGGCACGAGCTGAGAAGTTCAGGGAGGCACTCAACAGGTTGATTCACAAACTGATGGCAGAAAAACATACATCAGAGCCCATTGAAGGACATTCTTGTGAACTGCAGATCCATGTCAATTTGATTCAAGCCCAATAGAAGTTCTAGAAGCTTGCTGGCAGCTATAACTATTTAAGGAAACTTTCAAGTTAGGAAATATTTATATTCTATGATATTTTCTTGATATATATCCTAGAATATCTTTACATTATAATATTATAGAATATATTGTACTATTTTAGGATATCCTTCTCTAGGGTATATTTTGAATATTTGATTTCCTCTTTTGATGTAACACTATAAATACCCCCTTGAGGTATTCAGATTTGGATGAATTTTTGGAGATACATTCCAGTGAGGAATACATATTGCTCTTCTTGGTTCTTGAGAAGACTTAGAACTTATCAAGTTATCTTGTGGCGTTCTACAACCGAACTTATCACTTTGATTCTCTAGCTCATGGGATTCTTCGTGTGGCGTCCTCCTTGATCTGCAACTTTGGTTCTTGCCTCGTTAGGTAACGGGTTAAAGTTCATTATNGTTTTATTACAAGTTGGTGACGTTCTTATCACATTTGATATTGGGTTTCACCACGGGTCGGTAAGGATCACGTCAGCAAGATAATATATTGTTACAACATTTTCTTATTTACTTTGTTTATATTTGTGATATTTGTTATTTGTATCTTACATAATAGATAAATAATTTCTCTTGTATTATGTTATAAAACTCATATTTCTTATTTACTTTTAATATATATTTAAAATCAAATGTTTAAAACATACTGACCAAATTATTTTGGTAAGTTTGATAAAAAAAAAAGTATTTTGTAACTCCAATAATCTATGAAAAAATTAATTATATTTTTAAACGGAAGGAACTTGATGGTGCTCCTACTTTGTGGTCGTAGCTTTTCCTTGCTCCAAATATTGCAGTCAATCTCCTAGATTTGACGGTTGTGAATGGTCTTGATTCTAGACTTGTGGCGGCCACTGGACTCTTAATTACCAAAGCTTAGCCAACAACTGGGCCTTGCATACAAGGAACTTGCTCATCTTCTCGAATATGGGAATATCAATTTTAATGGTTAATGAAGAAATATAATTTATTACAAGAATTTTGAATTATTATTACAATTCTTTGTAAAAATATAATTATTTTTTGTTTTAAATTAATAAAGTGATAAGATATTTTTCATAAATTTTGTAAAATAAATTCATCATATTATGAATGTTGAAATATGTGATTTCAAATTTTTCTTAAAAGTCAAGAATAAATATGGTTTTTATAATGTAATATAAGATAAATTTTTATCTACTATATAACATAAGGAACAAAAATCACACATATATAAACAATAAATATGAAAATATTGGAACAATATGTTATTTTCTCATGAAATACATAATATGTAATTACATATTTATAACTACATTAATTTATATTTATTTCTTGTTGCAAATTAATATATTTAGAAATATATTTTATCATAATTAATTATGTCTAAAATCACTGTATATTAATTTATATATTTCTAATCATATAAATTTATAATAAAACATTCATAAGTTAATGTCTTTGTGGAATATGCAATCACAGCTACGTATTTTACTATAAAATAAAATATGGTTCTAACATTTTCTTACTTATTTTATTTATATTTGTAATATTTGTTCTTTATTATTTATATAACAGATAAGGAATTTCTCTTAATGTTATGTTATTAAACTATTTTTTATTTACTTTTAGAAAATATATAAAATCACATGTTTCAATATTTTTCGACCTAAACAATATGGCGAAGTTATTTTGACAAGAAAAAAATATTTTATAAATCTATTAATAAAAAAAGCATAGTCATATTTTTATAGAAGGATCCTAATGGTGCTTCTCCTTTATGGTCCTACTTTTCCTCAGCCTAAATCTTGCTGCCAATCTCATAGATTTGGTGGTCGTGAGTGGCCTTGATTCTGGATTTATGGCAAGATAGCTTGTGATACTTGACCATTGGCCATCAGAGCTTATCCAACAACTGGGTGCAGGTAATCTTGCTGTCAAGGAACTCACTCATCTTCTTGAAAAATACTAGCATTGATTGTCATCACTAATGAAGAAATGTAAATGACTACAAGAATTATGAATTATTTTATTTGTAAATTAATGCAATGACAAAATATTTATCATAAAACTTATGAAAATAAATTTCTCAAATTATGTATGTCGAAAAACTTGCAACATGTGATTTCAGATATTTCTTAAAAGTGAAGCAAAATATGGGTTTTATATCATATAATAAAAGAAAATATTATAACAATATATTATTTTATAATGAAATATATAAAATCTATTACATATTTTGTAAGTACATTAATTTACATTTATTTTTGTTACAAATTAATTAATTTTTTTTGTATAAGCCAATTAGTACCTACAAACCATTGGACCATTGGTATAAACTAATATATTTAGAAATATCATTTATCACCATGCTTAGCAACATTTAAAATCACCGTATATTAACTTATATATTTCGTAGCATATTAATTAAAAACAAAAAAATAACCACAAAATATGTAGTTACATGTTACATATTTCAATGTAAAATATGTAGTTAAGGAATTTCTTTTATATTATATTATAAAACTTGTATTTCTTATTTTTTACTAAATATTTAAAATCATAGTCCTCTATCAGCGCACATCCATTTTGTAGTCCTTCCCTCAAAGTTCAAGACTCCTCGAATAACTCCACATGATGGAAGGTCTTATTTACATGATCATCCTCGCCCTCATGTAACTTCTCTGCTCGGAAAAGGTGCAATAGATGAAATCTAGTGTCTCCTCTTCCATGGAACCTTGAAAGCTCAAAAAAGAAATTCTTGGAGTGTTTTGCTAGCTCCTTAAGGATAAAAAAGGACCCAATGGAAATTTTCAACATGGAGCAGCACGATAACGAGACGTTGCAACAATGGTATGAGCGCTTCAAAGGTTGCAGAGGATATTGAGGACATCACACCTGCGAGAAGTTCACCGCTTTTCAATGAGGTGTTATGGATGAATAGTTCCTGAAGACACTCATCATTGATCTATCAACCAATTTTGTGGATCTAGTGGCGCAAGCCGAGCGCTTCATGGCCACTGAAGAATCAAGTTGGAGGAAGTTCAATGGAAAACGGAAGGCACAGAAGCCTAAGCGCGAGTCCCACTAGTAGAGGGATCCAAAGAAAGAGAAGGTCATGCCACGGTCAGCATCGTTGTTCGTGGTTCTCACTAAAGGCGAAAAGCGACACTTGATATGGCCCCACGTTTCACACAATTGTATATGGGCCCTGATGTGAACTTTTATTTTTTTTCATTACCACCGTGCTAGGGATCATGATACTGAAGTTTGCCATAATCTACGTAGTAAAATTGGATGAATGATAGGTGAAGGGCACCTCCACCTATATGTGAAGAAATCAAGACACTGACTAACTTGGCATCGAAACTTCAACCCATGCTGATCCTCTTCACCAGACAGACAAGGCACTTCCAATTAGAGCCAAGGCGAACCTTTTGGCAACAACAAAGGCAAAGGAAAGGCTATAATACGCATCTTCATTGGTAGAAGCATCTGCAAAAGCAATGTGCCAACGAAGTCTTTGGCAATACTCCAAACTGGCAATTGCAAAATCACTTTCACAGAGGATGAGGCAACGTCGATTGGACCACATGCGATAGATGAGGTGCTCATGATAACAGCAGATATTGCCGAATATGAGGTAAGAAGAATCCTCATTGATAACAGCAACTTCTCTGATATTGCTGAAGGAGCAAAAGCTATCCCCAGCCATGCACAATAGTAGGTTTTCATAGAGAAACTGGCCATCCAATGGGGAAGATCTCTATGGCATTGTAGCTTGGTGATGGAGAAAGTTCTCAAGCATTATATTGAAGATTTGGTATTATGGTTATTTAAAAATATTTTTTTAAATATCAAATAAATTATATAGTTTAAATTCTCAAAATATCTTAGATTTGATTTAAATATTCTCATGATATTTTAGTATTATTTGTTTCTATATTTTATTATTATTTTGAGTGTATAAATAGATGAATAATCTAATGTAATTTCTTGAATTACTTAATAAAGAGTTATCAATTGCTCTCATGTGTTTGATCTTCGGGTCGCCATGTTTTATCATTCTCTCCACTCTTCCTTCATCTTATATATAAAATTTGAATTGGTATCAAAGTAAGTTGATATTGGTGAGTTCATTGCACGAGTTACAATTCAAGGTGAATCCAAGCATTTGAAGATGTATAGATTTGCCGCCACTATGTCAATAGGATATAAAACGACATTAGTCCAAGGTGAAATATAAAAGGGTAGTGACCGCAATGCCTGCAAGAGGGAAAAAAGCATCATGTCGCTATATTAGTGAGATATTTATTGCTTTACCAAGGGTACATAAAACGAATTTTAAATACAAGTATTGGTTGCTTTCGGATGAAGTTGCAATGAAAACTGATGACCATTTTGTAATACTACAGGTTCATCCTGAGGGAAAAGTTGAAGATTTGGTATTATCATTATTATAAAAATATATTTTTAAATATTAAATAAATTAGGTAGTTTATATTCTCAAGATATCTTAGATTTAATTTAAATATTTTTGTGATATTTTAATATTATTTGTTTCCTGATTTTATTATTATTATGAATTTATAAATAGATGAATCATCTAATATAACTTTTCGAGTCACTTAATAAAAAGTTATCAGTTACTCTTATGTGTTTACCTTTCGGGTCACCAGATTCTATCACTCTCCACTCCTCCATCTTATACAAAAAATTGGACAGGGTAAGTTGTCTTAGCATGGCATTGAGGCCAATCTAGAGAAACTAAGCACCAATGAAAAGATTAGGGCCCCTCAAAATGTGAAAGAGGTACAATAGTAAACTGAAAGGATTGCGGCGTTGAACCATTTTCTATCTAGAGTAGGAGACAAATGCTTTGCCTTCTTTAAAGTGATAAAGGAGAGAAGAAACTTCATCTAGATGATCGGTCCTCTCACATTTCGGCTAGGTTGCCAGAGGTTCATCGGCCACTAGCGGCCTTGTCGGAGAGGGAGGGGACTATTGGGAGCCCTGATCGGTTTCCCTCACCCATAGAGATGACTCCTCATCCTAAGGCTTTAGGAAGAAGAAGATAGAAGAGAAAATAAGACATAATAAATCTAAAACAAATATGATTATATATTAAGTTTAGTGTAGTGGTTAGACAAAGTTACTTTAAGTAAGAGATTGAAGATTTGAGTCTCCCTTGAGGTCTCTTCCTTTTTTTAAAGTTTTGCATTTTTTTTACAATTTAAAATTACTATAAGTGTCACGTTATCAATTATTACATGTGTTATCAAGTCAGCACTCATGTCATACTGCCACATCAACTAACATTAACGATGTTAGTCGAAAATTAATGGNCTGCCACATCAACTACCATTAACGACGTTAGTCGAAAATTAATAGAATGTATTAAAGTGTAGCACATTTGAAAGAAAATGTATTAAGGAGTTACATTTTAACAAATGTGTACCAAAAGTTACATTAGTAAAACGTTTTGCACCAATTGTGAAATTTAAAATTATTACAAGTGCCATGTCATCAATTATTACACGTGTTACCGAGTCAACACCCACGTCATACTGCCGCATTAGATACCATTATTGATGTTAGTAAAAAATTAACGAAATATACTAAAATGTATTACATTTGAAAGGAAATGTATCACGAAATTACATTTTAAAAATTTTATACAAAAATATTATATTAGCAAAACGTTTTGTACCAATTGTGTAATTTATTGGTTTGTTTTTTTTCCTTTTTTTTTCCTCTTTTGAGTTTTGTCCAAGAGCAAAGGAGGAGAAATGCTATGGGCATGCTATTACGGCCATGAGCTATGAGTTGGAGTAAAGCGTACTGCAGGTTGTACCTCGTGACTGTGGGAGCGCATACATGCTAATGCAAGGCACGTGGAGAGAAGGTTTGTGGTCAAGAGGCTAAGTTGGACAAGAGACTCACTCGAGCAACCAAGCGGAGTGGTGCGAAGCAAGGACTTGGTGGGTGGAAGGCAAGTGCCATGGCCTTGGGGTTGATGCTGATCGACCAATACAAGGTGGATGATCACTAAAGACAGCCCGGGAATACTAAGGCATGAGCGAAGAGTGATTGAGAGGCGCTTGATCACTTCATGCCGGGGTTGGTTGAAGGAGCCATGTGTTGCTGGTCGGCGACAGTGCACGGCGGACAAGTGGAGATGCAGACACGCAAGTGGAGTCTTGATCATGTGGGCCCTGATGATCGAGTGTGTGGAGCGCAACTACTCACAAAAGGCACACGGGATGCTGTGGAGCGTAGGATTAGTGCTGACAGGGTAAGGATCGCTAACAATAACATGAAAGTGATCGATTGTTTCCTTATACAGAGCAGCTGGTGATCAATCAGGAGCCAAGTGGGGCACAATTGTCCAGGTGAGTCCGAGGAGTTGTCTAGGTGCGGCCAAGAAGCTGTCCAGGTGGGATGAACATGATCAAGATAGAAGATCATGTGATAACAGACAATCGGGAAAAGATTCTCCCGAGATATGACAAATCAATCTGTTATGGAAACAATCTTGGAGATTGCAGATTGAGGGCCAAAATTGGATGGATTTATATCTGATAGAGAGAATCAAGGGATTCAAGTATATCAGCTGCCATATTTAGTCTATCAAGCACCTCTATGTAAAGGGGGTTCGGTCTCATTCTGAAGAAAGCGATCTAGAATTCTTAGAGGAGAAACCACAAAGGTCTCAAGGCTCTCAGAGAGGAGAGAGCCAAGGAGAGCAGCTAGAGAGAGCTGGGAAACACGAGGGAGAGCATGACAGGCAGAGCATAGAGTTGCTGCTGCAAGTTGTAGCTCAGTAGTGAGTGGGGAGTGAGTCTTGTTTACCCTTGTAGCGTCGAAGTGTGTCAGGTGAGGAGTGTAAGCGGCGCGGAGATCATGAGGCATATACTCGACAAACTGAGCGGGTTTGCTCTTTTAAAGGATTTGTCATACTTGTACAATCGTGAATACAAGTGGAGTTTTCCCTTTATATATTGCTCGTGTTCGTTTCATTATGGTGTGATCGTGTGCCAGGTGACATCAAACCTCAGTTGCGAGTGGCGGCTGATTGGCAGGCACAGCCGTTAACACCAATGGGACACGGAAAAATTCGATCCCCGCATTGGTCCCATGGCACATGCCATGCTTAGGTGCAAGGGAGGTGGAGAGAGGAAACATGCCTTGGGTGCGATATGAGAGAGAGAGAGATGAAACACGCTCTAGGCGCAAAGAGGGAGATAGACAAAAGCACGCAATGGGCATGAAGCACTCTTAGCGAAAGGAGGGAGATAGAATAAAACGCGCTTTGGGCATGATGCACTATGGGTACAAGGAGGGAGACAGACAAAAACATGCTTTGCTCGTGACACACTATGGGCATAAGAAGAGAGAGAGAGAGAGAGAGAGAGAGAGAGAGAGAGAGAGAGAGACAAAAACATGCTCCGAGCATGATGAAGTACTTTGGGTGCTAGGAGGGAGATAGATGAAACACGCTCTGGGTGTGACGTGCTCTAGGAGGGAGATAAACGAAAATAAAATTTTGGCACAAGAAGATAGATAAATACTCACTCTAAGCACGAGGAGAAAGATAGATGAATATATGCTCTGGGCGGGCGCAAAAAGAGAGAGAGAGAGACAAAAACGTGCTCTAGGCCTCCTTAAGTGCTTTTGGCGCGAGGAAAGGGATAGAGGAAACACGCATTGGATGTGATGTGATCTGGGCACAAGGAGAGCGATAGATGAATAAACGGTCTGTCTGGGCATGACAAGCTCCATAGATGAAAACACGCTCTAAGGATAAGGATGAAACACTTTGGGCACCATGCCGAGTTACCTTGGTCTCTCCTATAAGATTAGACTTTTAAGTCTTTTTGGAGGATGGCGCATTTGGGCACTCTCACTCACTTCCCATATGAATATTGGCTGGTGAGCAGGACTACATGCCATTCCAAGCCGAAGTGTATCCTTGAGCTAGATTGATGTCTTTCCCTAAATCCAACATCAATGAAGCATATGTCAAAACATCAATCTTGAATAATTAATTGTTCAATTCGAATCCAACAAACATTAGGCAAAGTGAATTCATCAAGAACTTCCAATAATCATGTATAAGTGCACATTCAATTTAAATTGAGATTGATAATCAGGCTTAATAGGTATTCAAACTAGCACTCTCCAGGGCCAAATATTGATTATTATTATTATTATTATTATTTTTTATGTTTTCATGCAAGCAATGCACGTCATGTAGGCAAGAAATAAGGTGTGAGAAAAATACTCCGGCAACAAGGACTCAACCTAGACGGTTTGGTAATTAGTGCTTATCACTTTAAAGTTCTTAGGAATGACCTCCTCTTTTCACTTAACCATCTATTTTACCAATGCGTGCCCTTAGCCTCACCTATCAGTTTATCATAACCTCATTTCAACTCGTGCATGTGTCATGCTAACCTGCTCTTAGACTCGAGTTGCCTATTTTAGGGACTACATGCTAAGGAATGACTAAGCAAATTTACATAAACCAATCTTTACAATCAACTTTCCTCATCTTTTCCCACTCTTTTCTTAGCATATAACCCACATTGGGGTGGTGCATGACTCTTAGGGACTTGTCCTTAAGTCAATATATTTTAGCTAGTCAAATGGACTATTAGCCCCCACAAGTACATACTAGGTCTTACTATCGCACTCACATGGCATAGATTATGAAGTGGCTCAAACACGAGTAGTTGCATTTAGAACCTTGGCACATCTATTCACCTTCTCATTTTCTTCTAAGTATATAACCCACATTGGGTGGTGCATGACTAGGGGATCTATCCCCAAGCCAGCATATCTTTGGCTAGTCAAATGAGCCAATAACCCTGACAAGTACATATCGGATCTGATTGCCGCACACATATGGTGTTGACGAGGGAAGTGGCTCAAACACAAATAATGGTACTCAGAGCCTTGGCACATTTTTTTCCAACTTCTTTCTTCTAAACATTTTCTTGTGGCACTTTTATGATCTCTCAAGTAGAGTCCCGATTCAAACTTGATATACGTTTGGTCAAGATTCCAAATATGCAACCCATCATTTTCAAGCTCATCATTTAAGTGGAAGATCTGTGAAAATGATGGGGTCGAAAATCAACCATAATGCACCTTAAAGTGATATTCAAATAAGGCACAACTTCATATCAAGTTGAGCTACTATTCAATATCATTAATTTCATCGTTGAACAGGGAATAGCCACATTTCCTATTAAGCCCAAGTAGAGTAATTGTTTCCCGAAGTACAAACAAATTTTTCCTTCTCTTCTATTTTTTAAAATTTTATGGTTTTTTCTTTTTTTTGTTTTGCATTTTTCTCAATTATCTTCAGGATCCTAGTTAATATAGACGCATGCAAACAACTAATAAAACACAAGTTAATTGAAGAAAAACAAATGGAAGTGTGGTACACCAAGAATGTTCTCCTTTGACAGGTAGTCAAAACGAGCAAAGTTGAAATCTAGTCAGCCAACTACTCACACTTAACATCTAGCAATAAGGGGACCAGTGAGGGAATCCTCCAAGGTAGCTCTATCACTGACGAAGCATAAGGAAAACCAAGACGGTTCTCAAGTATTATTTTGAGAGTGCCTCCATCAATATATGGCCGGCTTGGAATGAAGGTTCCAGGGCTGTTGGTTCTACACTCCAATCCAAATTGTTTGACAAGTTTTGGCGAGTTTCATGTCTTAACAATGGTAGCTCGCAAAGCAAAAAGAATAGGAAAAAAAAAGGAGGAATGGGTAATTGGAAGTATAACTCATGATAATGATGCATGAAAAAAAATTGCTAGTGGATTGCCATTCATAATGGTGAAAAGCATTTTGACTAGATACCTTGAGGAAGTGAAAGCATATGATCACTTACCAGAAAACTTAATTAAAAGTCCTTCCAAAATCTTTCAAACACCTAATTTGCACCTCTACTCAATAAGCATTTTCAAAGCTTGTTTAGAGTTTTTGCAAAGCAAATGATAGGTGTATGGAAATTTTTTTATTATTCTTGCTTTTTTTAAAGTTCTCTAAGTGCTTAATTGAGCTGTTTGCATGCCACACTTGGCAATCTCCCTTCATACTTAGACAAACTCCTCGTGAGCTTTGTCCCTATTAAAATATACAATATCACATTAATCAAATCAAGAAAAAAAGTGGTAAATCTATAAGAAAATTAGGTATTACCACTTATTACCTTAGATTTTAGGTAGAAATGAACTCGATTCCTTATGGACTCACAACAAATTAAATGTGGTATTAGAGCTAGTGGCCTCACACCTCACCCAACCCAAGTTTAGAAGTTTCGCTCGTGGTTGGTTGATATAAGCTTGAGTATGAAAAAAATTGTCTGACTTATGATCAGTTGTTTCTCTCGTCCAAGATCGAAAGAAGAATATCCAGCTCGTAAACAGTTGTTGAGGTCGGGTGTTTAATGACATGTGGTAAAGTGAACCATATTGCCATGAAAGGGTGAGTGTTAAAATATACAATCTCACATCGACCAAATGAAAAGAAAGTTATGAATTTATAAGAAAATTGAGTATCAACATCTATTAACTTAAGTTTTTAGGTGGAAATGGATTCAATCTGTTATACGCTCTTAAAAAATTCAATAATCCCTTTCTTGCTTTGAGGTAAGCATGTTGTTCATTCATGCTTGGCTTTATCAGTCCAACCTAACACCCATCTCCTAAAAAATGTCACCAGGCTCCTTTGGATCATCAAGAGGTATTGGAGCGCTTCCTTAGATTTGAAAGGTGTTGTCCCTTGATTGTTGTCAAATTGGTAGAATAATCTTGAGTGGCTATGTATTCTTTCTCCTCTCTTGTGGGATCGATTGGTGCTTCCATTGGGTATTTCATGTGAGTCTCCTCTTAACTTGTGAAGTTGTTTGACACAAGTCACTAGGGATGGTTGAATCATGCTAGTCATACTTAAATGGGAGGCCTTCCTCTCCACTAGGAATTTGCTGGTGGCTGCCAAATTGTCTCATTACCCTTGAGGAATAGTAGGCTAGTTGATGCAGAATGTAGGCCAACTTCAAATCTATTCGAGTTCCTGTTAGACTGATTACAAGGGCATGAGTAAAGAAGTTAAAAGGAGGCACTCTGTGGGCTAATTTGAGAGCTTATAAAATAGAAGTATTCGTTGAAGCCCATTAAAGAAAGTTCATATGAACTGCAGAATAATGTCATTTTGATTCAAGCTTGAGAGATACTACAGAAGTTTACTAGTAGTTATGACTATTTGAGAATTTACTCAAATTTATAAAAATTTAGTTTGTTTTCTTAAATAAATATCCATATATTTTGAGATACCTCAAAATATCTTTAGAATACCTTCATATTATATTTAGAATTTATTTAGTTTAGTTAATTTCCTTATTATGTTGACATTATAAATATTCTTGAGGCATTTAAGTCAACAAGTTTAAACATTCAATAATTTTTTGTGAGAATATATTACTATTTTTTGTTCTTGAGAAAATTTAGAACATATCAAGTTATTTTGTGACATTTTACAATTGGACTTACATCCCTTCAATTCTCTAGTACAGGGGATTTTTAGTATGGTATCCTCTTCATTCCGTAACTTTGGTTCTTGCTTAGTTAATTAACGCATCAAATTCCACTCTTTTAAAACTGTTTTTCGGGTAGTTTTTGGGGTTTTTTTTTCATGTTTGGTATTAGGTCTTATCATAAGTTGTTGATTTTCTTATCCATTGGATTTCACCATGGGTTGGTAAGAATCGCATCAATTAGTATTAGACACACCAGACATGGGAACTTTAGTCGTGAAACTTCCCTTCCCCTTTAGGTTCCTTCCCCTCGTTTATGGTTTACCCAAAGGAGAAAGAAGACCTTGTTCATTGCAAGTTGGTGTTTTTCCCTTTTGTATCTATCTTGTTTTCTTTTTTTCTTTTTCATTTAAATAATTTTTCAAATAAAAACAATGAGTTTTTAACCCTATAGAAGAATAAATTCATGAAAAGCCACCTTATTTACAAGATATGTTCTTTTTACCCAAATTGCTCTTGTTGACATCGGTAAATTAGGATAGTCTTAGTTTTCACTTAAAATTGGATCGATCCTAAATAGCTAGTCTTGTAATCTTCTTTGAGTTAGGAGCCAAATGAAATTAGTCTTGCTCAAAATGGATATTCTTACAAATAGTTACGATTTTTTTCCTAAATATGTCGAAATGCAATTACTATTCACAACTTGGGCAGTTCATATTCAAAAAATTGTATCTAACTTTTCAAGATGAATTTGAGGCCCAAAAGGTGTGAATCAAAGTTAACTCCATGATCTTCATGATGCATTAAATTTTTATGTTTCTATTCGAGCTCACTTAGTCAATTTCACACTTCAAAATCATAATTCTCTTGAATTAACTTTAGTCATATGTTGTTGAGTTGTTACCGAAGTCCCAAATTTTTCTTAGCCAAAATAAGGTTTCTACAATTTTTGTAAACATTATGAAAGTTCTGGTAGATTGTGGATGATATTATAATTGGTTAAACATTTTTCTATATTAAAATCCATTTTCTAAGAGTAAAGAGTGGTATTAAACAGAAACATAGCAATAAATATTCATTCTAATGAATCTTCTCATTCCTCGTGAATTAGTGAATCGCCCTTCCTTTCCATGTTGTTACAGATTTACCCTCACTTTAAAAAATAGAAAAATTCAATATTCATAAAAAAAATAAA
>CXYZ01006172.1:319935-349380 GCA_900006705.1 Sonneratia caseolaris
TGAAAATCCTAGAAAAATTATAAAAAATTCAGAAAATATTTATAAAATTACAAAATTACAAAAAAGAGAAAATTATAGGAAACTTTTAAAAGTATTTGGTAAAGTGTTGATATTGAGAGAGCTTGATACTCTACGCTTAAATAGGTTCTAGTGAATTATAAGTAATGGTATAACTGGTAAGTTTATATATAAATGTTCATTTATCAGTATTAAAAATAGTAACAAACAAAAAAAAAATGATATTTTCTTTATATCACCATTCAATTCCATAGGAGCATTATACTTAAGTTACGATTGTATTTTTGCATACCAAAAGTGGTTAAAAGCTTATTGCGGAAAATAATTTTCTATATCTAATTTCATTTTGACTATTTTTATGTTGAAATTGGAACAAGAATTATAAATGACTAGTTTCTAAAATTTTTACTTGCATTTGAGATATATTGATAATCTAACCAATAGAGTGTTCTCGTTTCTATTATAGATTTATTGGACACCTACGCAGACTCCTAGCCAGGAATCGGATGATCGGATGGTGGAATTCTAATACAACAAAACATACCAAAATAATGACTTTTTTCCTCAGAATATACGAAAAAAATGAATTAGACACAACAGGAGTCGTCCTTTTCAATCTGAAATCGGATATCACTCATATTCACCCGCCTCAACTCCGCAACTCTGCCTCTCCTCTATCTCTCTCCCTCGGCTAACCCACAAAAGGGAATTTGTTATTGATATTAGTAGTGTACTGTACTTATTAATAATGAATTAATTTATTAAATAATATATTATATAATTTAAATTTTATCAATTAAATTTTAAATATCAATTCTTAAAAAATTTAAATCCTAAACTTAACTTATAATATATTATTTATTTACGAACACACTCTCACCACCAGGTTAAAAAGCCACCGTTTATTCACTGTGGTGGCAACCCGCCATACATGTAACTTAACTCGGGCACAATATTTAAGAAAGAGAGAGAAGGACGGAGAAATGTAATTGCAGCAATGTAATTGATAGAGAGAGAGAGAGAGAGAGAGAGAGTTTGCAGGTTTCTCGCAGAGCTCTCTGCCTCCTGCAGACTGTTTTTAACTTTATCCCTCCTCTCTGGACAAGGAATTGAGTATTCCCGGGTGCATACGTCCTCTGTCCTCTGCCTTCTCTTCCAGCCCTCGCATCGTATGCATCCGGACCATGGAATAACACGTCCTTCCTCTTGCTGATGAAATAATTGTTTTTTTTCCCTGAAACTGATGAAATAATTGTCCTCTCTCCTTCTCTCCCTCCTCCCATTAATCAAGTCACCCAACTCATAGCTTCTAGTCTAGTTGTAAATCCTACAATTTCTCTACTCGCTTCCAGGGTGCACTGGAAAGCTCAGCGAGTAATTGTATCACGTAGTTTGGATTCAATTGTGCTCAGTTTCTGTCAAATTTTTTGGAGAGAGGCATGGACCCTGAGACCGTGCCAGAGCAGAGTGTGATGTGATTGAACAATACAGACACTATTGCAAGGTATCCTCAGAGTCCCAAGGGAAAAAATCAATCCAATACATTCCAAAGTAGCCCCGGATGAAAATCCCATTGCTTTGTTTTCTTTTTCTCCCTCCCCTTTAACATGAAAGTAGGAAAATAGAAAGAGAAAAACAGAGACATGGCTGCCTGTCTATTATCGTTCCTTTCTTCTGATAGTGTGGTGTGAAAAATTTTAACTTCAAGCTTTTAAATGGATACTATTGATGGCAGACGGCCTTCTTCAATATCGGCTAAGAAATTCGTCCCCAAAGGGAAAAAATTGGGGGAAATGATTAGATTTTTTCTCCACTGCCATAGTAATATTTACTGATTTGAGACTGAGGGGGCTGAAAAGCTGTCAACTGAAGTGGGGTTATATTTATTCATAAAAAAGGAGAAAAAAAAGCGAGGTTTTTAATTCTTTGTATTGGTATCTTCGTTCGTTGCTTTATTGCTGCAAAGTACAATAAAAACTTGGAAAATTCTGCTCGAGTCTAAAATGATCAGGCATTTGCTTCCACCGTCCTCCCACTCTGCATTTAGATGTCGGTGGTGATTCTGACGGAGCACCGCGGCTCGGTTCGGCTCTTCTCTTACTCTCTTCCATGTGAAGAGGGTTTCCTGGTTCACTGTTCTGTCTGGGTTCTTTGGGTGTCCTGAAGTTTGAAAAAAGTGGTCTTGCTGTGAGAAAAGGCTTCTCTTCACGTCTCTGCGAGGGGAGAAGAAGTCATGGTGGCTCCACTTAAGCTCATAATCTTCGTGTTCTCTCTGGTTTGCTCCATCGGATCTTTTGTGGCCTCAGACGATGGTTAGTACGTTGTTTTTCTGTATCTGCTCCCTCAGAAAAGAACGTAGGCCAGATACAAAGAAAATATAATTATATAATAATCTTAAGAAAATGTGGCTAAATGGTGGCTGTAATTCCCATAGACAACCTCCAATTCCAATACCTGTTTCCATAAGTCATTTTCATTCTCCCGGATTTTGAGATTTTTGCAGTAATTCTGTATTTCGTCTAGTTCTTCCCCAGAGATCACCAACATGACAGGGAGAATCCATGTCTAGATACTGTTTGTTGTTCTGCATAAATATGTTGTCTTCACAGTTCCCAGGCCAGAAAAAGGGGGTAGGGAGAGCAATCTGTCTTTAGAATTAGTTCATTCGTAGGATCCGAGTACAATCTAAGACAATTATATAATATTGGTATGGTTTTTTAAGGTTTAAAATAGCGAAGCGGATCTATACAAACATACATTATAAAGAAAAACAAGCGCAGATTGGTGGAGACCTTTTAAAACTTAGATAAAATAGTAGTTCCTGGGTGATTTGTAATCATTTGAAATATGTATATATTTTTTCGGGCAAGTAGAAATATTATTTTTTCAATACGTAAAGTTAATTCATTTTATCTTGATTCATTCCCATCAACCCAATGATAGAGCGTCTAACACGCGAAATATAATAATATCCCGGCGTACTTTCTCGCTCTTGGGGGTGTATTCGATTTGACGAGACTGTTAATTGAGTTTTTGAGGCTGTTCAGTAATTACTTTAATTAATTCCTGTTTCTAACTTATCTTCAAGCTTATTATGTATGTCTGCTTTTTCATATATATATACATATATATATATATATAAAGAGGTGCTCTTTATTGGTAAATGTTCATCTTTTCAAATGGTTGCTTCAGTTAGCTTGGGGATAATAGTCATTTCTTATATTGGGTGGGTGGGGCAAAATGGCGATTGTCTTTAGGTTCAAAAGTTGCCCCATATGTCATCCTGGATTAATTCCTTACTTTTGGAGGTCCCTTGAGCTGATAATTTTAATTAATTGTCATGGCCGTATGTAAAATATGATCTGAAATAATTGGGAAAGATGAAAAATGCTGCGTTAAGTTTCCAGACAATTGCTGATTTAAACCATGGTTTCTCTTTCTTATATTATGATGGTGATGATGATGTTATGATCACCAGAAGGTTATTATCTCTTGATAGAATATGGTCTGTAGATTCATTTGCTCGTCTTAGAAGTCTGTCTTGTTCTATTACTTAAATTTGTTTCTGTCTGGAAGGAGTGACACTTTTGGAGATGAAGAAGTCCTTCGAAGATGTGGACAACATTCTATACGACTGGATGGACTCTTCATCATCAGACTATTGTGTTTGGAGAGGTGTTACATGTGATAACATCACTTTTAGTGTCATTGCACTGTGAGTCTCTTCACCCAAATTTTCTGTTGCTTGAAGTCCATTTTTAGCATCACATTTTGATTGGTTGTGGGAAGCCAGGATTCTTGTTCCCATACATTTCCTGAAAGCTTCGGAAATGAGGAAAGTCTTTGACTGCATTTTTTGCCAGGTTTATCTTCTGGTGAAAGAACGGAAATTTGTTATGATTTTTCAAAAAGAAATCGAGAAACATTGGGGTCTCATGCAATTTCAGTGATGGCACATTATCAAATTGGTCTTCTTCTATCAATCAAACAAATATTAGTTGCACGTGTCACACATTTACCATATCCAAGTTAATTTCCCCAAAATTTTGTAATCATATGTCCTTTTCAAATTAGTAATTTGTCAGGGTTAAATCTTGATGGGGAGTTATCGCCTGCAATAGGAAATCTCAAAGGCCTTCTGCAAGTGTAAGGTTCTTCATTTATTATTTATTAATCTAACGGTTTTGAGCTTCCTTTCTCTTCGTTCTTGATTACATAGTGAATATTGTTTTAAATGAGGTACTGTAGAGGAATGAATTCAAACTAAATTTTCTTGTTAAATAGCATCACTGATTGGCATTCAAAGGAAGTAGAGTACAGCCTCTAGTCCTTGGATGGGACATTTTCAACCATTGTACTAATATGTAGTTCTCCCAATAAGTATATACACTGTTCAGTATGTGTACGTAATCGTGAAGTTATTTTGTATTTACTTTGTTTGCTTTTTGACTCATGTAGTGATTTGAGCCAGAACCAGCTGAAGGGGCAGATTCCAGATGAGATTGGTGACTGCTCTTCATTAACAAGCCTGTGAGTTTCACTTACCAAAGACATAGCCAAAGAAAAGGAAAAAAGAAATTGTAGGATTATGGAGTTCAGGATTTATTCTGTTACTGATTCGAATACCTCAAAAAGTATGTCTATTTTCCAGCTAGAATAATAAAATTTGCTGAATCTGCCAGGGACCTCTCATTTAATAACTTATATGGAGACATTCCATTCTCTATATCGAAGCTGAAACAACTGGAGACTCTGTAAGCCTTTTTGTTGTACATCTCTGTACTGCAGATTTCATGCTCATTATTGATGACATTATGAACTGTCTTTCAGGATTTTAAAAAATAATAAGCTGATTGGACCTATCCCTTCAACTCTGTCTCAAATTCCTAATCTAAAGATCTTGTATGCTCTTATCCTCTTTTCTTCCCATTTCTTGTATGACATGATAAAATTTCCCTGATGGGGGATTGAATTTGAAATAACATAACCATCTCAGGGATCTAGCACAGAACAGATTAAGTGGAGAGATACCAAGGCTCATATTCTGGAATGAAGTTTTGCAGTATCTGTGAGTTGATAACTTCAACTGATGTCAAACATTACTATTCATTTTTTAAAATAAATTTCTGCATTTTCTATGGCTTTTGCTTTATCACTATTTTTGGTTCAGTGGGTTGCGGGAGAACAGTTTGGTTGGTACACTCTCTCACGATATGTGTCAACTTACGAGCCTGTGGTACTTGTAAGAGATGTCATCTCCTAGGCCCCTCATCAGTTTTCTGTTTTCGTCCTATTCTTTTCCTTATTGATTGAACTCTGCATAATTTCTGATTTCTGGAACTTTTTTTACTAATCTTAATTTTGCATTTTGTTTAGTGATGTTAGAAACAACACCTTGACTGGCAATATTCCTGAGAGCATAGGCAACTGCACAGCCTTCCAAGTATTGTATGTTGCTAAAATTAATATATATATAAGCCAAACCCTGTGGATACTGCATAATCTGTCATAATATTGATTATTTTTCAACATAAATGTTAGGGACTTATCCTATAACCAATTAACAGGAGAAATTCCGTTCAACATCGGGTTCTTGCAAGTAGCCACATTGTAAGTGCACATTCTTCTGGATCTATTCTTTGATTATTTGATTAGTTAATGCCATTTCTCACAGAAGTGATTCCAAGTTCTTTTCCTTTTTTAAACTTTTTCTCTGCATATGATTTGTTAGGTCATTGCAAGGAAACCATCTTTCAGGACAGATCCCACATGTCATTGGACTAATGCAGGCACTTGCTGTCTTGTGAGTAGGATATGACTTCTGATTTAAAACACCTCTAAAGCCAATTTTATTTTTTTTCCCTTATCTGGAAATAGAGAAAATGATAGAAGGAATGTGATGGGTTAAGCTTCACAAGATCTTTTATAATTCATCATTTTTTAAGAATCACATGTTTATCTTCTTAATATCATGCTGTAAATATATGAAACATGAAACCGGAAAGTGTTTTATTGCTAACAAGAGTTAAAGCTTGTTTTGGATATATTGAATACCTCATGCTATAAAAATATGAAACATGAAACTGCAAACTATTTATTGCTAACAAGATCTTGTTTTGAATATATTAATACCTGTGATAATTAGTGTCTGCAAAAAGTTGTACCTTTAGTTTTCTTTTTTAATAAAAACAAGTTCATTCTCCCCAGTCCCATGGTTGCTCCACACACTATGGATTGAGGTAAGCTCATACATAAGGACATCTATCGACTATCGTTGGTATCTACAAGGACTATGAAGGGGACTTGTAGCTGCAACCCTCTGAACTAGTCACAAACATTAATATCCACTCTACCTGTGTTAACCTTAAGAGTACTGTCCTCATTGTAATTAATCTTATATATAATTTGGTATTCTATAGGGACTTGAGCTGCAACATGTTTACTGGCCCCATCCCCCCTATTCTGGGAAATTTGACTTACACTGAGAAATTGTATGTTGTCGCATCCTTGTCCCTCTGATGTTAACATTCTATCTTACTGTAGTTGGTCTTCCATTAATCTGGGTAATGTGATAGGTACTTGCATGGTAATAGGCTCTCCGGGGGCATTCCACCAGAGCTTGGGAATATGTCAAAGCTTCACTACTTGTATGTTAATTTTTTTCAGTTCCTACTTGCTCACTCTAGTGAATGCACGTTTCATTGCCATGCCTTGAGTGTTATCTTCTTCTTGTTTTGTTTTCCTTTTATCCTTTTTTATGGTATGCGGAGTGTTCTCATGATGTTTCTAGGTCCCGCTTTAGATGTGGAAAATTTTTAGTTCTGACTTCGCTTTCTTGATAAATGGAGAAGATAAATAAATAGCTATTTAAATACTTTATTGATGGTGGCTTTATCGCTTCTGCTGCAGGGAACTGAATGACAATCATCTCACTGGACATCTTTCACCAGAGCTAGGGAAGCTAACTGATTTATATGATCTGTAGGTTCTCTTTCCTCGCTGTTTAATTCATATGACTTGTAGTACACCTGACATGGGAGGTGCAATGCTTTTCTTCCTGCTGTTTTAGAAATATTGCAAACAATAACATTGAAGGGCCCATACCAGAGAACATTAGCTCGTGCAGGAATCTCAACAACCTGTGAGCAACTATCTGCAATGACATGCTTTTTGTTTTTAAGATAATATTTTAAGTTATTGGGATGGGAAATGCACTGCTTTTGATAATGGTTCAGGAACTTGCACGGGAACAGATTTAATGCATCTATTCCTCCTTCATTCCAGAAGCTTGAAGTGCTGACAAAGCTGTAAGTTTCATGAAGGAGAATGGGCATCACTGTCTATCTGTTTAAGTTTTTGTGTTGAACATGGCTCAGAACTCTCGTAAGTCCAATGGAAACTTTATAATTTAAGAAATAAAAAATATTAGATGTCAATCATAGAATCAAGGAGAGCCAAACGATTAGGACTTGATTTTTTTTGTTCATTTAATTCACAGAGGTGTGTAATTTTTGTAGTGTAGCTGGTTTTCCATGATGTTTTCTTCTTGTCACTGCCATAGGAATCTCTCTTCCAACAATCTCACAGGTTCCATTCCAGTTGAGCTGTCACGTATAGGCAACCTCGACATTCTGTAAGCTCAAATATATATCTTCTTTTGGTTTTATATGTAGTCTTCTATATATGATTGCATTTTATGGATATTGTGGTCCAGGGACATTTCTGACAATGAGCTCAGTGGTTTCATTCCTTCTTCATTTGGCGACTTGGAGCATCTACTGAAGCTGTAAGTTCCATTACTATCTTATTTGCCCTTTCTAGGGTTTTTTCTCCCCAATATCTGTGTTAAAATTCTCCCCTTTGGTTGGTTAGGAATCTAAGCAGAAATCATCTGAGTGGATTCATTCCTGTTGAGTTTGGTAACTTGAGGAGTGTAATGGACATGTATGGAGCCCTTCAAATGTGCTGGTATTATTATTAAAATGTTTCTTGCTCTATTTTTTGTCATCATTGAACTGTAAGATTCATTGCAGTGATCTTTCAAGCAACCATCTTTCTGGAATAATACCCGAAGAGATTAGCCAGCTTCAGTCCATCTTCTCACTGTAAGTTTTGTTCCTATTTGGTGATGGTAATTTTCAGTGCCAGTGAGTCTAAATTGTATAAAATTGCCTAGACATTGAGTTCTAACTTCTTGCTATTAGATGTTACTGAGTAGTTGAAGAAAAATAATTGTCATTTAATTGCACATTGATTAAATGGATAGAAGAAAAGATAATTTTCTCTTCAAAGCTGTCATGGAATGGGATGCAGAATGGATTTCCATCTGGTTCTTGTTCTGCATTCTGTGATTTGGAAAATTGTGCAGGAGATTGGACCATAACAATCTATCAGGTGATGTGATGGTGTTGATGAACTGCCCGAGCCTGACTATACTGTATGTTGACTGTTTCAGGAACCAAAAGAAAGGAAACTACTTTCTTCAACCTCAATGGATAAATCCCATAATGACAGTTTCCAACTTTTATTGATGCAGGAATGTTTCCTACAACAACTTGGCCGGTGATCTACCCACTGGCAATAACTTCTCCAGATTTTCACCAGATAGGTCAGCTTCTTATTTGATGCCAGTTTAAATTTTAAGATTTTTTCTTTGGCTATCTGGAGTTTATAAAAAAAATATATGGGTGTTTTGCTTGATGTTTGGCAGCTTTATTGGAAATCCCAATCTCTGCGGTTATTGGATGAATTTACCCTGCCATACTTCTCATCTGTTTAAGCGAGGTGAAAGACTTCTGTTTTCTGTCATGTTAGCTATCCTAGTAGATAGATAAAATC
The DNA here is from genome assembly GCA_900006705.1 of Sonneratia caseolaris. Lineage (NCBI taxonomy): Eukaryota > Viridiplantae > Streptophyta > Magnoliopsida > Myrtales > Lythraceae > Sonneratia > Sonneratia caseolaris. Next base: position 328,792 of record CXYZ01006172.1, read on the forward strand.
AGAAAGTAGATGGGTTATTCTTGAAAAACTATTGGTTAAAAACTAAGCTGATTGTGCTGACATTAATTAAATCTATGAACATACTGAAATTGAAGATGTAATTCCGGTACTGCATTTCTATGCAGCAGTTTTCTTTTTTCTTAAAAAAATAAAGAACGGTTTGAAAGGTTCAACCAGATTATGATTAATATACAAAATGAAAAGGAAATGTAGACTTTCCTGCAGCTAGTGAAACCAAATAATTGCTTAATTCACACACACTCACACTCATGGAAATGAGAGAGAGCGAGGGAGGTTGCAAGGGGGTAGAGAGAGAGAGAGAGAGAGAGAGAGAGAGAGAGAGGTGAAGTGGACTAAAGTAGTATTGATCCCTCTTGGTCTCAAGGACTATGATCCGTCCTTTTATTTTCTACGTTCTGTTTTGAGTTACATATGTGAAAGACACCTATTTTATTTCTGGGCTAATAGTCACTGTCTCAAGAGGTGCAATACTTGGAATTGCACTTGGAGCCCTTGTTCTTCTTCTCATGATTCTGGTGGCTGTGTGCTGGCCGCAGAGCCCTATGCCATTTCAAGATGGATCAGTGGACAAACCAGGTAAAATAGCATACTTGATCTTATCAGGTGAATCCATAATATTATAATATTAAAAAATGTACTTGAAGCGAATACAATAATTTAGACAACAAACTAAAAATAGTTCATTAAATTGAAGATCTGCACCATTAAATGGGTTGTAGAGTAGTTAAACTTGAAAAGCTGAAATCCTCCTTCTCTGGGGCTTTGTGAAGATATCTTGTTGAATCAATGCATTTTATGAAGGAGCTCTTTGTTCCAGAATATGCTTATCTAGGGGCTCCTAGTAAATATCATAGTACATGGATTATTGTGGCTGGAGGTCCTGTTGAAATTGCTAATATTATCAATGCAGTTACCTACTCATCAACGAAGCTGGTTATCCTGCACATGAATATGGCACTCCATGTGTACGAGGATATCATGAGAATGACCGAAAACTTAAGTGAGAAGTACATCATTGGTTATGGTGCATCAAGCATAGTATACAAATGTGTTCTCAAGAACTGCAAACCTGTTGCCATAAAGAGGCTTTACTCTCACTACCCCCAATGTTTGAAGGTATTTGAAACAGAGCTTGAGACTATAGGAAGTATTAAACACCGTAATCTTGTCAGCCTCCAGGGGTACTCACTATCCCCTTTGGGAAATCTCCTTTTTTATGATTACATGGAAAATGGGAGTCTGTGGGATCTTCTTCATGGTAAGCCTACCACTACTGCCGCCTTTTTATCTTTCACATGTCTTCATTTAGTCTGCTTCTCTTTTTGTTTACATGCACCAGGCTGCATTTTCCTTAGCTTTGGCATATTGAAGATGTTCTCATAAGAATCTGAAACAAACGTCATTCATGACACTCCAATTCTTCTCAAATTGTTTCACAATCAACTAGACCGACTGTATGCTCAAAATTTACCTATTGGTAATAAAGCATTAGATATATACTTTTGTGATGGAAATTCCTTCTGATTGCATTAGAAGTATGCACCTCATGGTCATCAACTCAGCACATACAGAAGTGTTTGAAACATTAGTACATGGGTATAGCCAGGCTTCAAGCAGTTCAAATGCTTGAGAGATGCTAAAACAGCTACTCTTCTACTCTTTTAGGCCCAACAAAGAGGAAGAATCTTGACTGGGAAACCCGTCTTAAGATTGCGCTTGGTGCTGCTCAGGGACTGGCTTATTTACACCATGATTGTAGTCCTCGAATTATCCACAGGGACGTGAAGTCTTCAAACATCTTGTTGGATAGGGACTATGAGGCACATCTCACTGACTTTGGGATTGCCAAGAGCCTTTGCCTGACAAAGTCCTATACCTCCACTTATATTATGGGAACAATAGGCTACATAGACCCAGAGTATGCCCGCACCTCAAGGCTCACAGAGAAGTCTGATGTTTACAGTTATGGGATCGTGTTGCTTGAGTTACTAACAGGCAGGAAGGCAGTGGACAATGAGTCTAACCTCCACCATCTGGTTTGTGTTCAGTTTCTCTTGGACTCGTTTAGTTTGCTTCTTCTGGCTTGGATAATAAAATACATGTGCTTACACTTTATAATCTGTGCCATTTCCTTGTATTTAGATGACACACAAGGAAGTCTATGGCTCAATCACAATATGAATAAGACATTTTAATTGCTGCGAAGCAGAGATGGACATTCTAAAGATAGGAACAAGAACTTGATGACCAATGTTTTGTAAATTACTGTGATTTTTGTGTCAATAGATAGTTGTCGAGTTCTATATTGGGCAGTCATTTGTTTTGCTTGATATAATGGGATGGAAGTAGAGATAAAAATCTGTGCCAAATGTGATGTTTTGCCCAGGCATTCTGCTTAAAAATATTGACATACTTTGCACTGCTACTAAATATTTTTTGGTTCTGAAGAGGACTCTCTGATTATGCATGTTGTTTCATTCTATTGCTCGATTCGTAACAGGTTGGCTATCAGATTTGGATTGTACTTTGATAACAAATGATGTTATTGGCTCTAATTTGAATCAGATCCTATCAAAGACAGCAAGTGATATGGTGATGGAGATGGTAGACCCTGAGATAAATGCCACCTGCAAGGACCTTGGTGCTGTGAAGAAAGTCTTCCAGCTTGCACTGTTGTGTTCGAAGAGGCAGCCCACTGACCGGCCCACCATGCATGAGGTGACTCGTGTTCTAGGAAGCCTCAGCCCACTGCCAATGACCCCACCAAAGCAGTTGCCTCCTGCAACCTTAAACCTGACCACAAATGTTCCATGCTACAAGGATGAGTATGCCAACCTCAAGACTCCTAATATGGTTAACTGCTCTTCCATGAGTGCCTCAGATGCCCAGCTCTTCCTTAAGTTTGGGGAGGTAATATCCCAGAACAGCGAGTTTGAGAAATCAAGTGGAGGTACTAATGGAGAATCTAGTTGAAGAATCAAGGATGAGGCATGGGAGAATTGTAGCTAGTCCTGTTGTCTAGTTAGGCACGTTGTTATAGGTGGAGGATATTAGTAGATTATATTAGATGTTATTAATATTAGCTTCTTATTCTATAAATATCTATAGTATTCTTATGCAAAAACATAGATTTTATGAATATATTTTCATACTTTTATGAAATATTAGGGGTTTGATCAAAGATGACACTAATATCTCGGATTAATTGAATTCCATGAGTTTCTCGACATGTTAATGGCGCGTGTTACTTTAGAAAACATAGGTAATTTGTAATTAAATATTTTGTGATTTAACTGATACAATTGATATTATATGAAGTAAATCATTATAATTTCATAAAATTACTTAAGAGAAGATATTGCTAAAAAATCAATTAATTAAAAAATATCTATACTTAGTGGATATTATCTACCCAAATCGATATGGACGATTCATATTAAGTCTAACCGATCAATCAAATACTAACACGAGGATTGCCACATTAGTTCATCTCCTTTATAAATAGATGACTCCTCTTCATAAATTGACAATAGAAAGGAGATGTAAAGGTTCGAGGAAACTTTGCCCAACTCGAAATTCTTCAAAACTCTCCGATTTTGCTGCGTTGAAAACTCAGATAGGCTTCACCTTGACTCACTGGGTCAAAGTTCACGTAGTCCCAGGTTTTCCACCTCAACAGAGATAAAGCTGCCATAACCATCGCTTGAGAACACTAGAGGATTCAATAGATCAAAAGCCCAAATGCCCCAACGACTCCAAAACCAGCCCCAACCAAGAGCAAGCTATGAAGCCCTCGCTTGAAGTGACATTCAAACTCAATGGATCAAGCTCACAAGCCCTAACGGTTCCAGCCTTGATCGAGAAAATGCTATCCAAGCCTTGATCAAAACCCTAACATGAAAGAAAATTACAGGAATTTTTTTTTTCTGTATTTTCCTTTATCGTAGAATTTCGCAAAGAGGTGTATTACTATGTAAATAAATATAAAAGTGAATTTGTTGCAATATTTCCTGTCTTGATTTTTGAACTCAAAATTTTGTGTGTATAAACTTCTGGCACCTTAGTGAGACCTTTTTGCCTCTCATCTCTTTTCCAAAAATAAATCCAAGTATGAAACTAGATGGTAAGTGAGGAAGTTTGTTGGCATCAACCCAAAGGAGAAGAGTCGCGCGGTTGATGTTACTGGTGACACCAACTTGGTTGCCTAGCAAGGTGTGTACACAAAGAGCAAAGCTAAGGAGATGGCAGCACAAGGCAGTGCCATGATGAAATCTAATCCTATTTTCAGGACAGGTGTTCTCGGCACCTTGCCAACCCCAACAAGACAAGGCAACATTAATGTCCTTGCCCTTGTCGAGAGGGTGGTGATGCAACACTTCCTAAAGGAGGAGCCAGATGATGTAGAGGAGGGAGTCACGACGGATATGGGGCACTTTGAAAGCAGTGAAGATTCCACTCCCCCTAAACCTCGAAAGCCTGTTGTTGAAGCAAAGAGTTGTGTTGCCTGCCATGATGACAAACACATCATTGTTGAAGGAGCAAGTATCCATCAGGGCTAGGACACTGGAGGGTCTCATGACAATCTAGGAGAGTAACTCTCAGATTGCGTGCTTGATGAAAATGATTGAGGGCATGGACAAGTCTAAGCAAGTCGGAGACAATCCTCTAAGGCAGCCACATTTATCGGAGACTATAATTGTTGCTCTAAGTGTATAGATGCCACTGGAGACCCCACATGTTGCTATTGTCCAAGAGAAAGCAAAAAAAAAAAAAAATATTACTATTAGCACAAATATACCTATGTCGATAAGGACCATATGGGTTGCTGTCAATGGCTCTATTCCTATGAATTAGTTGTAGGAAGGGCCAAGCTATTCATTGGTCATGGTTGACTCAAAAGTTGAAATCCTGGACAGACCTGCAAGCTAAGTCGGCATGGGCATCGATAACTCCCAAAGTGAGGGTATCAAGTCATGATTGATACAGGACATGCACAACGTATGGAAGACAAATATTCATTAAAAAAAAAAAAGAATATGCATGCATGATGCGTGAATCAAAATATACGTGTGTATACATGATTAAAAAAGTAGAAATGAGAAGAAAAATTCACGTCAAAAGTGGCACCCAAGAGTCGAAGGAACCACCTGGTCTCACTATTGCCTTGCAACAAGCGCTAGCATACTCTGTGAACCGACTTGCCAAGGCAAATGGACGGATTAATTCGGTGAGCAACTTCACAAAGGAAGAAGAAGAAAAATCTTCTAAGGGCCTTTCAAAAGATCACGGACTCTCAAAGTCATGGGTTGAACGCGGCAAAAAAGAAAATACTCATTGTGATCTGGGCCAAGTGGCCCAATAAATGCACAGTGCTCTGGCCCAACCTTATCAGGCTCAAGTCTTATTGGTCCATACCGATACAGCCCGATAATATTAACATGCCGGTCTGAATTACCAGCTCTAGTACTGGGCCATGCATCCAATTCTAAATCTACCAGGTTTAAAAACATTGAAGGACTGAGAGGTCCTATTCTGAAAATTGCTAGCTCTTCAGGGACTAATGCGTAAAATCTCCTTTTGCACAGGCAAAGGATGATAGTACTACGTAGAATTCACAGGAGATACAATATATAAATATATATATATATATATATATAGAGAGAGAGAGAGAGAGAGAGAGAGAGAGGAGAGGGGACGGCTCAGGTGGGTTCATGATTCAACATATGAGGACGATGTTTCATAATTTTGCATGTAATTCAAGGTCCTGATTCTATGAAGTCCACATCTTCAATGGCAGGAAGAGAGAGAGAGAGAGAGAGAGAGAGAGAGAGAGAGATTTGAATATTGCAGTGTACAGTTTGATTTCAGAAGATTTCGAGTAACAAATCCTAATGTTCAATTAGATTTGCAAAGATATGATTGATCCAGATAGACTTCATTCCTGCCCAGATGTGACTCGGAATTATGATATTGGCAACATTGAAGAGAAAAAAAAAATGAAAGAAAAGAAAAAGGTAGGAGTACTAGAATGGGCCATTTACACTACTAGAATCTGCCAAATTCCGAGATGCATTTCTGTGAGAACATGGTCTCGTAAACTTCCGAGAGAAGAGTGTCTGAAATTTCAAACGCGAACAAATCTGCGAGGGAATTTCATGGCACAATTTCTAATGGAAAATTCTGTCATAATATTTGACGGAAATCTATGAGAAAAATGTTTCGATGACTTATTCCATCATGATTCAGTCGGCAATGTCATTTGTCGATTCCGACAGACAGTTTCCAATGGAAATCTAGGGGAGGAATGTTTCGATGAATTATTCCATCACTAGCTAGTCGAAAATATGATGTGATGATTCCAACAGATTGGTTTCCAATGGAAATTTGTCAGAAATTTTCCACCAACACTTTGCATCAGAAATAAATCCATCAACTACCTCTATAAATGCCCGTTGCACGATTCTATGAGGACACATATTTTCTACATCTTCTCTACCCATTTCTCTTCATTTGAGCATATCTTCTTCTCTTTCAATTGGCCAAATCTTCTCACTATCATCATCTTTGAATTTTCACTTCACTTTCATTATATTTCAACTTTGTAACTAAGGTGCACGCAGTACGATATGTTCTAATGTGTTAGTATTACATTATTTTATTATTTTGATTGTTTGTAAAGCAAATGTTGTATGGATTCATTTTGTAGATGAAGGGACCACCACATAGATTATGGATGTATAATCGGTTGTTGCCAAAACGTGATGGTATTCGACAAGAATTCTTGAATGGTGTTAGACTTTCATAAATCATGCTTGTTCACTATATCATTATCCACAAGATGGAAATATCATATGTCCTTGTATAATTTATAGGCATGGAAAATTGTTACTACCTAATGATGTAAGACTTTACTTGTATAGGTGGGGATTTAAGGAGAACCATTGGGACTAGATAGATCATGGAGAGGAAGATCCGTCTAAACATGGTGGTGGAGAGAATATTGAGCATGCTACTCCATTTATGGGTATACCATATGAGTTCCCAATGCATCAATACAGATCTATTGTAGTTGATGCTACTAGATAAGAATTTGGACCTAATTTTAATGATGACACAACTTCATTTGCCCAAGATCAGCATAGTCATGCTGGTCTCTCATGTGAGGACACATAAATGTACGAAGAGTACCCTAATAAAGAATGCCAACAGTTTCATGATATGTTGGAAGAGTTAAATAAGCCCTTATTTTTGGGTTGTGAACCAAATTCAGCAATGTCACTATCCATGCGTTTGATGAGTGTGAAATCTGATTGGAACATATCTGCTAATGCAATGGATGAGATACTTTGTGTCATGGATGAGTGCACTCCCTCTGATGCCACAATTCCAAAATCATTTTGTGAAGCAAAGCAATTGGTGTCTAGATTGGGCCTTCTTTATAAGAAGATTGATTGTTGTGAAAATGGATATATGTTATATTATAAGGAGACAAGCGGTCTTGATAGTTGTAATTTTTGTAATGCTTCCAGGTACAAGTCACAACCAACAATTGGAAGGAGTAATTGCAAGTTGATTCCAATTAAGGGGATGCACTATATGTCACCGATTCCACATTGTAAGAGACTTTTTGCATCCATGAGTTCGGTAACCCATATGATATGGCATTATGAAAATAAAAGAACTAATGGGATCATTTGTCATCTTTCCAATGGTAATGCATGGAAGGAATTTGATAAATTACATCCTGATTTTGGCTTCGAGTCGTGTAATGTTAGACTTGGTTTGTGTGTCGATGGATTCAACCGATTCAACCAAGGGTCTTCACCTTATTCGTGTTGGCCTATTATTGTGACACCTTATAATTTGTCTCTTGAATTATGCATGACATCTCCATATATGTTCTTAATGTGCATTATACCTGGCCCAAACAATCCAAAACAAGGTATCGATGTATTTCTCCAACCATTAATTGATGAATTGCTTATATTATGGGAAGCTGATGTAAGTACATATAATATCTCAAAAAAAGCAAACTTCTATATGAGGGCAGCATTGATGTGGACCATAAATGATTTTCTTGCTTATGGAATGTTGTCAGGATGGTCAATAATGGGTTGTTTGGCTTGTCCACATTACATGGGAGATAGTAAAGTATATTGACTACGACATGGTCAGAAGCCATGTTGGTTTAACTGCCATCGTAGATTTCTAGATGCGGATCATCTTTATCGTCACAATGTCATTAATTTCACAAAGAGAAGAATGGAGAGTGACCATCCACCACCATCTTTGACTATCAAATAGGTATGGGAAATGTTTTTTGAACTACCTAAAGTGCATGAAACTGGTCATATTGGTATGTTGCTAGGTTTTGGATCCACTCATAATTGGAAGAAGTAGAGCATATTTTGGGATTTACCTTATTGGAAGGATCATGCCATAAGTCATAACTTAGATGTCACGCATATTGAGAAGAACATATTTGGCAATATCTTTTATGCCATCCTTGATGTGAAAGATAGGACAAAGGAAATATGAAAGCACGACAAGATTTAATAGAGTACTATAGGGGACTTGAGCTTTATCTTGTTGAAAATGGTAATGGTCATTGGTAAAAACCAAGAGGAAAATATGTATTATCAATGGAACAACAACAAAATCTAATCAATTGGGTCATTTACCTATCCATCTTGTTGATGAAGCTCACCAAGTAGGCCTAATACAATTTAGATGCATGTATCCATTTGAGAGGTATACATGCCAGTCGCATACATAATTAATTAATACAAGAAAAATATTTGATTTTCTATTCATTTATCCTATTAATATTTATGTTTGCCTATTTATAGATACATTGGGTAGTTGAAAAGGTAAATCAAATAGAAAGCAAATGTGGAGGAATCAATCTACAACACTTACATATGTCGTGAAACCATCAATTCTGCTCATGCTACTTTCAATTAGATGTCATAATTGTACATAGTAAGATACCCCGTAATGACTATGGTGGATTACAACATACAATTTCAGGCACACTATCAGTGTTTAATCAGCTTGGGTGTCCATCAAGAACAAGTAAAAGGAGATGGTTGAATGATGATGAGCTTGCAGCTGCTCATTTACATGTGCTCCTCAATTGTGAGGAAGTGAGATGGTTCATCAAGTATGTCGCTCTTATATGCTCTCTTATATGCTATGTACCTTCCATTAACATTAATGGGATGCATCATTATTTCTAGTAACATGCTTGATTAATGTAATATGTGCAATGTGTTCCATGAACAATTCAATATTTCAACCGACTGTAGAGATCATGTAATGGAACCATATTTTAGTTCATGGTTTAGAGAATACGTAAGTTCTAATAACATGGCATTCAACAGTAATTATATAAGATTTATATGTATATGTGTATATATATGCGTGTGAGTGACTTACACATAATTCTTGTAACTTTCAAATGACTAACCCTTTAAATGGCTTAATATGTAACGAGTTATTGTAATAGATGGCATGGGGACCCAATAGACAAGTAAATACATGGTAAAGACATTTTTTCAATGGTTATAAGTTCACTACTAAAGGAAGTTGAGTATGCAAGAAAATGATCAATTGTGGAGTATGGGTTACAGGTACATATGGTGATAGTAGAGATGAGTATGATTATTTTGGGGTATTGCATAAATTTGTTTACTTGGATTATGGAGATTCTACTGCAAATCAAGTGATATTATTTTGTTATGTTTGGCTTGACCCAACACCACGAGTTGTGACGATCCTCGCCAACCCGTGATAGGACCCAATGCCAAGAGTGACAAGAACCTTACCAACCAGTGATGAGACCTGAATCGACTGTGGTCACCAAAGGTCATGTACGGCGGTAGACTCAGTGAAATCGCAACCCATTACCTATAAAAAGGTAAGAACCTTGGTATAGTGAAGATGTCACAATCAACTATGGAACGGTTAATTGATAAGTCAGGGGTAAATGCCATAGAAGACTCTGATAAGTTCAAAGGTTCATCAAGAACTGAAGATAGAGTAAAACCTCATATTATTCATCTCAAAACTCTTTGTGCGTTCTCATCCAAGTTCTATTACAAGCCTTTAAATAGGCCAAATTTTAAATATTTGCAACTCATTGTGTTTTCTAAAGTGTTCCCATAGGTTGGGAAACTAAAATAAAGAAAACATGCAAGTTTAGCAACTAGAAATCCTAACATATATGCTATCTAAACAAAATAGGAAAGTGATATGTGCTTAATCACAATAATATTTTAGTACATTATCTTTCAAAAATCTTTATATTTTGCAACATTCTTGCATCCATATGTGGTAATCACGAGCTTGAATCTTACTACTTGATATATTGTTGTTGGAGACACCCGGTTATGAAGTTGATGCTTTGATATCGTAGTCAGATTCACATCATTTCCCTCCTCTTGAAAGGAATTTGTCCTCAAATCTGTAGCACTCTTATTCCCGTTTTTTTCTCTTTTCTTGAAACAATTGCACAGCACGAAACTTCATAGCATGACACTAAAGCAAAACCTAACTTTGACTAATTGAATGAGTGAATGACACAAGGATTGACACTAACTAATTGACATGAACGAAAGACTCAAGGATAGATAGATGAAACTTATCTTAGAACCCAAAGATCTAATACCAATTGATAAGAACCTTAGTAACTCATGATGAAACCCAATACCAAAGATGATAAGAACGTCACCAACATGTGATAAAACCCAACATCAAAATGTGGAAAAGAACCCCAAGAACTGCAGAGAACAAGTTTCGAATGATAGATAGATGAGCCTAACCTAGAACATTGGCTCTGATACCAAATGACGTGATCCTCACTAACCTGTGATAGGACCCAATGCCAAGAGTGACAAGAACCTTACCAACCTGTGATAAGACCCGAATCGAATGTGGTCACCAAAGATCGTGTTCGACGGTAGGCTCGGTGGGACCGCAACCCATTACCTATAAAGAGGTAAGAACCTTGGTATAGTGAAGACGCCACAATCAACTATAGAACGGTTGATTGATAAGTCAAGGGTGAACGCCACGGAGGACTTCGATAAGTTCAAAGGTTCACCAAGAACCAAAGATAGAGTAAAACCTCACATCTTATTCATCTAAAAACTTTTTGTGTGTTCTCATCCAAGCTCTATTACAACCCTTTAAATATTTGCAACTCATTGTGTTTCCTAAAGTGTTCCCATAGATTGGCAAACTAAAATAAAGGAAACATGCAAGTTTAGCAACTAGAAATCCTAACATATATGCTATCTAAACAAAATAGGAAAGTGATATGTGCTCAATCACAATAATATTTTAGCACGTTATCTTCCAAAAATCTTTATATTTTGCAACATTCTTGCATCCATATGTGGTAATCATGAGCTTGAATCTTGATACTTGATATATTGTTGTTGGAGACACCTAGTGATAAAGTTGATGCTTTGATGTCGTAGCCGGATTCACATCAAGTTGGTACTCGGAGTATGCACTCTCAATACAACATTATTGAGGTGAAGCATAATAGCATATATAGAACTTATGATCCATTCATTATTGTGATACGTTATTGTCAGGTATATTATGTTCCTTATCCTATGAGTATTAGGGGTAAGGGAAATTGGTTGGCTGTTGTCAAAACTAGAGGAAGCGGCCAGATTCAAATCGTTGATTCATTAGAATTAGCATATCAAAATGATGGAACCTCATGTGCAACACTTGTGGCTTATGACGAAATGATTGATCATTTGGTGGACAATAACATTCCTCTTGAAGAAGTGTATGATGTTGAATATTATGGGCACCGCTATTGCAATATCTATAAAGGTGAAAGTTCAGATGATAATAATAATGAGAATGCCATTGCTGATGATGAAGATGATAATTCGGGAGACAATTTGCTTGCTCAAGACAATTCCGATTATGATGAAGACGAGTAATGCATAGGGGAATTTAGTTTGTTGTACTTAGACTTAAATAAACTATGTACTATATTTATTTGATTATAATTGTATAGTAATATTTAACTTTCTATGGTTTCTTTCGATGAGTAATGTGGTTTTTTATTCGATGTATTAATTTATTCACTTTTTTCTTTTATAGAATGGTTTGAGCTAGAGATTGTAAATGTTGAAAGGGCTAGGCCAAAACTGGACTACCCAAACCCTAAATCGGCTTGCTCATAACCAATTCTAGGCCAGTTCATATATGCCTCAACCATGACTAGTAACCGTAATGGACCGTTAAGCAAATAGGTTGAAAAGTAACCTAGCCAAACAATTCTAGCACTGTCTTGAACCAGGATGGCCCGCCCTTTCAACAACACTACTTTAGGTCAGCAATTCGTGCCCTTTCATACTTTATATAGGCTCATATCTTATTTACAAAGCTAGCAATTTGGGTTGGCATTGGGTTTTCGAGATGTGCTGGCTAGAGATGGCAATTCGTGTTGGCAAGTTTTGGGCTAGGCCAAGTTGGCACGTAAAAGCTGGCTGCTAGAAATGCCAACCTGGCATGAAATTTTCGTGCTTTGAGCAGCCTGAGGCTGACATTGTCAATGCATTAATCACCATCATGCCTCATGTGGGAGGTATTGTAATTGGAGATCCACGACGGCCCTACTTCGTGCAAGGATACAAAGGCCTCGCACACTCTGAGGAAGTTGCCACGGAGAATGTGTCTACAATGTAATTAGCATGAGGAATGAAGAAGGGGTATCACACTTACCTTGTAGCTGTTAGGGAAGTGGAAGTGTAGGAGGAAGAAGCAGACCGTAAGATTCCACATGAGATAGTGGAAGTGCTTGAGTAACTCTGGAAAGTCATGCCTAAGGACTTGCCAAGAGGGCTACTTCCACGCCAAGCTATTGATCACACGATAGAGTTGTTGCCAAGCACAACTCCCCTTGCGAAAGCCCCTTACTGGATGTTCTCGAAGGAGCTAGGAGAGTTGTAGAAGCAGTTGACTGAGTTGCTAGATACCAGGAAGATCCAACCCTCCAAAGCCCCTTATGGAGCCCAGGTTTTGTTCCAAGAGAAGCAGGACGACTCTCTTTGATTATGTGTTGATTACCACAAGCTGAATAAGGTGATAGTAAAGAACAAGTACTCGGTGCCCTTGATTGTGGACCTGTTTGAGCGCCTAAGTGAGGTAGTGGTGTTCTCCAAACTTGACTTGTGTTTGGGGTATTGGCAAGTCCACATTGCACAAGGAGACGAGTCCAAGACTACAATGGTAACTTGTTATGGATCATTTGTATTCCTGGTAAATGCCCTTTGGTTTGACTAATGCCCCTGCAATGTTTTGTAACTTGATGAATGACGTGTTTCACAATACGTTAGACCACTTTGTGGTAGTATATTTGGACAATATTGTCGTGTATAGTAGGGACATGGCACAATATGTGCAGTACTTGTGGGTTGTTTTTGAACTACTAAGGAAACACTCCCTCTATGTCAAAAGGGAGAAGTGCAAGTATGGCATGTAGGAGATCTGGTTCTTGGGCCATGTGATTGGTCAAGGACATGTGTAGATGGACCCCTAAGAAGGTGTAGGCAATCCAAGATTGGCCTCCACTGAAGTTGGTGTCTAGGTTGTGAGGTTTCTTGGGACTAGTCAACTACTATTGCAAGTTTATCAAAGGGTACTTGAAGAGGGTGAGTCCCTTGACTGATATGTTGTGGAAAGATCATAAATGGATATGGGACAAGGACTATGATGTGGCATTCTCCAAGCTAAAGACCGCTATTGTGTTGGAGCCTATTCTCAAGCTCCTTGACTTTGAGAAGCCATTTGAAGTACATACGGACGCCTTAGATTGTGTTGTTGGAGGAGTTCTCATGCAAGACAGACATCTCATGGCATTCGACAGTTGAAAGTTGAAACCCACTGGGTAGTGATATTCAGTGCATGAGAAAAAGATGCTAGCCGTTGTGCATTGCTTGAGGGTGTGGCAAGTGTATTTGTTGGGGATCATGTTCATGGTCAAGATGGACAACGTCGCCAATACTTTCTTCAAATCACAACTGAAGTTGTCACCAAGGCAAACGTGGTGGCAAGAGTTCTTAGCGGAGTATGACTTCGAGTGGAAACATCGACCAAGAAGGCACAACTTGGTGGTGGATGCACTCAATTGGAAGACTTCAAACCAGCTGACTGCTTTGTCCTTGGCCACCTCCAACTTCCTCCGGGACATCAAGATTGCTACATTAGGAGACAAGACCTATCAACTCCTAGCAAAGCAAGTCAAGGATGAGACAATGAGGCAGTATTGGCTGGAAGATGGGCTACTTTATGGCAAAGGTGGTTGTTTGCTTGTCCCTAGCAGAAGGGTATTGCGCTACTAGCTTATGAAGGAGAGTCACGATAGTCCCTAGGCTAGACATCTAGGCTGTGAGTGAATGCTAGCTCTATTGTCAAGGTTCTATGTTTGGCCAAAGATGGCTGATGACATTAAGTTATACATCAAGACTTGTCTTGTGTGCCAACAAGACAAGGTGGAGAAACAAGTAGAGGCCGATCTCCACTACCTTGGCAATGCCAGAGAAGCCTTGGGTATCAATTTCAATGGACTTTGTGTCTGGATTTCCATAAGTGAAGGGCTATGTGGCAATATGCGATTTTCACCCTTGTGGCCAAGTATTGCATTGCCGAAGCTACTGCTAAGGCATTATATCGCTCTGTGGTAAAGCTCTTTGGAGTCTCGATAGAGATAGCAAGTGATTGAGATGCTTAGTTCATGGGCAACTTCTAGCATGTTTGTTCGGACTATTGGGTTCCGAACTAAAGTTCTCAATGGCCAATCATCCATAGATGGATAGCCAGACAAAACAATTGAATGCACTGTTAGAGGAATATTAGAGGCATTACGTCTCGGAAAGTCAAAGGAATTGGTTGGACTTGCTGGAAACCGCATAGTTGTCTTACAACTTGCATTGCTCCTCTGCTATAGATTATACCCCATTTGAGTTAGTAATGGACTACCAACCCTTGACATAGCAAGAAGTGGCTTTGCAGTGCAAGGAAGGGCCATGCCCAGCCGCATATCGATTTGCCCGTGACAAGCAGGAGATGATTGAAGAAGCACAAAATAGTCTCACCAAAGCTGCTAGGCGAATGAAGAAGTATGTGGAACTGCATAGGCAACCCTTGGAGTTCCAAGTAGGGGACTTAGTGATGTTGAAGTTCACCCCACATATATGGAAGAAAATCACGAGCAACTGCTGGCATAAAGACTTGTTCTAGCGGTATGATGGGCCATTTGAAGTAATCAAGAAGGTCGGGGCAATAGCCTATCGGCTAGCACTACTAGAGAGAATGAAGGTGCACCTAACATTCCACATCAGTTTCCTTAAGCCTTACCATTGGGATGAGGAGCATCCTGAGCACAGTGAAGTGAAGTGCGCCCCTCTCACCATGAGGAAGGAACTCGACAAGGAGGTGGAAAGGATACTTGATCATTGTGTGCTTGGCTACAACAAAATGAACATGAGGACGGAGTACTTAGTCAAGTGGAAGAGTCAACTTGAGTCAGAGGGACTTGCGAGAAGGACGTTAGACTCTGGTAGTACGAAGACCTCATCCGATAGTACAAAGAGGCTCACTCAATGAGGGCATCAAATCCCTCGGGTAGGGGAGGTTTGTTAGATCCTTAAGCTCTAAAATCAGAGAATGTGTATCACAAGCCATACCTTGGGGCAATGGTGGCGTATAGCAAGCACATGACAATGTGCGGGCTAACACATGCAAGGCGTTGGGATGAATTGCAGGTCCTTGTGAGGGCAAGTATGGAGATGGTTGCGTTGGTGTGCATGGAGGCACTGGCAAAGTGGATGATTGGTCAATTCTTGGCAAAGTGGTTGAGGGATCAAAAGTGGCCATGGAGTGTCATAGTTCACTGAGCGGCTGGTGACCCATCTATTTGTAGGGATCATATTAGTCCTTGACCATACCAAACACTGTTGGATGCTACAATCCCAATCTAAAGCCTATGATCGAGGGAGGCAATCATGGACATGGGCCTTGGAGGAGAGTGGGTCAGAAAGATGCTATCTGTGACTAGTCAAACACAATTGGGAAGGATTCTCTTGGGATATATGGCAAATCTATATGTTATGGAAATAATCTTGCAAATTGATGACCGGGATTTGATGGAGAGAATCAAGGGATTCAAATATCAGTTGCCATATCTAAGGCAGCCAAGCTCCTCTATATAAAGGGGGTTTAGTGTCATTGTTGAGACATGGACAAACGAACGAATAGAACATTGAGACTCGAAAGAGAGGCACTGAGAGCTAGAGACTCCAAGTGAGTGGGAGTCAAGTCCAAGTTGCAATCCGGTGTTCCTAAGAGAAGGCACGAGACGAGTGGGGAGTGCAAGTAGTGAGAGACTGTGAGGTATATACTCGTGAGACACCACTAGAAAATTGTCGATTTCTGAGGGACGAATCCCTCAGAAATTCAATCGGAAAGCAAAAGTTTCCGAGGGATTTCCAAGGAAATGCATCCCTTGAAAATACCCTTCTCGCTAATTTGTAAATTGTCGGAAGTCCATCGGTATTCCCATCAACTTTCCGAGAGTTAGTTTCTCAATAATTTTCGACAAATTTGCGAGGGAATGCCTGTCGGAAGTCTATTTCTGTCTGACTTATCTATCGCAAAATTATCGGAACTTTCTGACCGAACTTCCGACAGTTATTCCATCGTAAATATTATTCATACGGTTTTTTTTGTTGGAAAACTCTCGGAATTTTCTAGTGGTTAGTCATCAAATTTTTTGTCGGAAATTCGATCGGAAAGTTTTCCAACAACCTTTTCACATTGCAATTCTGTCGCAAAATTAGCTTTGCTTCTTCTTGGAAAAATTGTCAGAGTTTTTTGAGGGCTTTTGCATTAGCAATGCATGGGAAATTTGTAGAAAACTCAAAAGAGTCGCAACTTAATCAAAATCTTTAGCAAACAAATGCAAGGCAATTCTTTTCATAACATACCCAATCATATACATTAATAAAAGAATTCAATATAGAGCATATTCACCCATTGACAATTTCCTTTCAAAAAAACCTACAATAAAAGATAGGCTAATGATGATTGTCATGATGTGGGTGAGGTCATGTGTCTTTCTGTGATGATCACGAAACTCTTCTTGACTGTCTTCTATATTGGTTAGGAGAGGCTGCCACAGCTCATGGTACAGTGACTTGTATCCTAAAAAGTCAGTTCTCTACATCTATTCTACAAATCCTCAAATATGGGGTACCGGAAACCATGTTGAAACATTATCATTACATGCCTTCTGGTAGTATCTACGCAAAACATATACATCTAGAGGGGCTTCTTAGGAATATGCAAAACACAGGAAAATGTAACTATCACAGCAAAGCACGAGAGGTTTCACAACTCTCCCCAAAAGATGGAAAACTACATCTGAAAGCTTTCAACTGAAGCTCAATATAATGTTATATCAATGCATTTTTTAAATGAATCAGATACGAATATCCATAAATTGCTTAATTAAGATACCTCAAATATGCATTCTTCTAGCTCAATGCCATATACTTTGATTCATCATCCTTTTACATAATCGCATGTATTAGAGCATAGGATCCAAGAGAGGGGAAGAGATTGCATGGTCTTTTACCTCTCCAAGATTCCATTTCTCTTTCAACCATATACTTGCATCCATTGATGTAGTTTCACTTTGCATGCCATTTCTGTAGAATGAGAAGAGAGACCACAATATAAGGACTTTTGACAAATACAAATAACATGATTCGAACTTTTAGCTGATGAGGGACTTCTAGAGAAGTCAATGTGAGCTTCCTTTTTTTTTTTGGAATATAAAGCCAACATAAGCAATTAATGGCACAAGCTAATAGAACCATGTGAATCTAAATCTTTTCAAGAAACTTAAATAGGTAACCACAAGTTCAAGTTGCAAATGCAGGCATGTTCCTCTAGGAAAACCAATTGGACATAGATAGACTACTAGGAAAGAGGTTGACTCTTTACTAGTTCACTATGCATAACAATAAATGAATGTGATCAGGTGCTTGGATTGATAAAAATAGAAAGATTGTCTAAGAATTGTGTGGCTTGAAAATTGAACTAAACAGAATTTGATGATATATTTACATTAGTTGAGTTTTTGAAGTTATTTGCCCAAAACTTACAGTTGACTGGTTGCTTTCTAGATTAATAATTTGTGACAAAACAATTGTAGTAGAAAATATATTGCTCATAGTTACAAAACCAATGGTGTTACAACCTTGTGTATAAGAGGATATGGAGTTCACATGTGTCAATTTTGGAAAATGGCTGCTCAAACCTGTCATTTACGACATCTATACTATAATGAAATTACCTTTAGTTGCATTTAGCAAAACTAGTCTATATAGAGATTTTCAAACAAGAATACATGTAACATAATATTTACACGCAATACACCAAGTCTAAGATCGCATGTTCCTAATCCCATTACAAAAACATTTTAGCAACATTTTTAGGTAGTTCTCATGCAATAAACAACACAAATGGGCAAATTTCTTCAAGAATCAAGTAGATAGCTAAGTTACACAAATGATCGAATGGCTTAAGTGCATATGATGAAGGCATACCTTAAATGGCATTTGATCAAATAGCTTCTCGTGTTGAGGCCACGAAGATGTCCTTCACTACTCTGCCGCTTTCTCTATGGTGTACCTGATGGGGCAAATAGGGTTTGTCATCCTTGTAGGCAGAGAGGGTTTGTGAACAAGCGTGACTAGAGAGGGTAGCTACTATTGTCCATGAGCTCGATTGGTGGAGAGGGTTTTTGAAATGGTGTAAGGCTGAAGGGAAAAGAGATAATGGTAAAATACAAAGGAGAGCTGCAGGCAACAAGAGGAGAACGTAAGTAAGTTGCGTCTCAGGAAAGGCGAAACAAGTAAGTTATGGGGTTATTTATAAAGTTTTCCGATAGATTTGCGAGGGAAAAATATTTCATTAGAAATGTGTCGGTGGCTTTTTCCAACAAATTTGCGATGGATAATAAATTTCGTCAGCTATTTTTGTTGTTGAAAATCTCTTTAAAATTTCCGAGAAATTTCCGAGAGGCAATTCTCGTGGAAGTTTCTTGCGATAGAAGTGGCTTTGTCGGAAATCCCTCGGAATGTTTACGGAGAGATTTTTTTTTTCTTGGAAAGATTTTATCGACTAAATTTATATTATCGGAAATGTCTCGGAAATTTTCCGATAGATTTCTTGATTGCCATCTGTCAAAAATTGTCCGACGTCTTCCATATCTCGGAAAATCTCTTGGAAATATTTTTCCGATGCTATTCT
This sequence comes from Sonneratia caseolaris, assembly GCA_900006705.1. Lineage (NCBI taxonomy): Eukaryota > Viridiplantae > Streptophyta > Magnoliopsida > Myrtales > Lythraceae > Sonneratia > Sonneratia caseolaris. The sequence continues at coordinate 348,160 of CXYZ01006172.1, forward strand.
CCAACAGAATTTTCTTCGGAAATTTTTGATGATCACTTTCCACGGAAATTAGCCTCGGAAATAGACAAATTTCTAGTAGTGAGACTGTGAGCTATATACTCATGAGACTACATGTAAGTGTTTTGATTCGAGTTGGATTTTCATGTACTTGTGATATATGAATACAAGTTATGTTTTTTCTAATTGTGTTGTATTCCTCTACATTGTTTTTACGGTTTGGTGATTGAATGACCTCGACGGTACATGTGGTGAGTTAGGCTGTGCGGCAAGCGAAGTGTCGACACTAGTGGGACTTGAAAATTTTCTGCCTGCATTGGTCCCGTGACATGTATTACTTTAAAAAATTAATATAAAATTAAATTTATTGCAATATTTCCTATCTTAATTTTTACGCTAAAATTTTGTTACATACAATAACCCTTTTATAATTAATTGTGATATTTTCACTATATAAGGTTTTAGCTCAGTTTTATCGAATTTGACATGGCAACATTCTTGCAAACCTTATTCGTAATGTGAGTTTTGTCAATAATTGGTAAGATTCATTCTTGGTAATGGGTGTTTAACATAGGCTGGTATTATTCTTATCAACAGGGCATGCAGGCTTGACTTATCCAAAATTTTCCAAAACAAACATTAATTCATCACATGAAATAGTTCATAATCATCTTTTCATACTAACATTACATTAGTATCAAGAAATTTAAACAATATTGTTAAAATTGCAATCTTTTTCCAATAAGTGTTGTGATCAAAATAAAATTTATAAATCTATAAATTTAATAATAAAAATTATTTTACAATTAAATTAAATTTATATCTTATTAAGATTTCGTAATTTTACCAATTATTGATCAAATTTTTTTAAATGATTAATGATGTAATGAATTAATTAAAAATAGAGTTTCAAAAAACTCTAGCACGAATTCCCACCCGTGTTTCTTAATTAGGGTTTTAACATTATGATCGATTTTTTTAATCATAAATTAAATTAAATCATTTAATACCATTAAATTGAGTTTCCATAAACTGTAAATTTAGAGTTATACCTTATTTACATGGTACGAATTATAAATGGGAAGATCTGAATAAATGTATTTATTAGGGGAGAATATAAATTTAAACGATTAACATGACATTTAACATGCTATACCATTTCCTGCGTTTAATTCGTCAGTGATTGCACGCTTACGAACCTGGGAAAGATTAACAAGAGAAACC
>CXYZ01006172.1:349808-376018 GCA_900006705.1 Sonneratia caseolaris
TTGAGCCCCCGGTCCGACCCATGAACCCATACCTTGACCGGTTCTCGGCCCGGTCCGGTTTTAAAAACTATGGTTTAAACCCATCACAGCAAATTCATGGGTACAGGCCAACCCCATGCCTAAGTCAGCGCACCCAACAGACTAAGCACAGCCCACCTCTTTCCTTCGGCCATTTCTTTTCACGAACTTAGTTCTGATGCTCATCCATTTTCCTTTTATTTAAGATAATATTCCTGACACTTGTTGCAATAGATTGATAGGGTGTTGGGTGAACATAAATAAATAAACAACAACAACAATAATAATAGCCTTCCATGGGATCGGTAAGCTGGTAAACAGATAACATGCAGTAAGTCGAGTGTAGAACTGAAAATTTTCGATAGTCGGTATTTGAGGATTGATGGTAGGGTTTAGACTGTGTAATACATTATCTGGTAAATTAATCGGTTATTATAGTATAAGATATCATCGACATCAAATTAATAATAATAATAATAATAATAATAATAATAATAATAATAATAAGATAGAGTAAATGACAATGAAGAGAGCAGAGGGCGACCGGTGGCGAGTAGAGTGAGCGGAAGAACTAGACGAGGGAAAAAAAAAACATTGATAGCCAGATCAGAGACGAGGAAGAATTCGGGATAGCGGAGCCTCTTCAATTTTAGTTGTGTAAGAAGCTTAATGGCGGACTCCAGCGGTTCTCCAAGATCGCCTTATAGTAAGCTTCCAAATATTTTCCTTTTTTTTTTCACCCTTTCTTTGGTTTTAGTGATTTGTTAAGCTGCTCCTGTCCACCTAGTATTGGTGCCCAGGTGCCCGTCGGATTACGATACCAGGTTTATAATATAAGCCTTTGTCTTTCACGTGTCTTATATTCTATTCCCTTTTTTAATACATGGATTTAGTTTCCCTTTAGAAGACATGAGGAATGAATTGATGGAAGTCTTTCGGGAGTGTCACTTCAACTCAATATAAGCACAGAAGCAGGGGAAAATACAATCCTCATTGGTCCTTTATTTGTTTGTTTAATATTTGTTCATATCACATTTGTAAATTGATCCTAGAGGTAAAAGATTAAGTTTAAGTTTCTAGGGTCCTACTCTTTTAATGGTTAATATCTATCTCCGTTTAATTCTCTTCGAGACAATGATGATGATGTCATTATGTTGAGGACTTTTGTTGATGGCATTGAGGGGTGTCTTGACTCTCAGGTGGAAACTTAACAAACTAGGTTTTCCAAGTGCTGAATTTTTTTTTTCTCAAGTTCACAGAACAAGGTAGTCGCGAGTACTTTGGACAGGCCGAGGCCAAAGAGGCAAAAAACATGATTTTTCCTGTTCAATGCGATTTACGGGATATTCCTTGGAGATGACATAGATGTTATAAATATATCAAGTTTTGAATAATTCAAAATTTGAATGAGGGTTTATCCCTAAAAGTTTGGGGCGATTATGCAATATTATATTTAATATCCAGTGGATATAATTCTTGTACAAACAAGTCTCCATCGGTGTGAGGACAACAAGTTGATTGCATTCAAGCGTTCTGCAAACTTAGTTTCGAAGAGCCAAAGAGAAAGTGGAATGGCTCGAGGTAAAGAAAGAGAAGACATTCAAGAAGACAGCCCGTTGTACGATCAAGAGATTCGACTTCAGTTTCTTCATAGAGTTTTCTTCTCTTTTCCCTTTTTCTTTTGACTTTGATACATTCAACCTTAACTCCTAATCTTTTCAATTTTTAATGTTAATTCTTTTGATAGCTAGGATGAATTTTGGAGTCCTAGAAGTGAGAGTACTCTTGCAACTAACTTACGAAAATAGGTCAGGACAAGCCTTCTTGGGACTTTTGTACTTTTGACACATATATACTATTTGTCACGCATGATTATTTTTATTAAATCTGAAATAAATAATAATAATAAGATTTGATTGAACCTACCCACGAAACGGTGATATTTAATGTATTATTTGTGCAGTTGTATAAAATATGTTCTTTTTGGTAAATAAAAAATTAATTCATCAATTGGACCATATTTTTATTTTTCAAAGCAAGTGTCATAATAATTATAACGGTTATATAATAAGATTACTAATTAACTCTTAATCAATTAAATTCATAGTCAAGATTAATGTATAGTTGTTTATTATGACTACCTAGATAGTGAGAATTTCAATCAAATGATCGTATACCCTTTAGTGATTACTTTCTGTATAATTAAATCTTTCGATTATACAATATCCCGAATAAATTAGGGTGTGAATAAAAATGTCAAGCTTTAATACTTATCCATATGTATCTCAATTCTCTAGTAATTGACTCAATGATGAAATATCAGAAATTACTTTCCGATTTTGCATCTTACTTTGGCCAAAGATTTTTCCGAATCAATACTAAGTACAACATGTAAAACATTTCCTCTTGTGAGGAGTAACTGATCTCATATTAATTACTCATTATCTTCATAAGAGTTTCATTAAATCTAGAATGCCCTACACACATAACTCAAAGAATCAGGTTAAGAAATAGACTAAGACTGCAATTTAACTCTTATGAGATATTATGGTAATTTCAAATATAAGGATTATTTACATCTACTATCACCTTAGGAATAAGCTATTGACATTTATACAAAATCCATTAGATCTTCCTTGAGTGAGTTAGTTTAGTGTACTCATTTTATAATGAGCACTTACTCTTATATTAGTGATTATTTACAAGTAATTGTGAGATCAATTACTATATACTTTAGAACATATAACGAGTGTACTAGTCTATTCGGATCACTGATCCCCTATTTAGTGATCCTATGACTAGAAGCAATTTTAGATTAAGGCTTGTGAATTTTAAGTTTCACTAGTATTATCTCATTATGACTTTAAAATCAATATTATAATATATGGGTTTCATATAAATAAATTGCGCAACATATGGTGAAAAAATTAATGCCTTAATTTTGTATCATAAATAAGAGGTAAACCAATCCCATCATATGCTATTGGGTTTAAGGCATCAATCCCAACAAAATCTTCTTCAGATTGCTTGGGATCTCATTAATAAATCAAGTATTTTGTATGATTTCTAGAAGAAGCGTCTCCAAATTATGCAATTTTCCGATCAAGACGTTCATACACCCATCATGTACAACCCAGAAAATAGAATTATAGACATAGGTGGCCAAGAGTTTCAAACACGCATGCTCTCTATCTCATGTCGTCCTCGCCGAAGTGGATCCCTCTTGCCCAAGAGGACTTAATTCTTATCATCAAAGTTTGGAGATTTCATCACACCTGAAAGATCGGGCACCCCGCTAAACTTTGAAATTTCCTTTTCTGCACGTTTTCCTTCTCTTAATCAAGTATAGAACTCCACTTCATTCATAACCCAAGTCAAGGAAGTCTCAGCCATCACAGACTCCCCTTTCTTGCGTGACATGTATCACTCAATATACAAATTAAGATCATTATTTTTGTGCACTCTGTCTGTCTAATACTTGCACAACAAACAACAAGCTGTATTCCACCGTATCCATTGTGATTCTCTATATGAGATAAAGTAAAAAGGGTATTCACCAAGAAGATGAACCTATTCATCGGACCTGGAATTACATAAACTGGCTTGGATTGCCTGTTAGGGACAAAATCAGCAATTCAACCACAGGAAAAGAATCGAGGCTAATTCAGGGGAGAAGAAGAAGAATCAAGAAGGGGAAGAGAAGGAGGAGACGAGGAAGAAGGAGGAGCCACAACAGAGAGGGCAGGAAAACTGTCATTCATTCATACGCATAACCCTCAATGGGTTCTATTACACTATTACAGAGTTTTAATCCCCGCGGTGGCTTCAAAGGCCAAGAACCACCGGTTTACAATCAACTCCCTCAATTTAGTCACTTGTTACAGAAAAGCCCCTTTTCTTTTATCTTTATGGACAGATCGATCCCTCAACTAAATTGGCCATAACAATTCTCCCCCCTTAATAAAACCTTGTCCTCAGGGTTTGCATTAGAAATAGGAAGGCAATGCAAGAGTGGCAATATGGCAGCTGCAGGAGGTGCATTGACCAGGATACTTCCAGCTTGCAACTTATAGGCCTTGAGGAATCATTCTTCTTTCTCAAACAATAACGGGTTTGGATTTCTACCTTTGGCATTGTGGACATTGCAAGATATCGCAATTCCTTTCTCTAAAAGTAGCATATACCCGGATCAAATTGAAGTCGAACCTTTTGTGTCTTGAATATGTTGCATTCTCCCCTGAAAACAACCATCTTAGCTCTCATTGACTTTACATGGTGAGATACACAGAACACAGAAATGCAACCTCTGTTCATGGCCACATCATGTATTTCAAGATAGAAGATAAATCCCTCAAAAGCAAGAGGAGTTTCCATAGCATTGAGCATCCCTTCAGCCACAACTAAATATAATTGAACCTTGGCATTATTATATTCTATAGCAAGAGTAGAACAACCTATTAGTGGGATGGAGCTGCAAAGACACGAGCACACAGGCCCAAGCTTGCCCAATGGATAATTGTCTCGGCTCCATGCCCTTTTCCCATCATAGACTTGAATTAGAACACCAAAGTGATTGTTGGAATATGTTGAGAAGACATGCTTCTTCTTGATTAGAATAGTGGTGTTTCTTAGTGTAAGGATTGTGATGACACAACTTACCATTTCTAACTCAAGGAAAAGAGGAGTGACAATGATCCAAGGTAGGTCCTGAAATTTTTTCCTGCCTCGATCACTCAGAATTATGGTCCAAATAGTACCTCCACTGGCATCAATTTCATTAGATTTAATGATCTTGCAGTAACGTTCATTCCAATTGAAAAAGTCCTGCAGCATATGTTGATCATCGGGTACTTTATCGGATCTAACCATAAGAGCCATATCATGGACGTTGTTCTTGTCCAACTTGGCATCCTTCAGGCACCTTTTAACCTGTCCCATACAATTTATAAACAAATCCATGTTCAACTGTTCCACTTTATCCTGATGGATTCCTCTTTCTATATTCCATAACCAAGTATGAACATAGATATCATAGCATTCTTGTTGCTTTTCTTCTAAAAGTTGCCATAAATTTGCATTAGCATACATGCTAGAATCAATCTGTAAAGGGTTTCCAGGCTGTCCTTTCATCCACTTAATCTTCTTAATAAACAATGGTAAAAGTAGTTGTTGTGCAGCCTTGTTCATTGCACTCGCAAGCTCTGCTAATGTCTTCGTATGAACCATGCTTGCTAAACATGTAAACTCTATCTCTAAGAGACCTTGCATCCTCAAAATTTGCAACCTAAGAGCTTCTACATTTGTTATTCTTAAGCTGTTTGGCAGAATATCCAAAAGAATAGGTTTTGCTGCATTGGAGATACTAGGTTCTCCATATGTATTCAAGTCAGTCTTGTTGTGCACAACTAGAATTTGCACAAGCTTTACATAAGGATAAACTTCCTCTACTTCAACCCTTAGTAGCACTCCAAAGGTTCCTCATTTTCCACTATAACTCAGAAACAAGGCCAAAGAAAATAATCTCTTTAGTGGTGAGGAGAGCAACATCAAAGGTTCTACCTCCGGGATCAAAGATCGGCACATGCTTCTCACCGAAAGTAGTAACCTCCCTTACATTACTAAGGGTATTCGAATCAGCAATAACTCTGACATTCCTTGTTGCTTGGCTCTGATAATTGTTGGAGTAGGCTGCAAGTTTGAGCTCAACCCAATGATGATTCGGTATCACATTCATGGGAGTCATCCGCAGCATCAGGGCCAAGTCTAGTTGAGCTTCCAGCTGCAATGTGGGAGACTGGGCAAGCTTAGAGGTCTCAACATTGAGGAGGCTGAATGATGAGATGCTGGAAAGAGATGGATTAGATGGAGAGACAGGAGTCAATAGAGAAGCTATTTTATCAAGGGAAGCATCCTTAATGTCAAGCTCCTCTCTGGCAACATCATTCTCTTCAGCATTTTGCCCAATTTCCACCATCAAAGTTGTTGGGTTCTAAATGTTAAGCTTTGAAAGTGAATTTTCAAAACAACAAACAATTTCAATCATGGCCTTCTCTACTTGACCCTCTTGTATGTCCTTGCCAACCTCCATTTGGCCTCCAATGACTAAAATACGATCCTCTTCATCTCTGTAGTCATTGTTAGAAGGGCTTGAGAATTCATGTGTGCCACTCCTTCTATGTAGAGTCATGTCCTTGAGTCAGGCAAAGGCATAAGCCTCGCGTAAGGTTTGGGGTTCAAACCAATGAACAGACTTCTCAATCTCTAATTTTAGGCCACTCAAGAACCAATCCACCTCTTGAAGGTCACATACATCTATACCACCCAAAAACAGTTCAAAGAAATGTATATATTCTTCGAGACCACCTGTTGTAAACTCTTAGTGGCAAAAGCTCTAGGGATTGACATGTCGTATCCCCAGCTTTCCTTGAGTTCAATGGCTGCGAGTCGATCCTCATTGTGGATCCTCGCTGTTCGGGCAACTCCCGTCTCAACTTGCTCATTGTTGTTCATCATTGCACTACTGGTCCTAGGAGCATGGCTTTGATACCAATGTTATGGACCAAATCAGCAATTCAACCACAGGAAAAAAATCAAGGCTAATTCAGGGGAGAAGAAGAAGAATCAAGAAGGGGAAGAGAAGGAGGAGATGAGGAAGAAGGAGGAGCCACAAGAGAGAGGAGAGGAAAACTGTCATTCATTCATACGCAAAACCCTCAATGGGTTCTGTTAGGGAGTTTTAATCCCCGCAGCGGCTTCAAAGGCCAAGAACCACCGGTTTACAATCAACTCCCTCAATTTAGTCACTTGTTACAGAAAAGCCCCCTTTTCTTTTATCTTTATTTACAGGTAGACCCCTCAACTAAATTGGCCTTACCATTGCCCTCCTTTATAAATTAGAAGAGGGGTGATTTCCCCAATATTTATAAGAAATTTTCGAAGGTTGATTGAGATGGCCTCAATCTGGTTGGAGGGTGTTAGTCAGCGCACAAACTATATTATTCATACACCATTTTTTTTACAAATTATGATTTAATTCCCAAGTTATTAAGCGATTATATATACACAAGAGGAAATTTTTCGATAGAGTTAAATTCGAATATTAATTGAGATTTCATATTTTCGTCACTATGTTTTCGTGGATTTTGGTAGTGCTGTTAGATGATTCGTGCAAGTGGAATTCGTGGAGCCGAGCCAAGTCAAGAAGAGATTGAAAAAGATGAGGCCATTCACAGAACAGGGCAATCGCAACTATTTTGAACAGGCCGTGGCCGCAGGGGCAAAATACAGGATTTTTCTCATTCGATGAGATTTACGGGTATATTCCGTAGAGATGACATAGATGTTCTATATATACATCAAGTTTTGAATAATTCAAAATTTGAATGAGGATTTATCCTCAAAAGTTTGGGGGCAATTATGCAATATTATATGAAAATATCTAGTAGATATGGATATTTTGCGGATAATTCTTGTATAAACAACACTCCATCAATCGTGAGGTCAACACATCGCTTGCGTTCAAGCATTCTGCGAACTTAGTTTCGAAGAACCAAAGAGAAAGCGGACGGGCTTGAGGTGAAGGAAGAGAAGACATTCAAGAAGATAGCTTGAAGTCTGATCGAGAGATTTCGGCATTGGCTTCTTCATAGAGTTTTCTTCTCTTTTCCCTTTTACTTTTGACTTTGATACATTCAACCTTAACTTGTCATCTTTTCTATTTTTAATGTTAATTCTTTTGATAGCTAGGATGAATTTTAGATTCCTAGAAGCAAAAGTACTCTTACAAGTAACTTACGAAAATTAGGTCAGGAGAAGCCTTCTTGGGACTTTTGTACTTTTGATAGATAAGCTCCACAGCTATGATTTTTAATCAAATGTAATTAATTATGTGCAAAAAAGAAACAGTTCTTCCTAAATAAACGGGGATGACTTTTTTTTTTTTAGCAAATATCTTTCGGTTTACCGTGAATTTGATCTCTTATAAGTTCACTGATAAATTTTAATGAGTAATCAACAGTGCAAGATATTTGCGACTACAATCTCCCTCATGATTCTCTTAGAAAAAGGTCATGTTTGCGCCACAAATTATTTACATAGAAGAAAATTCTTCTACAAATGCTGCAAGTGCCCAGGATGTAGACGCATGTAGATATCAAATTCATGAATTTTCAAAATTAAGTGTCTGCTAAACTGTTTTTTCTTCTCTTTGTTTCACCATTTTTGCCTCGTAATTGTTGAAGCATTGCACAAATCTTGTTAGTAGTGTATAAATAACTAAAACTTGTAAGTATGACCTAATTCAACTTTGATTCAATCTTTCAAGAGCAAAATTAAAATAAAACACCTATAAATTCAAACACTAAAAATAACTAAAACTCAAGAAATAACCAAAAATTAAGGCTTTGGTGGTATATAAAAATGTTTATTTCTCCGAACTAACAAGTCTTTACTAGTCCTAGAGCTTCTGTAAGAGAGCATCTCCATGGACTTCATCATGAATCTAACAAAAGTCTGAGGGGGTCGGACTATCATGGTTGTCATGGTTTGGATCTCCAAGTATGCGATCTAGTATGCGACCTTCATCCCAACCATGAAGGATTGCCCTGAGGAGGCAGCTCGAGTATTCATGAAGAATGCGGTCAAGCACTAGAAAGTCTCATGGATGATTGTGAGTGATCATGATCTGCGATTAGCCAAGTGCTTCTAGTTAGAGCTGTTCAAGTTGCTGGGGTCTGACTTGAACTTCTTTACAAGTTTGCATCACCAAACTAATGGTCAGAAGGAGAAGGTGAATGCACTCTAGGAACTGTACTTAAGGCACTATGTTAATTCTACGCAAAGAAACTGTGAAAAGTTACTTGATGTGGCCGACTAGAGCCCTTTTAAGATTGTGATCAGGCAATAACCCCTGATGCCAAGAGTGAGCAGCACGGGCTACATGTGGCTTTGGCAGTCTTGTCTCGACAAGGCCTCTAGAGGGATAAAGAAGTTGGCGGACAAAAAAGTGCCACCAATTCAAGTCTCATATGGGTGACCGCTAATGTGGCATATCTACACGGCATATGACTTCGACATATGACAACTTATACAGAGTGTCATGTATGAAAAATATGCTAAATCATCATTATCACCACATCAACAACAAACAAACGTTTTAATGAATGTTAGCATGTGTGCTATCTTGTGAACAAATCATTAAATGTCACATATAAATACGTGAATATTGAATGTCAAGTATATTTTGAGCACTTCTAGAAAATATCATGATTTTCTATGTAATTTACCTGCATGGTTCTATAAGAGCATATTGAAATTTTGGTATCTAGGTCAATTATATGGATGATGAATTTTGGAAACACCTAGGAACGGCAGTTATGCCCCATCCCGCAAGACCTTACCTGCTTTAGGCCGGATTAGACCCGCCCCGAACATGTTTGACTTGCTTTGATATATATTTAAAATAATTATTGTTTGATTTGTAGTAACTTAATTCTAATAAATTTTATGATGTTTACATTATTCGAATACAATTATGTGATTTTAATTTTATTTATTTATTTTATTAAATCATGTTATTACAAATATGTAGATTTAGATTGTATTTTACACTAAGTTTAGCATTATTTCAATTATTTTTTTTAATAATTTTAGGTTATAACAGGTTGACATTGACCCGCCCTGCATGAGTCGGTCGCGGGGTGGGGCAGGTTGACAAGCCATGGGTGCAGGGCGGGTCTGGATATCCAAATACACGCCCTATTGCCATCCCTAGAAACACCCAAAAATTTAAGTTTGACTATTAATGAGTAAATGTCAATAAGAATGTGACAAATGGAAAATTGATGATTAATCATTATTGTAGTTGCCATATTTAACGTGGGTCGTACTACTTTGATTTATGGTTCCTTACGTATTACATTATTATGAGATATAATTATTTAAAATTTTGGTAATGGAAAAGTAGTTATACATTTTTTATTGTTACACTATCTTAAGTTGTTAAGATTTCCAATATTTTCTTGATTTTATGATTTCCCTATTCACTCTTTCTTTCACCGTAAAGTCAAATAGTAGGCTAAAGCATAAACCGACATGGCAAAAGCTCGAAAGGTAAAATTTGAGTCTTCATTGTCTTCTCTCCCTCATGTTTTCAACTTTCATCATTTTCCATTCGTTTCCTTTGGATCTGATCTCTACTAGATTTTACACAATCGACAGATTATAATGTAAAATTTGTAACTTCTGGATTGTCACATCTTCGCTACTGTCCTATTTGCTTCTTGATGTTTTCCCTAACCTATATTTTTTGTATATTCCAGCAAAAGGAAGACATAAAATAAAGGAAAAAAATATTTTCCTATTATGATATTATGACCTTCATATTGTTCCATTTTCACTAATCATTTTGGCTATATAGTTTCCATATAGATACAGCATGTTCAAGGGAATAGAGAAGAAAAAAGACTATTTTTTTGGGTATTTTTTTAAGTTCTTTGAACATACTTTCCTTTTTTCTTATTAAAATCCTACTTGAAAAAGAATTGCCACATAGGAGATGCTACTTATGCAATTGAGAATAAAATTGTCATGGGACAATGCGAAGCACGAATTTTTCCACATCTTGCTGACATCGATGCTCCGCTTGTCGACTAGCCACAAACTGCATGTATCGTCGAGGTCGTTTGACCACAGAACCGTAAAAGCAACATAGAAGAACACAATTAGGAAAAACGTAACTTGCATTCACATATATCACAAGCACACAAAAATCCAACCCAAATTAAAGCACTTATATGCAATTACACAAGTATATGTTTCACAGTCTCTCACTATTTGCACTTCCCACCCGTCTCGTGCCTCCTCTCAAAAATACCAGATTGGTTGCTCTGACTTGACCTCCACTCTCTTGGAGTCTTTAGCTCTCTGTCTTTCCTTTGAGAATTCTGGACTGTCCGCACCTTCTTGGGGTCCATTCGCACTTGTTCTTAGCCAACCACATGGCCAAAAAATTGGATCTCCTACATGCCAAATTCACACTTCTCCCTCTTGACATATAGGGAGTGTTGTCTAAATCATTCAAAAACAGCCCGCAAGTGCTGCGCATGTTGCGCCAAGTCCCTACTATACACAACAATGTCATCCAAATATACTACCACAAAATAGTCTCACATGTCGTGAAACACATCATTCATCAAGTTGCAAAATGTTGCAAGGGCATTACCAGGAATTCAAACGATCCATAATGAGTTACCATCATAGTCTTGAACTCGTCTTCTTGTGTGATGCGAACTTGCCAATACCTTGAACACAAGTCGAGCTTGGAGAACACCATCGCCTCACTTAGGCGATCAAACATGTCTGCAATCAAGGGCACCAGGTACTTGTTCTTTACCGTGACTTTGTTTAGTCCACGGTAGTCAACACATGATTGGAGAGAGCTATCTTGCTTCTCCTAGAACAACACTGGGGATCCATAAGGAGCTTTGGATTGCTGGATCTTTCCAACATCCAGCAACTTGGTCAATTGCTTCAGCAGCTCTACTAGCTCATTTAGGGGCATTCGATACAATGCATTTGCTAGGGGAGCTATGCCTGGCAATAGCTTTGTCTTGTAATCTACTGCTTGGTGCAAAGGTAACCCTCTTGGCAACTCCTCAGGTATCACATCCTAGAATTGCTTAAGCACTTCCACTATCTCATGTGGAATCTTAAGGTTCACCTCTTCCTCCTACACTTCCACTTCCCTAATAGCCGCAAGGTAAGTGGGATACCCATCCTTTATTCCATGTGTTAACTACATTGTAGACACCTTCTCCATGGCTACTTTCTCGGAGTGTGCAAGGCCTTTGGATCCTTGTACAAAGCAGGGTTGTCGTGGATCACCAATTACAATGCCTCCAACATGAGGCATGATGATGATTGATGCATTTACAAAGAAGCTGTTTCCAGGATGAGATAGTAATCATTCAAAGGAACCACCATCAAATTGATTGTACCCTCCCATGCATCTATTTTGATGGGAACATCTTTTGCCAACCCGCCCATTGATTGGCTCTTGGAGTTCATTGCCTTCAATTGGTTGTGAGAGAGTTCCACTCACAACTCCAAGTGGCATACCATTTGATTGGATATGAATGTGTTGGTGGCACCAATATCCACCAAGGCCGACATCTACCAACCATTCAAGGTCACATCCACGAATAGCAAACTATGGTGTACCTTTGGGTGCTCACTTTGCATAGCGCCAAGGGCCTATATTGGAGCAATACACTACATGGGGTCATCGTCAAAGTCATTCGATTGCAGGGCAATAACTTTTCCCTCCCTCTTTGGGCACTCCTTCGCCTTGTGGGGTCCATTACAAATGAAGTAGCTTGGGTGAGTATGATGGTCTTTCTTCCCATTGCCACCCTTGATCACTTTCACCTTCCCTTTGTCCAATCGAGTCAGCTACTTCTCCTTGCCCTTCTCTGACTTCCCTTTCATGTAGGACTTGGACTTCTTGTCTTTGTCCTTATGTTGGGCCTTCTTGCTCCCCTCCTCAGCACAAACAACACGTAAGTCCAGCAGTACATCCGTCACAACTAAGGCAGAAGGAAGGTCTTTCACACCCTACCGCCTTAGCTCAAGTTGAGCCCAAGGTTGCAATCCCTTCAAGAACGCATATAGCTTGTCTATCTCTGACATATTTGTCACATCCAACATCAGTGTGCTAAACTCTTTAACATAGTCTCGCATTGGTCCATTGTGCCTCGGCTTGGCCAATGCATCTCAAGCAAGCCATGCTGTGTTGCTTGGCAAGAAATGCTCTTTCAGCTCCTTTAGTGCCTCTCAGGTCTCAATCCGAGGTCTACCAATACTGATATCATCTTGGACCTAAGTACTCCACCATAGCTTTGCATCCTTGGCAAGATACATGATGGTGATCATCATCTTCTCCGCGTCTGGCATCTTCGCAACAGCAAAGTAGTTCTCCATATTGCATAAGAAGTTCTCAAGATCCTTGGAGCTCGTAATCCCTTCAAACGCCTTCAACTCAGGGACCTTCATCTTCCCACGAGGCTCAGTCGTTGGCTGCCTAGGACACAAGTTACCACTTGATTAAGACCACACCATCCTTTAGGGTTGCTACATCAAGCCTGCAGTAGATCAATTACAGTTCCACGAAGATCATCGCCTTTACTGACATTATCCTCCAGAACAACAATGCGTGGTTTCGATGTAGCGGCCAAGTTTGCTCATTCATTGAGCTATGCAATGTAGCCATCTAGAGCCACCAGTCACTCTCGTAATGCTTCCATTGTTCTGGTCCACATGATTGCTGATCGTAAGGTACGCATGGTCTTTGACAAAGGATCTTCTCAACCCAAACGTAGCTTTGATACCATTGTCAAGGGACTAATGTGGAGCACAAATTTTTCTATGTCCTACTGGCGTCAACACTCCACTTGCTGACTAGCCACACATTGCACCTACTGTTGAGGTCGTTCGATCACAGAACGCAAAAACAACACAGAGGAACACAAGAACACAATTGGGAAAAAAACATAACTTGTATTCACATATATCATAAGTACACGAAAACCCAACCCAAATTAGAACACTTACACGCGATCACACGAGTATAAGCCCCACAGTCTCTCATTGCTATCACTTCCCACCCGTCACATGCCTCCTCTCAAGAACACTAGATTGCTTGCCTTAACCCGGCCTCCACGCTCTTGGAGTCCCTAGCTCTCGGTGTCTCTCCTCTGAGAAATCTAGATCATCTGCACCTTCTTGGTGTCCATCTACACCTATCCTTGGCCAACTACATGGCCTAGAAATCGGATCTCCTGCCATGCGAAATTCGCACTGCTCCCTTTTGACATACAAGGAGTGTTGTCTACGCCATTTAAAAATAGCTCGCAAGTGCTACACATGTTGTGCCAAGTCCCTGCTATACACAACAATGTCATCCAAATATATTACCACAAAATGGTTCGACATGTGGTGAAACACATCATTCATCAAGTTACAAAATGTTGCAAGGGTATTAGTTAAACCAAAGGGCATTACTAGGTATTCAAATAATGAATAATGAATTACCATCGTAGTCTTGGACTCATCTCCTTGTGCGATGTGGATTTGCCATACCTTGAACAAAAGTTGAGCTTGGAGAACACCATCGCCTCACTTAGGTGATCAAACAGGTCTGCAATCAAGGGCATCGGGTATTTGTTCTTTACCGTGACCTTGTTCAATCCATGGTAATCAACACATAATCGAAAAGAGCTATCCTACTTCTTCTAGAACAACACTAAGGCGCCATAAGGAGCTTTGGATTGTTGGATCTTCCCAACATTCAACAACTTGGTCAACTACTTCTGCAGCTCTACTAGCTCCTTTCGGGACGTTTGATATGGGGCTTTCGCTGGGGGAGCTATGTTTGGCAATAGCTTTATCTTGTGATCTACTACTTGGCGCGAAGGTAGCCCTCTTGGCAACTCCTCAAGCATCATGTCCTAGAATTGCTCAAGAACTTCCACCATCTCTTGTGGAATCTTAGGGTCTGTCTCTTCCTTCTGCACTTCCACTTTCTTAATAACTGCAAGATAAGTGGGATACCCCCTTTTTGTTCCATGTGCTAACTACCTTGTAGACACCTTCTTCATGGAGTGGATCAAATCAATGATGCTGAGTTGGTGCCATATCATATGTACCTAGTCAAACAAACAATCGGGGAAAGATTCTCTCGAAATATGGTGATGTTATGGAAATAATCTTGGAGATTGCAGATTGATGGCTGAGATTGGACAGATTGAGATTTAATTGAAAGAATCAAGTGATTTAGATATATCGGTTGCCATATTTAGTCTGTCAGGCTCATCTATATAAAGGGGGCTCGGTCTCATTCTCAGAGACATCCAGAATTCTCAGAGGAGAGAGACACAGAGTGCCAGAGACTCCAAGAGAGCGGAAATCAAATCAGAGCAAGCAATCTGGTGTTCTTGAGAGAGGGCACAAGATGGATGAGAAGTGCAAGCAGTGAGAGACTATGATGCATATACTCGTTCTTGTGTTCTAATATGGATTAGGTTTTCATGTATTTGTGATATATGTGAATATAAGTTACGTTTTTCCCAATTGCGTTCTCGTGTTCCTTTGTGTTGCTTCTGTGATTGAATAACCTCGATGATACATGCGGCGTGTGGCTGGACAACAAGCATAGTGTCGACACTAGTGGGACACGGAAAAATTTGTGCCTCGCATTGGTCTCGTGGCAGTGCTATCAAAACTGCATTCGAGTTGAGAAGATCATTTATCAAAGATCTCACGTACCTTACGATCAACAACCATGTGGACTAGAGTGATGAAAGCATTGCGAGAACAATCGGCGGTGCTAGAAGGCCATATTGCAAAGCACAATGAATGAGCAGACCTGGCCGCTACGCTGGAACCACACGTTGCTGCTCTGAAGGATAATGTTGGTGAAGGTGATGATCTTGGTGGAACCGTAACTGATCTCTTGAAAGAGATCAAGCTTGACGTAGTGACATTGAAGGATGATGTGGTCTTAATCAAGCAACAACTTATGTCTCAAGCAAGGCCAATGACTAAGCCTCGTGGAATGAAGGACCCTGAATCGAAAACATTAGGAGTTCCAAGGATCTTGAGAACTTCATATGGGATATGGAGAACTACTTTGCTGCTGTGAATATCCTAGACGCTGAGAAGGTGATGATCACCATCATGTATCTCGCCAAAGATGCGGAGCTATGGTGACAGACACGGGTCCAAGATGATATTAGTGTTGGTAGGCCCTAGATTGAGACATGGGAGGCATTGAAGGAGTTGAAAGAGTAGTTCCTACCAAGCAACACTACATGCTTGCTCGGGATGCTTTGGCCAAGTTGAGGCACAATGGACTAGTGCAAGACTACATGAAAGAGTTTAGAGCACCGATGCTGGACATGACAAATATGTTAGAGATGGACAAGCTGTACACATTCCCGAAGGGATTGTAGCCTTGGGCTCAACTAGAGCTAAAGAGGCACGGTGTGAAAGAGCTTCCTTCTGCCTTAGCTACGGAGAATGCATTGCTGGACTTACGAGTTGCTTGTGCTGAGGATGGGAGCAAGAAGGCGCAGCATAATGACAAGGACAAGAAGTCCCAAGTCCTACGTGAAAGGGAAGTTAGAGAAGGCTAAGGAGAACTAGCTAACTCGACTAGACAAAGGGAAGACGAAAGTGATCAAGGGCGCCAATGGGAACAAAGACCCTCATATGCACCCAAGCTGCTTCATTTGTAACAGACCCCACAAGGCGAAGGAGTGCCCAAAGAGGGAGGGGAAAGTTACTGCCCTACGATCGAATGACTCCAATGATAACCACGTGCAGTGTATTGACCCACTATACGCCCTATGTGCTATGTGAAGTGAGCGCCCGAAGGTACACCATAGTTTGCTATTTGTGGATGTGACCTTGAATGGTAGGTAGATATCAGCCTTAGTGGATACAAGCTCCATCAACACATTCATATCCAATTGAATGGTATGCCACTTGGAGTTGCGAGTGGAGTGCTCTCACAACCGTTTAAATGCAATGAACTCCAAGAGCCAACCAATGGGTGGGTTGGCAAGGGATGTGCCCATCAAAATAGATGAATGGGAAGGTACAATCAATTTGATGGTGGTTCCTTTGGATGATTACGATCTCATCCTTGGAAACAGCTTCTTTGTAGATGAATCAATCAACATCATGCCTCATGTGGGAGGCATTCTAATTGGAGATCCACGACGACCCTACTTTGTGCAAGGATACAAAGGCCTTGCTCCGATGAAGTAGCCACAGAGAAGGTATCTACTATGCAGTTAGCACCTGGAATGAAGAAGAGGTATCCCACTTACCTTGCGGCTATTAAAGAAGTGGAAGTGCAAGAGTAAAAGGCGGACCCTAAGATTTCACATAGATAGAAGTGCTCGAGCAATTCCAGGATATGATGCCTAAGGAGTCCCCAAGAGAGCTACCTCCACACCAAGTGGTACATCACAAGATAGAGATATTGCCAGACATAGCTCCCCTAGTGAAAGCCCTGTATCGGATGTCCCCAAAGGAGCTAGTAGAGCTGCAGAAGCAGTTGACTAAGTTGCTAGATGCTAGCAAGATCCAACCATCCAAAACCCCTTACGGAGCCTCGATGTTGTACCAAGAGAAGCAGGATGACTCTCTTTGATTATGTGTTGACTACTTGGGACTGAACAAGGTCATAGTAAATAATAAGTACCCGATGCCCTTGATTTGAGACTTGTTTGATCACCTAAGAGAGGAGATGGTGTTCTCCAAGCTTGACTTGTATTTAGGGTATTGGCAAGTCCACATTGCAGAAAGAGACGAGTCAAAGACTACGATAATAATTCGTTATGGATCATTTGAATTCCTGGTAATACCCTTTGGTTTCACTAATTCCCCTACAACATTTTGTAACTTCATAAATGATGTGTTTCACGACATGCTAAACCACTTTATAGTAGTATATTTGGACGATATTATCGTGTATAGTAGAGACTTGGTGCAATATGTGTAGCACTTGCAGGCTATCTTTGAACGGCTTAGGCAACACTCCTTATATGTCAAAAGGATAAGTGCGAATTTGGCATGTAGGAGATCTGATTTATGGATCATGTGGTAGGCTAGGGACAGGTGCAGATGGACCTCAAGAAGGTGCAAGCGATCTGAAATTGGCCTCCACCCAAGTCGGTGTTTCGGACTGCTACCCAACTCGACTTCCACTCCCTTGGAATCTCAGGTTCTTTGTGTCTCTCGACTAATCTGGTCGCTCCTGGTTCTAGTTGCTTCATTGCCTCTGCAGAATGAGACTGACCCCCTTTATATAGAGGAGCCTGACAAACCCGATATGGCAACTGATATATTTGAATCCCTTGATTCTCTCCATCAGATCTCGATCTGTTTGATCTCGGCCGTTGATTTACAATCTCCAAGCTGGTTTCCATAATAGATTGATTTGCCATATCCCGAGAGAATCTTTCCCTAGCTGGGCGCTAATCAGCATTCCCAAGCCGATCCCCTCTCCTCCGGGGCCCACGTCCATGATCACCTACTAGGATCACGGTCGTCTAAACGAGATTGCTACGTCCACCAGTGCTCCAGTCTGGTCAAGGACTTAACCAATCTCCACAAGTAGTCAACTCCCCAGCCGCTAAGTGTTTGAGTTGCGGAGTTTCTCTGGACTAGCCAACTACTACTACAAAGTTATCAAAGGGTACTCAAAGAGGGTAAGTCCCCTAACTGATCTGTTGCCAAAAGATCAGAAATGGATTTGCCACAAGGACTATAGTGTGTCGTTCTCCAAATTGAAGACCGCTACTATATCGAAGCCTGTGCTCAAGCTCCCTACTTTGAGAAGCCATTTGAGGTATATACAAATGCCTTAGATCGTGCTATTGGAGGAGTTCTTGTGCAAGATGGACATCTTGTGACGTTTGAGAGTTGGAAGCTAAAACCTACTAAAAACATATATTCAACACATGAGAAAGAGATGCTAGCTATCGTACATTGCTTGAGGGTATAGTGAGGGTACTTGTTGGGGACCACATTCGTGGTTAAGATAGACAATGTCACCAATACTTTCTTCAAGTTATAACCAAAGTTGTCACCAAGGCAAGCGTTGTGGCAAGAGTTTCTAGCAAAGTATGACTTCGAGTGGAAACACTAACAAGGAAGGCACAACTTGGTGGCAGATGCACTTAGTCAAATGAATTCAGAATAGTTGGTAGCTTTGATTCAAGTCACCTTTGACTTCCTCCAAGATGTTAAGATCGCTACACTAGGGAACAAGACCTATCAATTCCTAGTGGAGCAAGTCAAGGACAAGATAGTGAGGCGGTATTGGCTGGAAAATGGGCTGCTTTATGGCAAAGGTGGCCATTTGCTTGTTCCTAGCGAAGGGGATTGCTCTACCAGCTAATGAAAGAGAGTCACAATAGTCCTTGGGCTGGACATCTAAGCTGTCAGCGGACGTTAGCGTTGTTTACAAAGTCCTATGTTTGGCCACAGATGGCTAATGACATTGAGTTATATGTCAAGACTTGTCTTGTCAATAAGACAAGGTGGAGAGATGAGCAGAGGCCGATCTCCTACAACCCTTGGCAGTGCTAGAGAAACCTTGGGTATTAGTTTCAATGGACTTTGTGTCTGGATTTTCGTAAGTGATGGGTTATACAACGGTGATGATGGTCATAGACCAATTCTCCAAGTACGCAATTTTCACCCCTATGTCCAAAAAATGCACTGCTAAAACTGCTACTGAGGTGTTTTGTCGCCTCGTGGTGAAGCTCTTTGGAGTCCTGACAGAGATAGTGAGTAACCAAGATGCTTGGTTCATAGGTAACTTCTAAACGTATTTGTTCAGACTACTAGAATCTGAACTAAAGTTCTCAATGGCCAATCATCCACAGACAGATGACCAGACAGAACCAGTGAATGCGCTACTGGAAGAGTATCTAAGGCATTATGTCTCAACTAGTCAATAGAATTGGTTAAACTTGCTTGACTCTACTCAGTTGTTTTACAACTTGACCCCTCCTCTGCTACAGGTCATAACCCATTTGAGTTGGCGATGGGCTACCAGCCACTAACATTGTAGGAAGTGGTGTTGCAACACAAAGAAGGACCATGCCCAACTGCATATCAATTCGCTCGTGACAAGTAGAAGATGATTGATGAAGCACAAGATAGCCTCGCTAAAGCTACTAGGTGGATAAAGAAGTATACGAACCAGAACTGGAGATTGCTAGAGTTCCAGGTGGGGGACTTAGTGATGTTGAAGCTCACCCCATAGATATGAAAAAAAATCACAAGCAAGCACTAGCACAAAGGCTTATTCCAGGATATGATGGGCCATTTGAAGTGATCAAGAGGGTTAGGGTAGTAGTATATCGACTAGCACTACCATAGAGAATGAATGTGCTCCCAACATTACACGTTAATTTCCTCAAGCCTTACTATCGGTACGAGGAGCATCCGTAGCACAACAAGATGAAGCGCACCCCTCTCACTGTGAGGAAGGTACTTGATGAAGAAGTGAAAAGCATACTTGATCATTGTGTGCTAGACTACAGCAAGATGGATAGGAAGATGGAGTACTTGGTCAAGTGGAAGGATCAACTCGAATCAAATGCAACTTGGGAGAAGGATTTCACACTCTAGTAGTACAAAGAGTCTCACTCGACAAGGGCATTGAATCCCTCGAGTGAGAGAGGTTTGTTAGACCCTTGAGCTCTAACCTCTGAGAATGCATAATCTTGCCAACTCAAATGGGCTATGACTTGTAGTAGATGAGCAGTTTAAGTTGTAAGACAACTAAGCAAAGTCAAGCAAGTCTAACAAATTTTGTTAATTGGCTAAGACATAATGCCTCGGGTACTCCTCCAACAGCACATTCACTCGTTCTATCTGGCCGTCCATCTGTGGATGATTAGCCATCAAGAACTTCAGTTTAGATCCTAATAGTTCGAACAAACACATCCAAAAGTTGCTTGTGAACCGATCATCTTGATCACTCACTATCTCCGTTGGGACTCCAAAGAGTTTCACCACGAAGTGATACAATGCCTCGGCAATAGCTTTAGCAATGCAATTCTTGGTCATGGGGATGAAAATTCCATACTTGGAGAATTGGTCCACAACCACCATCACCACCACATAACCCTTCACTTCTGAAAACTCGAACAAAAAATCCATTGAAACTAATACCCAAGACTTCTCTAGCACTGTCAACGGTACTTGGTCAAGTAGAAGGATCAACCCGAATCAGAGACGACTTGAAAGAAGGATGTCACACTCTGATAGTATGGAGACTCGATAGTATAGAGAGTCTCACTCAACGAGGGCATCGAATCCCTTGTGTGGGGGAGGTCTATTACATTCTTGAGCTCTAACACCAGAGAATGCATACCACAAGTCGTACCTTGTGACATGGTATCAAAGCTACGTTCGGGTTGAGAAAATCCTCTGTAAAAAACCATGCGTACCTTACGATCAACCACCGTGTGGACTAGAGCAATCGAAGCGCTGTGGGAGTGATTGGTGACTCTAAAAGGCCACATCGCAGAGCTCAATGAACAAGCAAACATGGCTGCTACGCTGGAACCACACATTGCTGCTCTAGAGGAAAATGTTGATGAAAGCGACGATCTTGGCGGAACCGTAGCTGATCTACTGAAAGAGATCAAGCTTGATATAGCGACCCTGAAGGATGATGTGATATTGATCAAGCGACAACTTGTGTCCTAGGTAGGGCCAACGACTAAGCCTCGTGGGAAGATGAAGGTCCCTGAACCAAAGGCGTTTGAAGAGACTAGAAGTTCCAAGGATCTTGAGAACTTTATATGGGATATGGAGAACTAATTTACTGTTACGAAGATCCCACCATGTATCTCACCAAAGATGCAAAACTATGGTGAAAAACACGGGTCCAAGATGATATTAGTGCTAGTAGATTTCAAATTGAGACCTGGGAGACACTAATAAAGGGCTGAAAGAGTAGCTCCTACTAAGCAACACAACATGGCTTGCTCGGGATGCATTACCCAAACTGAGACACAATGGATCAGTGCGAGACTATGTGAAAATGTTTAGCGCACTAATGTTGGACGTAACAAATATGTCAAAGATGAGCATGCTGTATATGTTCCTAAAAAGATTGCAACCTTGGGTGATCACATACTTTTATTTTTTAAATTTAAAATATTTGGTTTTTTCTTTTAAAAAAAAGGTGAACTCATGCTATTATATGCCATTTACACAAAATTTGGCATGGTATCAGCCGGAAACCAGAAAAAATTCCGTTACCTTCCCAGTCTAACACCATCCCAACCCGTCAAAAGCTACAAATTGCCGAACTGACATAAAACATCAAGAGATGACAACCAGCAACGCAACCAAAAATCAAATGAGCCTACCCAACACTTCGGCCACCATCCCGATCAACCTAGACAGGACCAATTACTATCTACGGACGAACATCATAACCCCATTACTCAACTCATAGGACCTACTTGGTTATGCAGGTCGAACGATACCAGCACCGCCTCCCACGGTTATTTTCAAAGGAGTGATAGAGGCGTTGTAGTTAACCCCAACTGTTAATAGTGGCGCAAGTTTGATAAGTTTTGTCTTACCGGATTTCTGTTTCTGTTTCTACTCGGGTCAACGTGCAGCTCATTGCTGTCAGCTCCGCCTCCGAAGCCTGGAGGAAACTTCAGGTCCTGTTTTATTCACAGATACGAGCACAGGCAGGCCTATTATAACAAAAGTGGCATAACCACGAGAAGGGCCAGAATACGATGGCCGATTACCTGGAGGAAGTCAGCACTTTGACCACTCAGTTTGCTCAGCTAGGGCGCCCCAAGACTCCAGCAGAAATCAACGACAGAGTGCTTTAAGGTCTCGGATTCGAGTGGAAACTACTAATACTTACACTCGAGCTGACCGTCGACTCGATGACCACCAAAGCACTCTCGTCCGTCCTGCTCAACCTGGAACCGAAGAAGGCCTGCTGGTAGAACAAAGGTGTCACCCCTCTTGCTAGCCTGACCGGACTAACACCGATGGCGAATGTTGTCTCTTCGCCTAGCTACCGTGGCCGAGGCACTCGAAGCGGACTGGGGAGCCACCACCTGCAGTCTAAAGTCCCAAAGTATGGAACCCCAGAAAGCGATTGGCTACAGGTTTTCAAATCCCTAATCTTTCTTTTGTGCAGATAACAAGAGGAGGAAGAAGACGTGGATGCGGGCCGGTTTGAACACGTTACCGTGTGGCCCGAATTCTTCTGCAATCGGGCCCTGAGCAACTGGGGTAATTTGGTTTTTGGGTGGGGGTGGGCTGGGCTGGGCTGGGGGTGCGAGCCCGGGGGCGGGGGCAACGGAGTAATTGGACCGGGGCAAATGGAGATGTCGGGCAGAATTTTCAGCACAATTTTGCTGGAGCTCAGTCCAATAGTTGGGCCACACTAGGATCGTTCAGATCAGTATTTTATGATCGCAACTCTCCTATTATGTGTCAATTGCGCTATCAACAAGGCCCCACTGCATATTATTGCCCCCCTTTTCACCACAGAGTGTCCAATTATTACAGCTGCACTTCTTCACGAAGCGGATCCCACCAACCGTAATTTAGATTGGCATATTGACCCGGGGGCAGCACACCACATGATTGTTGATTTCTCAAATTGGTGAATGACATGATGCCCCGCAGGGAGGTGGGGGTCATCGACGTTCCGGCCAGCGAGATTATGACGCATTGATGACCGAGCGAGTGAAGAGCAGGGAGAGCATCATGGGAATTTATAATTAATGGAAGGGCGGCTTGATTCATGTTAGTGAGATATATTTTGGTTAGATTGTAGAGAATAAAGTAAATTGTTTTATTTACAATGAAATCTTGAGTTGATAGATATATTGGCCGGTAAATATTCACAAATATATTCTGAAAGTTCTACCCCGAGTGTTAGATTTCCTGTGGTGCAGTAAATACGTCTGTTGATATCTTGAACATGTTTTCGTTGTCCTCTTCGCTTGCAGAATCATCAGTTCAGACATCACAGACGATCACCTGCAATGGGAGCGGGAAGATCGTAAATCTGTGGGGCGACTTCACTGAGTTCGGCTCCAACCCTCCGGAGGGCATAATCATGGTCTACCCTTCCCGAAAGCGTCGGTTTTACAGGCTAAATGCCGGCCGGATCGAGGTTGATTTCGTCGAGTACGAGGAGGGCACCGGGTGGCTCCACTCAATCGCTGTGCCGCTGACACTCCTTAGCCGGCCCTGCCCCCTCCTCCAGAACTTCATAGAATCTTCTCTCGATCAGCTGTCTGTCTATCTGAATTAGTTAACATGACACTTCTCAACGACATGGAGGGCACCTAGAACTCCTCTCCAACCAAGTAGTGATGCATGATTCGTGAAATAGGTGATCGCATGAAGGCACCTTCACTATGGGCTTCTTCTCATCTCGAGCGTGTGTACCAACCGCATCATATCTTCCAAACAGATGGAGCACGGCCTAAGATTTGCATCCTCCCGAGCGACGAACCTGGTTGCATGCTTTCAATTTCTATAAAACTTTTGTTGATGCTCCACGAGGTTCCTCGACTGTCGCTTCTTGGAGATGTGTCCGGACGGACTGTTCGAATAACACTCCCACGTCCAGCGATTGCTCATCAACAACCTGAACTATCTCCAGATCCACACCCACATAGAAGTTCAGTATATATATATATATATGACCTCCGACCATACCAGAGATGAACGACCTGATGCCCTGAGTGATGTTTTCTGTTGGGAGATGGCGTCGACAGTTAGGTGAGCGAGAGAAGAAGACTCCAAGAAGGTCTGCAAGAGTCGAGGTGCGGTTGAGGAATATCTGCTGCATGCCAATGGAGTGGGGACCAAGCCGTGCCCTCATCATACTTAAAAACACTGATCTCAAAGCGTCCGCCATCCAGCATGAAAACCCCAGACGTTTCCGGAATAGGAAAACGTCAAGCATACCCTCCAGTGAGTCAAGTCAGTGTGGAAAGGAGCTGTGTTACACCAAACCTTCACGATGCTCACGCTCGCCATTGCTGGCAACTTTCTATGATGTATATGCTGGTTTGATGAATCAGAGAGTGAAGATAGGACTGATGACGGTGTTGGACTACGTAGAATAGAGAATATAGAGAGAACTTATAGGTGATGGAGTGGCGTTTCGAGATTCAGATATGTGGACATATTCCGTTTAGATTATTTATATGATGTCGATCACTAGGTGTGTGGAGTGGGAAATCCAAGAAGTCCTTCCTCATAAAAGTTCACAAATCAAAATGTGGGTCTCTTCAGTTTCGCCTAATATCCTAATTTTTTATAGAGAAAGAAATTTGTGAATACAAATAGTAATTCTCACATATATATATATATATATATATATTCGACAAAAATTATCTTATATACAATATTCGTGTGAATGATATTTTTTGTTTTCGCTCTGAATATTCGAAATCTCAATGGAAAATATGATTTTGATTAAAGGGAGAAGCGTAAAACTATACGCCTAAGTCACATGAGTAAATCTTCATCAATACTTTGTAACTCATACAATGAAACGTGGGAAATTACATTACAAATCTCATACATCTGTTATTTTTAGCAATAGAGCTCCACATATTTAAAAATAACTTTTGCTCAGGCCCCATGGGGCGGCTTGGGCCAGGCACGATAAGACCATGCATGGACAAGGCTTAGTGTTAGGCAGTACGGCCTAAATATTTTTATGGGCGTGCCAGGCCGAACATTATAGGGCCAGCATGGGCCGATAACCCGAATATATTTTTTTAAAAATGTTTATATTAAAACAAAAGTAACATTAATAAATTATATTTAATATATTTTGACAATATCAATGAGATTCAGAAGGTCAAAAAAATGTGCTAATTAAATTGAATCAAGTTTCTAATAATTTTTAAAATTATCTTTTAAAAAAATTAACAACGATTTCTTTTAGTATGCCAGGCTTGGCCACATGATAAATATTCAGGGCGTACTCGGGCCTATAATCATTGGACCAATATCTTATCAGGCCAGGTCAGGCGACTCAGTAAGTATTCAAATCATACTCGGGCCTATTATTATTGGACCAATGTCTTATCGGGCCAGGTCAAGCAATTCGGTAAGTATTCAATTATACTCGGGCCTAATATTATTGGACCAATGTCTTATTAGGCCGTGCTGACTCAACATAATAATATATTTGGGCCGTGCGGGTACGGCCTGATTACCACCTCTACCTGTATGTTCAATCCACTATCACATTTGAGTTGTATCCGTCAACAAGCAGTAATAAATTGCTGAGTCGTCCACTTTACTTATGTGTCCATTATTTCTCCCACGTGGCATAGTTTATAAACCCACATGCATATTGACACGTGGACAATTCATTTACGCATAGAGAAATAGAAATGCTTACTCTTCCTTTGTCATCTTCACTAGCCAACGGAGGACAGATGAGGGAGATTGGGCGGCTCAACGATTGAATCGGAGATTGCTGTGAGGGATTTGCGCTCGAAGCTGACAATCTCAGTGATTGACGAGTCCAGGAGGATCGTTATGGTTCGGTGGGGTTGAAATTTACAAAATCAAATAAATGGGGGGGG
>CXYZ01006172.1:376203-418678 GCA_900006705.1 Sonneratia caseolaris
GGGGGGGGGGTTGGGGGGTTTAGGGATACGCAACCAATCTTTTGCTTGAAGAATCCCGAGCGACGAATTCAATAAGACAGGAAATAAATCGAAGAATTCAAGCAACAAATCGAAGAATCCGAGTGACGAATCGAAGAATCCGAGTGACGAATCGAAGAGCCAAGATAAAGAATCACAGAATCCAATCAGTGTGTGTCTGAACAACCTCCTCCTTCGTCATGAAAACCCTAATCTGCATTTCCTCCATTCGCCCTCAAATGCCAACCATTGTCTTCAACTCTTGCCGTAATATTGGCAGAAGAAGGAGCGAGTTTGTGAGAATCACTAACCTGAGAAGAAATCTGGCGGAAGATTCATGAGAGCTACAGGGGCTCCTCGGGTAATTGAGGATTGGAATGATCAACATTTTTATTTTTTAATTTTAAAAAGTTCCATGTCATATTTTAATATATATGTCGACATGTACGCGCCACATGGAATAATAACTAATAAAAAAACCCAATTGATGACATCAGATACACCACAGGAACTTATTAATGGGGTTGATGGATGCAACCCGGATGTGTCACCGAATTGGAATTGGGAAAAAAAAAACATTTTAAAAGGTATTGAACCCAACTAGGGAAGAGTATATTATGAGTTCTAAAATTATGTTATTTTTTAATTTAAGTTTAAAAAATTTTAAAATAATATTTTAAATTTTAAATTTTTATTTTTATAATTTACTTAAATTCTCATTCCATTCAAATGGAGTATAATGAATATGGAAATAATGTCTCAAGTTTTTTATATTAAAATAATAATATGATATCCTATCATTCCACAACTTTTGGAACTAGACCTTGCCCTTCGACGGGAAACTGGTATTCACTCATGCCGCCACTAACCGTCAGTCAGTCCAAGCAACTCGACATGAGGGAAGGGCACTTGTTAGGAGTAAGAGTCAGACTACCCGAAATTTGGGTCACATCACAGCTTTTGAGTACCCTATTAGAACATGTTCGTTCTTTATATATAAATATATATAATTATTGGCAAATAATTAAATTTAATATAAATTTTCATAACTTACAATAATTATTTTATCAAAATATAAGTATATTATAGTTAATTTTAAGTAAATCCCACTATGTTGTAACTTTTTATGAAATTCCTCTTAATTAATATTTTTTTATATGATAAACTTAATAAATATACATAATTATTATATAAAATAAAATTGCTGAGTTAGAAATCTTAATGTAACAATTGAAGTTCAAATGAATAAGTTATAGCGATGTAAATTAATTGCACCGAACAGTTTTTGGTATTTAGTATCCGGTTTAGGTCTCTATGTACACCGTGAAAGAATCGGAACCGACCGACCGGTCCCCAGCTACTTCACTTGAAACTTTGTAGGCTCCTACGGATTCCGGTTCTATACACCCCTAAATTTCATCGGAATATAACATAAATAAACGAGCGTAGAGGTAGGTGGCGACCAATAAGCGCTAAACAAAATCTGCAATTTCTCTGCTAAAACATATAAAAGTTGAATGATATAATATCAAAAACATCACAATAACGCGCATCAATCAAATACTATATAATCCTAAAGATTTAATTTGTAATTAAGTCTGTGATGTTCGTATCTACATCCGAAAATCTACAAATGTAATTTGTCAAAACCTCTCGTGCTGCTGGAAATACGGCTGTTGAAAAATTGAATTGTTTGAATCAGTACAGGTAATCAATATTAACCGAATCGTTATAATTTTATATTAAATAATATTATCAATGAGTGATTTTAAGGAAAATCATAACAGAGACCATGCTCGACTTCTCCCGTCCATTTCATCCCTCTCTTCTCCACGGCTTCATCGCCATCATTGATTTCTTCCATATCAAACCATAAGCAACCCCTGTCGTAATGAGCATGAAGCCCAACGGAAATTCAGAAATTATGTTAAAACTTCGACAGATAATGGATCTTTCAGTGCTCCACAGAAAGCCAGTCACCCAGAAAGCTACGTAAAAATAGTATATCGATTTCCTTTTGTCACACTTGTTTGCAAGGCTGTATTTCAATTCTTAAAGATCAATAAAATGCCTTCTGAATGCACGAAAAATGGACCTGGTAGTGAACTGCATCCCAAAGCCTATCAAAAGAACACAAAATAAAACTCGTCTGTTTCGTCTGCACTTTTCATTTCAATATGTATACTTGGATCAGCATGGGTCGCCATTGCTTCAAACACATGTTTTCTTCATTAGGGAGTCGCCGACTGTCAAGAACATGTGATTGCCCAATGCCAGCGTGATAGCAGGCTGGTTCTCGATGCAATCGACTGTGATCTGCAGAATTGCAGAGTCGAGTTAGAATGAGTAAAGGGCCCAATACATATCATAAGAAAATTAAAGGATAAATGGGAGAAGAGAAAAGACAGCTCCGGAACAATCAATATCTATTTTTTGTATCCGCTAAGGACTTGATTGGCTATACATGAATCAATTAGGTCAAAAAGTCTGAAAAGGGCAGATCCAGAATAGGAATCTAGCATTGGTCCCAGAAATTTGAGGATTCAAATCCACAATGATAAATTGGTCCAACAAATGATACAGGAAGCAGAGGCTTTGTCTAAATTGAAGAGAACAACATTCACAACTGTTAACTCAGAGAAAAATGGAAGCAACATATTTGACTGGGAGAATTCGCTTGTTAGGTAATCTACAAACAAGGAGCATTGCATAATATTAAGACACTAAGGATCAGTAGTAATACACCTTACTCCATAGAACAAATTTCGGAAGTGTTCACGTTTGTAAGAGCATAAATATATTTTGAAGACTTTCAAGCAAGTTTATTATGTTGTGAGGGGGAGGGGGTTTGTGTGGGATTCCAACCTGTCCACTGCCAAGCTGAAACTCGGATTTCAAATTGATGTGATCTCTCGATTGCAAGTATATCTTCAAACCGTGAGCAAATTTCACGTTTCCTGCAAAAGAATTGACGAGAGATTATGGGCCTTATCTTCGGTAATGTCATTGCAAGCATACGAGAGCCTCCCTCTGTTAAAGTCAAAGCACATCTTTGGAGGGGAGAGAGGGAGGAAGAGAGAGAACCTTGATATAGTGCAAGAATGGCTTCAGAGTCAAACACAAGTACAGGTCTTGCTAATCTAATGGTAACAGACATATTAGCAGTACTGCTGAAACTCTCCTCATCAAGGACAATCTGCCATCAATGTAAACTCAACATCAGAAACAGGCATGGAAGTCTTATGTATTAAGAGCACTATACAAAAAGCAGTCCATCTTAAAACACAGTAACAACTACTTATTCATGCTAATTACAGGTGTTAGAGTAATATGATTTTCCAAAGCCTTTAGACTAGATCAAGGTATTTGGACTTTGAAATAGTCACTAGCAAGTTCAAAAGGAGTTTTGGATAATCCAGATCTATATGCAGACAACACATTTCTCTTTCTAGCAACTCTAGTCGTGGATTTGATATCTAAGAAATCCGCAATAGCAAATTGACTTCATATGCAGCATACAAATATATACTACATATACGTCTACAATAAGGCTAACAAAGCAAATAGAATCCTCCAAAGTAGAACAAAACCAACATAGAATGATGTCAATCAAGCATATTCAACTTACTGCATCAGATGACATCAAAGAAGACGGAAGCAGAGGAGATCCAAGTGCCTCCCGAATATAAGACTCCTTCAAGTAACAAGTTCAGTTAGTTTGCAAGATTCTATAGATAACTGTCAAGAAAGCAGTGCTTATATCCTCCAAACAAATGGTTTGTCAGATGACATAAAACTTTGAAATATGGCTAATAAAAGTTCAACATCACTTAGAGCCATAAAAGAACCAACATGCATTCATATTTTAACCAAATCTTTCTCAAGTCTCAAGGTCTACATGATTTAACATCAGTTTTATTTCCAGCCAGAAGAGATCTGACCCAACAAAACAATTAAGTTGATGAAAGTAAGCAAAAATCGAGTATGCAAGAAGTTCAAAATAACATTAAGAAACTCATTTGAGTGTATCATCAGTTAGGTAGAACTGAAAAAATGCTTTAAACCTTAAAACAAAATCCTCCAAGTTATTACAGAAAAAGAAATAACTCCTAACAATGGTTGTTCATTTGGTGACTGAAAAATCAACACAAGTTCATACATTCATAAGTCCAAGGGAATGCCAAACCCATAATTACAACAAAGAAGTCTTCCTATCCTTTGTCTCTTTTTCCATTCCCCTTTCCTCCATGGTAATTGCACCATGATCAATGGAAACTACAACAATTCTGATGATTAGTAAATTACCTCTTCCAAGTTAAAATCTGAGAACAGTCTCCTTTGAACTTCTGTAATTTAGAATCCTTTTTATTAAGTGAATATAACAGTCTCACTAAAATAAAACATTGCAGGCATGATGAAGCCAACATGAATAAATACAGAATAAACTGGATTTCATAAAAGTGATGTTACCTGTGAATTCAAAACTTGCTCTAATGATGAATCTTTATCTAATGCCTCAAAATAGACCTCCACAACATCAGTTGGCTCCAGGCCGACCTTTTTCCTCAGTTTCTGAATTCTGTTAACAACCTGATAGAAAGCAAAATTTAGAAATATGTTGCCAGAAATTTTCAACTGCAAAAAAATAAGCGGTACTTCAACAAGTTGATTGAAAAGCATATAACCAGATGATATGGTGCATTATGTTAATCTTAGATTCATTGTTTACCATTCTACCACACAGTTAGTATCAAGAATATTATATTTAAACTGATTCAATAGGATATTAGTTTCCTATTTGAAATTTAGATTAGGTTGTTATCAGAAGTACCATCTTTATCATTTCCTAGATTAGAGGCTCATCCTTATTATTTCTGTTAACCCTGCCACTGTAGGTCCCAATATGACTAAACAGATTCAAGCAAGTCATGCTAAGCTGAACTAAATAATCCAGGCCATGCCATTCCCATCTTCTGTGCTTTTTTTTTGCATGCATATGCTTGTAGCAGAGAAAATCGGAGAGAGATAAAAAGAGAGGGAAGTTTGAAACAATATTATATCCATCACAGTGTTTATGTTCTTTTACATGCACCTTGCACCCTTCTGCATTTAAAATACAAATAAATACTGTAGAATGAGCATTGATGCATTCCCTTACTACTATTGGAACTAACAATTATAAAAGAATGATTGGTGATTCCCTGATTTTCAAAAGCACATACCAAGCTCGGATTAAAGGCACAAATCATACATGAAGTTTAAAAAAAGAAACAAATTTGTACAAAATGAATTTTTTATACTCCATTGGTATAAAAAGTTACAAATGTATTCTCCGTTAATACAAATGGTCAAAATTGTGATAATAACAGTGCTAGTGTTAATTGCAGTAATGGTACAAGAAGTTTTTAAAACATTTTTAATTAGTACAAAATGAAAAATTGGTGTGCAATTAGTATGGAAAACTGTAAATTTGTCCCTGCACTTGGATGGCAGATGATAGGACTAGGGAGGGAGAGAAGGAGAGGAAAAGTTCAGCTTTTTGTCTTTGCAGATGCAAAGGGTAGCACGGTTGGCTTCCTTGGTAGAGTTGAATGTGATGAAAGAATAATAATAGGTAAAAAAACAATATTCTCTCATGCTGGAAAACAATTTTCAGATACAATTCTGTATAAGCATTTCTTTTTCTTGTACCAATTTGAAATATTTCCCATACTTTTTGTACCATTGGAGAAATGATCCCTCTCATTGTAATGCCATTACCACGATTTTGACAGTTTGTATTAACAGAGAACAAGATTATAATATTTTGTACTAACAATGTATAAAAATTCTTTTTGTACTAATTTGTTTCTTTTCCAAAGTTTCCAGTTCCATTTGTGCAATTAACCCAACCAAGCTCCAATTTTTAGCTGCATTGAATGAATGGGGTAAAGAAAAATATAATTGGGTAAGTGTGTAAGCATAGGGTTATTTACCTCACGAGCTATCCCTGCTTCAAACAATGACTCATCGGGCCGCAAATCCAAAATCACCAGGACATCACCTTTCAGTGGATGAGAGAACGAAAAAGATGTTGAGCATAAGAAGCATACAGTAATTATTCACATGATGAGAAGCCATGGGTTAAAATTGATTATTCCTACCATCTCCAGCAGCATCAATCTCCTCCTCAGTTCTACCATCTGGACGTTTGAAAACACAGATGACCTAAGATTTAAGAATGGTATGTATTTAGCTTCAACTAATTCGTTCAGAATGTCACTGATGACCAATTCAACCTAAGGTCCATGAAAGATATGACATTCATATTACGCACTTCATATGAGGTGCAAGCATGTAAGATTATGAAATGTTCTCCTAATACTTTCTCTAAGGCCATTAAATTCCTTGACATGATTAAAATAACCAAGGAAAATAGATCTCCACCTGGTATAAGCGAACAAATTTTCTCTGACATGTTTGAACAAAATTCTACCCCAGTATTTTTACAAAATTTGACATGGATTGATATGATAATAATCGTGGGTTCCTGGTGTCCTCATTTTGCAGGCGAATTGATACTACCTCGCCAACAACACAAGGAAATGTGTTTGCTTGTGCACACACATTATGCAGCAAATGGATATGCATTAACCTTAATATCTTCTTGCTTCAAACAATGTGTTGCAATTGTAACTTCTCCTGCTCTCTCAAATGCCAAAATATCATCTTGAGACATTGCTTTTACTTCCTTGGATACAATTCCCATAGACTTCCCAAGCCGCTTACCTAATCCACTGAAGAGCCCAGAAAAAGGAATTAGGGTTTTCAATTAAACATATCAACTGGGAGAATTAGGATTAGAAAGAGACATGCCTGAAATCTGGTTCAGCACGTAAGGTGGCATACTTCAAGATATCTTTGGATGTCACAAGAGACCTTATATTAAGTTCTTCAAGCAAGTACTGCCATATGAATCAAATGAAGTACGAACCAGCAAGTCCACATACAATGTAACCAGAACGATAACAAATCTAATTCAATCAGAACAATGCTGATAATTTTAAAAATACCAGAATCAAATGGATTTTCAATTTAAAGTAAGCAATAAAATGATATCTGCATGACAATAATTTGATACTACAAGCCACTTGACAGGTAAACAAACAACTAGGATGCTACACAACACTTTTGTCTAATAAACAATAACACGTGGAGATAAATAATAAGCCTAAGTTAGAAAGTCCTTGTTGACTTAAGAACTATGACATAAAATCACTGATGTATAATTTGCCTAATTCACAATGACTTAACATTTGGAAACCCCAACCAAATAATGCTAAAACTTGATGTTATTTATGCTTTGAATAAGCACAATCAGATTTCTTACACACCTAGTAACACCAGAGAAAACCATGTCTGCAATAGACCAATTTAACCAAACATTATTCTAAAATTATTCAATGGCTAGTTTTCGCAAAAAAAATGGTGTAAAGTGCTCATGCAACCTATTATTACACTCTTAAGCACTCCTTTATAGCTTCAGATGTATGTTGAAACATGAGAGATACTATCGGATACTATTCACAAAAAAAATGTCCGCCATTGTTTTAAAGGGAGAAAAACTAGGAATATTCATTCAGGGTATTTGTGCATGCAAGAAGATGCCCTCTATTGTAACCAATAATGGAATTGCATAAGCTCATTCAGGATGAAACTATTGCTAAAACCACAAGATTACTATTGATGGAAGTATCAATCTGAGTAACTTGGAAAAGGATTTATCCATGTTATCACAGGCAATGAGGGCTTCCAGAGTAAAATCAGGAGAGCTCAGCACTTGATTACTGATGGACAGGAAAATTCTCTAAGATTGATACATCAACTTAGGGGCATAACATCCATCTGCATACCTCCTTTAGCTTTCCCGAAATATCTTCAAGAAAATCCTCATCAGAATGAACTACTATCATCTCTCTACATTCAGCAAGAACATACACATTAACAAGGAACAATGACATAACGCTAGGAACCTTATCAACCCAAATGACAGTTTGAAAGGGAAGGAATATGCTCTTCCAAAATATTAGTTTCTATATTTCTACCAAGGAAATCGAACATAAATTTCTTAAAAGGAAGAGAAGTTAATGAACACACCTAAGTGGTGTTTTAAGAGGCTTGCTGTTTCGCTCCCGGATGTTTCGGGCAAGATCAATAATTGTCTTCATCCTTGTCACACTTTGTTCAATTCGTACCTCTATCTATGATAACATTAGACATAACCATTGTTAAAAAGGTGCGAGCAACAAAAAAATATACTCAAATAGACAAACAAATAAATAAGATTTGATCAAACATAAAGAGGTCAAGGTGTCATAACATCTCCTGCCACATGATTCCATGATATATTCCATGAGAAATTGTAAACATTGACTTGGAAAACAAAAGTCAACTACTTTTTACTCAAGTAGAAAGCACTGTGATCTATTACCTTCCCCTCTTCCTGAGGAAAACTGCAAAAGTGAATACTTTCTTCTGCTCCTTCACAGACTTTTCTCATGTTTTGGTATAAAACTTCAGTGAAAAATGGTGTAAATGGGGCCATCACTTTGCAGGAAGTCACAAGAACCTGAGCACCAAATGATCACTTATAAGATAAAACAGACAACAGTGATAAATACAAACTATCAATAGCTACATTGGTTACATCAGCTATTGTAACCATGATAAGACCATGGATAACACCAACAGTGAATACAATGTCACTTTTCACTTGCAGATAATTGCATACAGTTCAAATCCTTAAACATCTTCTGAAATGTCAGATGTTTCACCAGTTACAACTTACTAAGAAATTAACCCATAGACCAGCCCTTTATCTTCTGAAGGCTGTTACGTGGGCTGGTAACTTAGTAGTATCAGTGGCTTTATAACTTATAACTACAGATTTCACAAAAGAAGTGAGAAGAACATGCAGCAAGTAGGGGCATTAGGCTGCAGCAAACATTTGAACCTAATAACAATGGAATATAGATAAAAGAAACAACACACAGTAACAATGAAAGAAGAGAAACAAGGTCACCAAAACTTACATTATAAAGCATTGACAAAGCTGTTCGACAATCATCTTCTCCAGTGCGTCCTTTTAGCCTTTTACGGTTAAATCGTACATATATATTAGTGAGATTATCCAGAAACACCAAGAGATATGGTACAACCTGCCAGGGTTATATATAGTAAGCATAATTTTCATGTTAAAACTAGCATTAGAACAATTGGAGCTAGCACCTAGCAGAAAGAAACTCGTAAAATAATGGTTATCAAGGCTGCATGAAAGGTTGGTTATTTTAATGCTGCATTCTCCCTGTTTTTATGAGATAAAATGATTACTTTTGCTCATATATCTAACAAAAATGATACGGACTAAAAAAATAAAAGGTTAAAAAATATAGTAATCCACATAGAATATCTAGGTTGCACCTTGATATAATCTCAATTGAAGTAACATGATGGTTTGATAACTGTGGGTGGATCATATTCTATATTCTAGCTGGTGCTGCAAAAAGGAAAAAGAATGAACAAAAAGTTGCAGTAAACTATGCAATAGTTGAACCACTAACCGTATAAAGGCGATAAGCATCCATCTCTTTCTGAACAAAATGAACAAGGCTTTGAGTTGCCGAGTAAATCCAATGATCAAGCACATTAGAAGATTTCTGAAGAGCTGCTTGACCAATTGGAGTGAATGGATCAGCCCCTTCCAGCTCAAGTCTCTTAGCATTTTGGACAAGGAATCTATAAGCATTGTACCACGGAAGGAAAACGTCTTTGACCTGGTTAGAAGTTTATGTAAAACAATGATAAGAAAAGTCATAAAAAGAACTTGCTCCAGGAAATCTGCAAGAACGAGAGCACTCCCACAGTAAACTACTGCAGCTAACTACCAGCATCACAGTACTTACAACACAATAAACACCTTCCTTCTTAAACCGTAAAGTCTCTGCACGCACAACTGGAGAGTTGATGAGGTAGAGACGTAATGCATCCTATAAAACAGACAATATGAACTTTAGTTTACCAAAAAATCAACCTTAAATAACTTTCCAGCATCACAAAAAGAATGATACAATGTCTAAACAGAGTAAATATGAATTAAAATCATCATATGAATAGGACTTACAGCTCCATAATCATCTATAACCTCCAAAGGAGAGGGATAATTTCGTAAGCTTTTGCTCATCTTCCTTCCATCAGCGGCTAGAACAAGTCCATTGCAAATAAGATTCCTAAATGCAGGTTTCCCAAAGAGTGCAGTAGCCAACACCATAAGAGTATAAAACCTGAAATAATCCTAACGAAGATAAGACGATGCTCTGATTAATTGGATAAAATTTCATGAATCAAATGTCAGAAGTGCTACATCATCTAGCCAGCAAATAACAGAAATGAAATATGAAGAATGAAATTACAACTTACAAAAGGGAGAAAAAAACAGCAACAAAAAATGGATACATATATATAAACCCAGAATGGCTATTGGCTAAAGAGTTAGAAGATGTGCTGCAAGAGACTGACCATCCACGAGTTTGATCAAGGCCCTCAGCTACAAAATGCCCAGGAAAATTTTTTTCAAAGAGCCCAACATTCTCAAATGGATAATGGAGATAAGCATAAGGCATGGAACCACTCTCAAACCAACAATCAAAAACCTGAAACAGATCACAAGTCAAAACAGAAGATGGCACAGCATTAAAAATAATTAGTGCAAGTTCTGCAACGATGCAGATATTAAGATTCAGTTGCTTACATCAGGGACACGTCTAAGCAACCCAAACTCAGGACCTCGGCTTGATGGGATTGTTATGTGGTCAATATTGTGCCGGTGGAGATCAAAAATCTGCAAGATTAACATAAAATTGTTCCATAGAATTGAAGAAAAAATGCAAATTAAAGCCTACATCTGTCAACTCCACAACCCACGTTTTAATATTTTAATAAAAGCAAATGAGGTCAATGACCGATATCAAGTACGTGATATGCAAAGAACTAGGCTAAGACAAAGCGCACCTTATGACATGCAAGTATAGAAGAGATTATACATTTGAAACGGGTAAATAATACAAACATAAATGAAGAAATTTCATGAACACCATAGTGGGTTGGCAATGGAGGCAAAAAAATGGAGCTATTCCATTCATTTATCTCACTAGTCTGAAGCACAAATTCATCATAAATATCATAATGTCTTAAAATCCTGCAATTAACTTTATGATGTATGAAGCGCAGTACATAGATTTCAACGTGTTCGACAAAAATTCATATCTTTCAAGACTAGGAAAGATATTTATGTAAACGAAACAACCAGTTGAGTTATATACCAACTACAATAGCAATAGTACAAACCTTAGCACCAGAAAGCTTCTCAAGTTTTTCAATCGAGTCCACAACTATTATTTCCTGACCATCCTCACTAATCCAAATGGGAAGAGGAGTCCCCCAGAATCTGCTTCGACTGACAGCCCAGTCCCTTGCATTTTCTAACCAGTTGTGGAAGCGTTTCTCCTGAAAAAGAATGAAATACAATGAAAAAGGGTTAAAAGCAAGTGCAGTATACTCATATATTTAACTGACTTTAGATGCATTAAACATGGGAAGTTAGCGTTTTTCATACACTCAGAGACAATAAATAGTTATACAGTGTTGAAAGTAGATCATAAGTGAGAAAGATTTCCAACAAAAGTGGGTTTTCCCAGACCACAAGGCCATGGAATACAATTCTATCTGCTTGCTCGCATGCAAATGAAGTGAGAAAGTCGGACTCAGTTGACTATCCTCTCATGAAGCAGTTTCTAAAAAATTTTGTGCAAACAAAACACAAGATAAAACTCCAATTTTCTTACAATATATGCAATTAAATTCTTTCAGAGAAAGCTAGCAATTGAAAAAGATTCAAGCTAATGGGTAAATCAACATACATGATAAGCATCCAAAGCAAATGAATTCATGATTATAGTAAATATATGATATATGTGTATATATGCATTTTATTTTCAATAATTACCTTTTTTTGATGAATAATGAATATGGCTGCCAATTTAACATAAGATTATTTATTTAAAGGACCCTAATTTAAACTATAACAACTGCATTCTGTGGAAAACACCAACCTTCACATAATCAGGAACCCAATAAGTCTGTTTGTTGTTCTCCAACAGTTGCTCCTTCAATGTCTCAACACGAACAAACCTAGTATGCATTTAACAATTCATTAGTACTGACACTCATAAAGCCTTTTGAGCACCATAAATATTATAATTGAAGAAAATGATGCGAAAATACCCAACCAGCAGATCCCAAGACCCCAAAACTCTCTATCATTTGTTACAAGATTAAACAAAACATCCAACTCTAATGAACTAAGCATTGAAAATCGCTCTTCTTGAGGACATAAAGTTTTCCTTAATGATATACATCAAATATATTTGACAGAAAATCAGGAAATTAGCTGCTGAACTCGGATAAACTTTAAAACCAATAAATCCTAAAAAAAATGAGCAGCACCTTGAGGAAGAGAGTCAAATTCATATAATTACAACTGCCATTTTAATTTCCATTTTTTCACAAAAGGAAGATACAGCACAATGAAATCACAGATTGATCAAATAACAGGCAATATGAAAGATGTAAAAGCATACTCACCAGCTTGGAACAGCTCGATATATAAGAGGTGTATGCGATCTATAACAATATGGATAAGAGTGAGTGATGCTTCCAGATTTAACAAGTCTACCCTTGGCCTGAAATTCAGGAAGCAATATGATTACAAGAGCAACAATACGTCACAAGTATGACTATTAAAAAATATATATCCTTCACAAGCATACATAATGAAACTCCTCTGCTTTCATTTGCTCAACAGAATTTAATGAGATCAGCATGACCTTTCATCTTGAGTAGTGCATATTACCTACTTAAATTATTATAGAAAAATTTCTGCACTTGAAAATAATGTGGAACATATGTAAAATATAAGCAATGATTCAAAAAATATTTTTGGGTTACTTTCAGATTTCAATAGCCAATTCTACATTATTATGGCCTCCTTGAACACACAACTGAGGATAATAACAGTCAAGCCATCCTTACCTTCACTGCTTCAATAATGTCCTTATCTACATCTTTGACATAGGACCCACTAAAATCAGTAATTTTACTGATAAAGAAACCATCATCATCAACAGCCACGATCAAGTCTTCTCCCTATGACCATAATTAGGAGATTAA
Source organism: Sonneratia caseolaris (assembly GCA_900006705.1). Classification (NCBI taxonomy): domain Eukaryota; kingdom Viridiplantae; phylum Streptophyta; class Magnoliopsida; order Myrtales; family Lythraceae; genus Sonneratia; species Sonneratia caseolaris. The sequence continues at coordinate 389,485 of CXYZ01006172.1, forward strand.
ACAAGGAATCCAAGAAAATAACGGATAAAGAGGCCAATATGTCAACTGCACAAATTTGAATATAAGAATTTCATCTCATGCATGCATACTTTGGATTTAGAGCACAAGTAGAGGCCCTCTTGGTGAGAAAACATTCTAAGTCAAATTCAACATAGTCTCAAAACATGAAAAGCTTGAAATGCTCACAAAATAGAACATACATGACACAAAGAATTGGTGTTAACGTGCAAGGAAAAAAAGTCCATATGCCTCCATAAATTTTCAACCACAAAGCTCAAACTTGTTACAAAATAAGAACATGTCAACTATAGTACTTTGGCACCATAAAAGTATGCAAACTCTTAGGATGGCATATTAGTTGTTGGATGATATAGACTTCCATTATTGATATCAACACTGAAGCAACTGCACGTAAGGTTAGTAGACAATTAGGAGGATGTGTGAGGGCAAACCTTGGTTATGATTTTATATTCAATGCAAACACGATAATCGTCTTCACCAAATGCAGGGGCACAATGGACAATACCAGTACCACTATCATCAGTGACATAGTTGTCCGCAATAACTCTAAAAGCTGTATCAGCTAACTCAGAGAAGTAACTGAACAATGGTTCGTATCTGCAGGCAACATAATACATAACCAATAATTAAAAATAAACTAAGAAACCTCTCATGCAGAAATCATCAAATAGGGAATGGCTAAAAACAATTGACAGTCAGGTTCCAGATAGTATGAAAGTCTCTCACTTTGTTCCCACCAGAGAAGCCCCTGGCATCTTCTGCAATACTTCATAAGCATTGACCTTGTCTGGCTTTTTATTTCCAGACCCTTTAGTTTTGGGAGCTTTTGATTCATTGATAGATCCATTGACTACATTCTGTTTCTGCAGCTCACTTGGAAGTTGAGATAACCTCGATTCAGCAACAACATAGATTTTCCCAGAATACTTATTGCGAACCTGAAACACACACCTGAAGTTAGTCATGCAAAAATTACATGACAACTATCAATTAATTAAGCATTGTAATTTGCTCAATACTGATTCCTCGCAAAGAATCATAAGAAAGAGAGTACATTTTTTTATTATTAATTACTTAATATGGTTTTAACAGTCATATCACATGTTGCTTGCTGGAATCATTTCTGAAACAGACCAAGATTGACAAGACCACATGACTACATACAATACAACAATTTTAAAAAATCTTTTTTAGTAAACTTGCGATACAAACCACATTCTTGTTTGAGAGGTAAACTTAAATAATCATCTATAGGATCTCTGAACAAAAGCCAACTATTCTCTCTTTTGGATTTCTGTTAGACCATAATAGAATCAAAACTGAGTAAATAAAATAAACCTGAATGGTCACTGATCTTTCCAATAGTTCTTTTGATCCTTTCTTCATATAATCTCAAACTACACTTCTCTATGATCTTCCTGACATCAATGCAGTTTGCTTCTCAAATCTTTCAACTTTTGGGATTTTATATCATGAGGAACAAATATTTGAAGTTAAGATTCAACCCATCAGAAGTTAACCAATCATCAGGAACAGAAAGATTTGCCAAAGGAAGGAGATCAAGTAGTTGATCTTGAACCAACCTAAGTGCATGTGTACGTAATCCTATAGCTAAATTAGCATGTGTTGTCAGCTTCTTTGGACATGAGGTAGATAGAACTCGCAAAGAAAACTGAAATCTGGAATATATAAGAATCTTTCTGAAAGCAAATATTGATAATGTCAAAACTTGTGCATAACTAGAACTGACCTTAACATAGGTAAAATTTGCATTGACACAGAGAGCAAGATTACTCGGAAGCGTCCAAGGAGTTGTTGTCCATGCAACAAAAGCTGCTTTATCAGGGTCGCCCAGAATAGGGAAAGCCACCATTATTTCCGGATCAGATACAGTCTGCTCAAGAGGAGCCCAATAAGAATGAAGGCAGAAATAAGAAGCCTATGCTACATTGGATATATCCATAAAACAGCTGGCTTTTTGAGGAAAAGAAAAGCTATTGCATTCAAACAACTTAATCCAGAACATAATAATTTTGACAAAATTATCCAAATAACATCTTGGGAACACCCATTTCTACCAGCAAGCCAACAGTCGAGTTACAGAAACACGAAATTTTATTCAATGCCGTACCATCACTTGCAGTCTACCTAAGATAGCAAAAGTCTACATCTAAAAAGGTCAGCAGAATACAGGTCACACACCATATAATTTTCTCCAGCTTCAAAATTTGATAACGGCGTCTTTAAACCAGTGCTATATGGCATCACCTGCATAACATATAAGAGGTTTGTAATGCCAATGGAAATTACTTTAAACAATTAGATAAACCCCATGTAATGTTCAATAGACTTTAAACAATCTGATGAATCCATCCATTAAGGAAATAAATAACCATAATTTTAACATGATGGAAAATAAATACACCACTCTTAAAATCCCAAATAGTCATAAAAAGCACTGCATTGCAGATTAGTTTAGGACTATATATCATCTGAGGACAAATTAGCAATAACAAAATTTCCAGCAGCCATACAGTTGTAAAAGATGAAACTTTGACCTCCATAGGTGAGACAAATTACTACTCAGCTCCTTTCAGATTCCAAAAATTTCAGTCACCTTTTATCATAAGGATCGACCATGGTCATGAGATATATAGCAACAAAACAATCCCTAAATCAAATGCAATAAGCTACTGCTGGTTTAAAAAAATATTTATAAATACTTGAAAGACCTGATGCTTCAAAAACATTCTCCTTTTTACTACAGTAAATGCATTAAATCATGACCGGCCCACCCAAATTGCCTAAAAAAGGCAATGAAATATGACCAGATATTGACTAGCAAACTCCAAATTCCAAACATAACTATGAACAGACTTGCATATTTATGTTGGAAAAAAAATTAATTGAAATGTAAAGAAGGCCAATGAATTGGGGTTAACTAAGTGCAAACGAACCTTAAATCCTTTGTACACAAGGCCTTTCTCATAAAGCTTAGCAAAAACCCACCACACACTTTCCATGAACTTCAAGTCCATAGTTTTGTAATCATTCCTGAAGTCAATCCACCGCCCAGTACGTGTAACAATCTTCTCCCACTCCTCCACATACCTGAAATTTTTATAATTCAATTCACATGTGATTCACCAGCTAAAACAATCACAATTCCAAACATAAAACTCAAGATTCTCTTGAAAGACTATTTGAAGGAAAGTAATCATGAAATAGTCTTTATCATGTACCATTATACAGTAGATTTTTCCCATTATTATTATATCAACATTTTTTCATTTTTTCCTTTTTATTTCTTTCTTTCATTTTTTTTCAATAGTTTATCAACAACTAACCAGGAAAAAAGGCATAGATTTCTCGTCTTTGTACAGTTCAACTCATCCTCTAAAGTCCAACTGAAACAAGCTCCTTCATATAGCCATTTTTTCTGGTTCTAATGAGGGGGAAAAAAAGGTTTGAAATCCACTATATTAAGGTTTGAAGAATTGCAGATTAACTAAAAAGGATAGACATGGATAAAAAAAAATTAATTAGAAAAAACACACTATTGCACTGAAAAACTGTGCCCTCAACATCTAATGGAAAATGGAACATTAGAAATCAGACTAAATGAACTGTGAAAATTTACAAGAGATGGATTCCACAGGTACATGCCTCGTAAACTACAATATGTAAGATTTACAGGACACTACGTTAAAATAAAATAAAATAAGCAATAGAAAAGTAGAGAGAGAGAGAGAGAGAGAGAACAAAATGGAATTAACCTGGTGACAACGCTCCTACATTCCTCGTTGTATTTATCAATTCCAATGGCCAAGACATCATCTTTCTTGTTGATCCCCATCTTCTTGTCAATCTCCCTTTCCACAGGCAACCCATGGCAGTCCCACCCGAACCTCCTAGTCACGTGGTGTCCTCTCATGGTCTGGTATCTCGTCACAATATCCTTAATTGTGCCTTATTACCACCAAATGCAACTAGCACTTAGAACTTAGAACTTAGAACTATAAACTAAATTGAACACGGTTCATTCATTTGTATACCTAAAAAATCAATTTAGTTTCGATTTGACCCCTAAAGTTCATGTCTGTCTCAGTATATCTTTGTCGCTTCACTGCACAACCTAAATAAACCCGACCATATGACCCAAATTGGTTAACAATCTCAAAATTCTGGCGAACTCTATCACGTAATCATCAGAGGGGAGAAAGCTAGGACTTTTAGCTAATTCCATCTATATTAACTGAAAACTCTGCATCAACTTAGTCGAATCAAACACCATACAGAATTAAAATAGAACTTGAGGCGAATGTGGACTTATAACAAACATAAATGGCTAAAAGTGTTAGCGCCTACTCAGAAAAGAAGATCGTAGCTACACAGAGGGGAAAATATGGAAACGAGTCAATTCATTTCCTCATTCAGTTTGTGATAGAGTACAGGGTTACCAGCGAGTATGTGACCGTAGTGTGGCAGCCCAGTGGCGAAAGGAGGGCCGTCGTAGAAGATGTACTCCGGCATGTCAGCCGTTCTCTCGAGTTGAGTCTCGAAGGCCTTGATTTCGGTCCAGAACTGGAGGATCGTTTCCTCCTGCTTGGGGAACGAGAAGTCCTTCCCCTCGAGCACGTCCTCCATGGTGGCGGAGGAAGTGGAGGCGGTGGCGGGCGTTGCCGGGAGAAACAGAGCTAAGGTTTAGAGGAAGAGCAGGACGGGAGGGGGGAGGCGGCGGCGCTCGAGGATTAGCAGGGCAGCTGGCTGCGAGGAAAACGAATAACTAGGCAGAGGGGAAATGTGGACTTGGGAACTCTTAGTTTACACCCTTTTTTTTTTTTCATATTTTGGAGTTAAAGCCACGCCAACAGTTCGGTCGCGATGGATTCGGATTAGAGAGGTAATTATAACCCTGGTGTAAAAATTTTAAAAAATTTTAGTATATATCAACGTTAGTCTAAAAAATGTGCAATATTATTTTTTTTAATGTTATATTTAAATTTTATAAATAAAAATAATTTATATTAACAATGTATTATTTTTATTCGAGTTAAATGAGTATAGATATAATAATTTTTAAATACAAGTTAATTTATTAAAAATTTTAAAATATTTCAAATTATTACCAAGAAAATTCTATTTCATTGATATACAAGATATTTTAAATTTATCTTCACGTGATTTTTTTTTTCTTTTTTTTTCTTTTTGGCAATGGACATGATGTATTTCATCAATTTATATTACACTTCACTAATAAATGCTAACAGGTCGTTATAATGTGCAAAAAGAGTGGGGAAATCGCACCACTTGTGCAAAATCTTTTGAAATATTTTCAAGTTCAGAAAAAAAAAGAAAGCTTTTTTTTCACTTAACTGGTAAAAAAATTCAAATTTATTCTTTTTTTTAATTAGCAACTCAAATTCATTTATTCATCATATGAGCAAGAGGGCACACAATCATACAATCATCATTCCAATAAATTCTCCAGAACCTAATGCACCATCAAACTAATATTCTAAGTCCAAAAGCATGGTATGCTAAACCTAATTAGCTAATATGGTGGGTTATCTGGTTTTGAGATCATCTAAACCAAACGCAAGACCAACAATCATAAGCAGTTAATAATGTGAAAAGATCCTTTTCTTGATTTTCCAAGCTTCAATGTCTTCACTGAAAGCTTTGATTACTACTTTCTGATTGCAGTGATAGATTTTTCCATCCATTTAAGGCAGCCACTGAGACTGCCATGAGGAGAGCTCGAGCTTCAACAGGCGATGGAGAAAGGGCGGTGGATCTTTTCAAATGAAAAGGCCATAAAGTTGGACGACTCCTTCGCAAAGCCAACCAGACAAGCTATATATCATTCCTCCATGCTTCATCAATAGATATAACAACTTGATTCCCTTGACAAGTGAGAGATGGTGGCTCCTTCTAGTATTGCGCTTCACTAGGGAGTTTCACTTGCAATTTACTAGAGGAAGATGAAGGGAAAGAAGACAAAATAGAAGTTCTCTAGCTAAATTCCAATAAGGAACTCTGTACTTCATTTAAAAAGGTAATCATGATAAGTTTGATTCCATCAAATAAGATTTTATTCCTAGTAAACCACTGAGTATAACACACAAGGGTTCCAAACACAGTAAAATCAATAGCATCGAAATTACTTACAGGGAGATTTGAAGAACAAGTAAATTTGGTCAGTTTATAAGGGTAAGGAATCTGTAAAATAATATTTTAGATCTTGAATTGTGGTTCTCTCCAAACAATTCGGACAAAAGTGCACTCCATAAATAAGCCTGCAAATTTGTTGGGACCTAATTGACAAAAGGGGAACCTTTGAATCCTCAATGGCAAGCCAAGAGAGAATAGCTCTAGCAATTCTCCACGTGGATTCTTAATCATTCATGAATCTTAGCTAACTAAAGTAATTTCCAAATCTATCTATTTGAAAGGTTAAATCTATTTGATTAATCTAATAACTAAATGATTTTACAGTGTGTTTATCCTTGGGACTTTGATCAGTTATAAGGGTGAGGAATCTATAAAATAATATTTCAAATTGTGAATAAGACTAACTCTAGCACTTCGCCACATGTGGATTCTTAGTCTTTCATGAATCTTACCTAACTAAAGTAATTTCCAAATCTTTTTATTTGAAAGGCTGAATTTATTTGATTGATCTAATAAATAAAATGACTTTCCCGTGTGTTTATCATTGGGAAACGTTTTTCAAATATACTCATCAGCTTGATTAGAATCAAGAAGATCAATTGATAATATTATTTTGTGCAGAGAGGTTATTGAAAAAAATTCCTTACCAAAGGTCCATGCCACCTGGGAGATTGGAACAACATCAAGTCTCTTACCTTTAATAATAAATCTAGCCATATGTCTGAAGTACAATTAAAGGCTCTAATTATAGATCCCGTCATAAGGTTATCCTTTTTTTGGGATTCAACGATCTAATTAGACAAAAGAGGACTTCCATTACCAACTATGTATCCAATATTTTGACTTGGTCTTTCCAAGTAACTACATAGTCAATTCTAGAAGTACCTACTAGCAAAATGTTTCCATATTTATTATCTAGAACTCTAGAAGCTAGGCCATTTGGTTTACTGATTAAATTCCAGGCTATTTTGGACAGTAATATTGACCCTTTAAATTATTGTGACGTAACAAAAATTTCTAGTTAATTGATCAATCTTATTGTTGATGGGTACAAAAACTCTGAAAAGTGATATGTGATATTGAGAAATATTATTGAGAATAGAAGAAATCAACACATCAATCACTCTAGGACAAATTCTTGATATTCCAAGTAGAGAGGTTATTCTTGATTTTATCAATAATGAAACTAAAAGGCTCATATTTCTCAAGCTCATGATATCCTTAAGAGTGCTTCTTAAGTTCACAGGAGTATTATTTGATAAATAAATATTGTATCTTGCTTTATTAATGGATTGGCCACTCTACTTACAAAAAATAAACATCATAGTTTTACAATTTGTGATATCAGAAATTGCTACTCTTGTAATAACCAATAAATCACTTGCAAATGGCACGTTAGATATTGGTGAAGCATCTCATGCTATTTGAATTCTCTACATGTTTTATTATGTGCAACTTTGTGAAGGAACTTAGAGAAAACTTCCATATCTATAATAAATAGGTAAAATGATAGAGGATTACCTTATATTAAGCCTTTATAAGTCTTTAAAAATCCTCTAGGAGTACCATTAAGTAAATTTGAAAAGGAAAAGGTGGTAATACATTGATAAAGCCAACCTCTTCTAGCATTGTTTTTCTTTTGATTTTATGTAAAGCTTCTTGAACTAAAAGAGTTTTATTATTTATTCATCTTCCTTCAACAAAAGCTACTTAATTAGGGGAAATTAGCCTATTTAAAAATAGTTTTAATCTATTAGAAAGAATTTTTGAAATGACATTGTAACAAACATTTGTTACACTTGTGGAATGAAAATCTTTAAAAGATTTAACTGAAGGATTTTTAAGAATAAGAGTATGAATGTGTTATTCCATTCCTTCAAAATATGGCAAATAGGAAAGAATTTTTGCACTGCTTCAATGAAAAGATGAAAGATAATATTCCAATATTGCTTGTAAAGCAAGTAAGCATCTAATCAAGCTTTTAGGAGTGCATATATTTCAAAATATTTGTATTTTTTTCTGTTGTAGGTATTTGAACCAAATTCAAATACTCCTCTAGACTNTATTCCAATATTGCTTGTAAAGCAAGTAAGCATCTAATCAAGCTTTTAGGAGTGCATATATTTCAAAATATTTGTATTTTTTTCTGTTGTAGGTATTTGAACCAAATTCAAATACTCCTCTAGACTAATGACAACATCTAGCAAAATAGCATGATCAAGAGGAGGCTCATCTATAAAACAATTATTGATCTCTATTATGATCATTTGTCCATTTATTCAGTCATATCTAATATAATAAAAATATAGTTATTCCTTCTCCTAATTATTGCTTATAGTTGGAATAATTGAGTGTTCTTATTTTTTTATTTAACCATAGCTCTCTAAACTTTTGTTTCCAAAACAAGTCTTTTCTATTTAAAATATCAGCTAAAAAATAGTAAGATCATATTCTAACTTTTTATTAAACTCTATTTGAACACCTTCTTACGGTATTTTAATATGTTACATTATATTATTAATTTGATTTTTGTAGTGACCAAAATTATCTATATTCCACTTTCTTAATTTATTTTTAGTATTCTTAATTCTCTATGAAAATTGAAGTTTGCAAGCCTCTATTAGATTTTTTCCAAGCACAACAGATAACTATTTTACTTGAAAGATTCTTTTAACTATGTTGCTTCAAATTTGAAAATTTTTGGTCATTGCCTAACTCAAGCCATAATATGAGGACGGGCATATGATTAAATTTAGTGACATGCAAGTGTATCAATCTTTGTTTTTATTGATAAATTTGTTAGAGTGTTAAATCAATTGATACCTTCATGAATCTCTAAATCAAAATTGGGATTACCCCAACCCTTAATAGATAATTTATGAGCAAGTACATTGTCTTCACATGGAACCCAGAAACATTCCCTTCATTTTAATTGAATAGAGTATGAAACAAAATCAAACAAATTGTTTGCACATTCCCTCAATCTTGTTCTATCACCATTGATCATCGCAACTAGTTCAAGACAATCAGAAAAGAAAATAGATCTCTTCCATTCATGGGTGTTGGCTATATTGGCCGCAAGTGGAAGAGCAAAGGCTTTTACTTGGGCAAGTGAGGAGGCCCAATACCTTTGGTGCCAAGTCAAAATACAATGTCCCTCTAAAATGCTATACTTGTAACAACTTATTGACTAAGTTTCCAGGAAGTATAGAAGAAGATCAAGATAGTGTCATTGGATGCTTGATGCATTCTTTGAATTGCTAATTTGTGCAAATTATCAATGTGGTTTTTCCTTAGCAAAAAAATGCTACAATATGCAAAGTATGGCCAAGAGTAAAACTATGCTCCCTGAATTTTCTTTCTACCATTTCTAGAAATTTGAAGATATTGGGCTTTCTTCTATTATGTAAAATGTCATTCCTTTCAATCCATATCACATAAATATTGAGTAGCAGTAAAAATGGAAAATTTTTCTTTCTCTAACCTACCAAATCAAAGGTATGGAGGATTCATGAAAAATTCAATCAAGTTCTAGAAAAAAACACAATGATGTTTATTCGCAATGGAGTTTATGACCGTCCATGGTGATTCTCTCCATGTCATTTGACAAAAATCACAATCTTTGAAGGAATGTGTGATTTCATCGAGCCTTGGCTTTGCATAACGGACAACGTCCATTGGGTGTTGGAAGCTAGGTGAGAGACCTAGTGGCTAAGTACCGCAAATGTATTTCATGCCTCTCATGAATTTTGAGAGACCAAAGCAAGTTCCAGAATTGTTCATTAGCAGTGGAAAATCAAGTAGCTTCACTTTCTTTGTAAATACTTTTTGACAGTCACATCACCTGATTCGTTATGTTTCCAAGTAAACCTATCCATTTGATTTAAGTCAGGATGGATTTTGAGGATGTTTCTTGAAGTCTCTTGATCAAATAAGATAGATTGAAGGTTCAAATTCCTGCTATTAGTTTGAGAAATAATTAAGTCTTGGAATGTTGTTAAATGGTTTAATTGCCCTCTATAGGTTTGGTTAGGTATTGCTACACAATGGAGATTATTTGTGATCCATTTATCAAACCATATTGAAGTATTAGCTCAATTTCCTATTAGCTTGCATAAACCTAATTTTAACATATTTGTGGTGGTGTTTATATCTTTCCATGTTAAGGATAATGAGCATGCTTACCTGATGTTTGGTTCTAATGGGCTACCATATTTCTCTTTGAATGTTTTGCTAACTAGACTCAATGTGCTATTAGAGAGAAACCATGCAGTTTTAGCAAGCATTGCGTTATTTATGTTTGAGGTGTGTTTAAAGCCTAGACCTCCATGTCTTTTTGGTTGACAAAGTTTATCCCAACTAATGGGAGCAAAAAATTGAGTTCTCTCTTCTAATTGAACCCCACCAAAAAGCCTTAATCAATTGGTCAATTATGTTGTATGGACTTAGGTATTTTGAATGTAGCCATCAAGTTGGTAGCTATGTTAGACAAGACTAAATTGATTAATATAGCACATCTTGCCTAGGAGAGAGACTTGGATTTTCAAGCTATTAGTTTGGATTGAACCTTATTAATAAGATATTGGATGGATTTTAACACTTTCCTTTTTATTGCTAGTGGGCATCGTAAATATTTTGCATCTTGATTGATCTTCTTCTTATTCAAAAGTTCTTTTACAATCCTCCTTGTTGATCCTCTAACAAATTTTGAGAAAAAAAACTCTTGATTTGGTATAATTAATTTTTTGTCTAGAAGTTTTGTAGAAATTTTTTAGGATTCTCTTGTAATTAGTTACATTTATTTCTCGTTGCTTTTAACATGATCATAAGATCATCACTAAAGAAAAGATGATTGATAGGCTTATTATTTCTAGACAACTTGATTTCATTGATTAGGTTAACAGATTCAGTTTTGTGAAGCATTCTACTTAGGATTTCAATAGACAATATGAACAAGTATGGCGAGAGGGGGTCACCTTGTCTATGGCCCCTTTGCACATTGAAAAATCCTTCTAGTTCTCCATTAGTAAGGACAGAAAAACAAGGAGTGGAAATACATTATCTATCAATTGTACAAATGTTTGGTGAAAGCCTAATTGTATTAGAATTTCCTTAACAAAAGGCCACTCAATTCTATCAAAAGCCTCAGAGAAGTCTATTTTGAGTCCCATCCATCTTTTTCTTGATTTTGATATGTTCATTACATGTTGGATTTCTTATGCCAAAATTACATTTTCATTGGTCCATTGTCCCTCAAGGAAAGTTGTTTGATTTGGTCCAATTAATCTGTTTAAAAGTGGTTTGAATCTGTTGGCAATGATTTTAGAAATCACTTTGTAACAAACATTAGTAAAGCTTGTAGGACGAAAATAAGCAAATGTGTAAGAATTTTGCTTCTTTGGAATTAATGAAATAAAAGCGATGTTCCATTATTTGAGAAGAAAGCTAGTGCATAAGAAGTTTTGAACAGATTGTGTAAATTCATTTTTTATTTATGGGCTAATAATGTTTATAAAAAGCTACAAGCATCCATCTGGTCCAAGAGATTTCATTGAGCTCATGTGTTCTATAGTTTCCTAAGTTTCATTCTCTTCCGGGATTAGATCTAGGTTCTCTTCCTGTGTAATTGCAAGTTCTAGTAGCTTAGTCAATTCCAATGGGAAATTGAGACTAGTGGTGGACTAAAATAGTTCACGGAAGTGGGTTACAAAATAATTTGCAATATCTTTGTGTTTAGCTAACCATGCTCAATTATTATCTTTTAGGGTTGTTATGTAGTTGTGCCTACCCTTGATTATGGTTGATAAGTGGAAAATTTTAGTATTCTTATCACCATCTCTAAGCCATAATTCTTTATCTTTTTGATGCCATATCAAATCTCTCCTAAATAACTGTTCTTGTAGCTCGTTTTGGATTTGCCTTTCAAGGGACCTATTTCCTATTGTAGATTCTTTCTGTCTATTAAATCTAATCAATTAAGTACTTCCTTGATTCTATAATCCACATTCTTAAAGTGTGATTTATTCTATGCTTTTAAGCCTTCTTTTGTGTGTTTGATTTTCCTACTAAATTGAAATGGGGGTGGATCATTTAGTTTCTATAGACCAAGCATTTTGAATAATATTAAAGGTTTTAGCGTCCCTAGTACACACAATTTCAAATTTGAAAGGCCTTTCCCTATTATGTTTGTCATGCACTAATTTAAGGAGAAATAGATTGTGATATGATTTAGTGGAAGGCAGATGTATGATTTTAGCTTCAAGAAGCAATAAGTTCCAACTAGAATTTAATAAAACTTGATCTAGACGTTGTCTAATGTGGTTCCAACCTAATCTCTTATTCCTTCAAGTGTAGTTAGTTCCTTTAAATCCTAAGTCTATATATCCAGTATTTGCAATAAAATATGATAAAAAAATCTACCAGTAGATTTAAAATTATGGCCCCCTAATTTCTCATTAGAATTATACGCTTCATTCATATATCCTAATAACAACTAAGGTTCAATTATATTGACAACAAATTCTTTCATTTTGTTCCAAAACCATTGGGGCGACCATATACACAAGTAATAAACCATTTTTAGGCATATTATTGAAAGTTACTGATGCATGTATGGAGTATTTGTTTGAATGTAAAATAGTTACTTGGATTGCCTTTTTCTAAAGCACGCATAGTCCTCCAAAAAGGTCTTGGACATCCACAACAAACAAACCTTCAAATTGACATGATCTTGCTACACTTGGCATCACAATTGGTATGCTTTTATTTATGCTAAAAACGCCAAAAGCGAACTATATTTATGAGTTAGGTTCCTTATAACTCTAACTATTGGGGCACCAAATATTCCCCAATAGTTCCAAGCAAGGGCATTCATGGTGAATTAAAGGCTCTCTTTAATCCTCTACAATTTCATGCAAAGAGGAGTTTAATAATTTTATGTATCACAGTACATGTCAAAACAAAGCAAGATATAACATGCAACATAAGCCTTAGAGTTCTATGTGACTAATAATAGATAGAGAGTTGTTTAGTAATTGAGAGAAATAGAACCATGAAAATCAAGAAAAGTTCACCCAAGTTCACTTTACTCTAAACCTTTTAGATATTTTAGAAGCTAGCCAAAGAAATCAATATAAGATATGTTGCTCGATTTCAAGCGAAGATGAGTAAAAAATTCAAAATAGATCCTAAAGATTTCTCTTTTACCATGTCTATTGATTATTTCCTACAGTAATTTCTTGTTTCAATACAAACCAATGGAACCAAGATTACAATACCAGAAGGTGACAACACTCAAGAAGAACAAGCAATTGCAAAATCAGTGAATAGAGACAGAAAATCTCACTACCAATCAGCTACAATATTAAGCAATGGCAATCTCTATTAAGATTGACGAATAAGGTTTTGATAGAGTCTGAAAGATAAAGCCCCCAACGAAGATGAAGTAGAAAAGACAAAGCCCCTAACAAAGAGGGCAAGCAAGATAGTGAAATAGTACCATGAGGGGCCTAGACAAATCGTCGATGAGCGGCTAGGTGAAGGAGCATCAACAAGCAACTTGGTGAAGGAGTGCCAATGAACAGCTTAGTCAAGGCGTGGCAATGTGTGAGTGGAGGAGATGAGTGAATAATTGCCAATGGCACATAGAGAGTGAAGAGAGAGAGAGGGGAGAAAAGGAAAATGGTAATGGGTGTCGCCAAGATGATTGTTTCAACAGTTTGTTGGTTTGCAAGTGTATCAATCTTTCTTTTGGCAAAACAGTTCTCTAGTCTTGATTAAGTATTGCCCTATCTAATCTTTGTTTATTATGTGCCTAGCCCATTCTTTCGTTTCTCCATGTGAAAGTGAAACCATGATAACCTAAGTCAATGCACCTATATGTACAAGGAAATTGTTAGACCCTTGAGCTTTGGCCTCGGAGAATGCGTACCACAAGCCGTACATCGGGGAAGTGGTAGCATATAGCATGCACGCGAGGATGCGCGAGTAGTCATGTGTGAGGTGTTGGGATAAATTGTAGGTCCATGAGCGGGCAAGTATGGAGATGGTCACACAAGTGTGTGTAGAGGCACCAATGAAGGGGACGATCGATCAAGGCTCAGCAATGTGTCAAGGGATCAGATTGTGGCCATGGAGTGTCACTGTTCACAAGTAGGTGAATGCACGTATGGGTGGTGAGGATTTCCACGAGCAAGGCACGATGCAACGCTCAAGGATGCTCGGTGAACAAGATGTGACTGAGCAACAGCACTCTAGGAGTGCGCACTACTCGATAGGCTTGACAAACGCTAAGGGAATGTTCAACACTTAGCGGTTGGTGAGTTGACTACTTGTGAAGATTGGATAAGTCCTTGACCGCAGCTTGAGCACCGTTGGATGCAGCAATCCCGATCGGACGGTTGTGATCGTAGGAGGCGATCATGGACGTGGGCCCCGAGGGAGAGTGGATCGGATTGACAATGCTGAGTCAGTGCCAAGTCATCCATACCTGCTCAAGTAAGCAATCGGGGAAAGATTCTCCCGGGATATGGCAAATCAATATATTATGGAAAACAATCTTGGAGATTGCAGATCAACGGCCAAGATTGAACAGATCGAGATCTGATGGAGAGAATCAAGGGGTTCAAATATATTAGTTGCCATATCAGGTTTGCTAGGCTCCTCTATATAAAGGGGGTCAGTCTCATTTTCAGAGACAACCAAGAATTCTCAAAGGGGAGAGACAGAGAGCCAGAGACTCCAAGAGAGTGAAAGTCAAGTCAGAGTAAGCAGTCCAATGTTCTTGAGAGAAGGCACAAGACAAGTGGGGAGTGCAAGCGGTGAGAGACTGTGAGGCATAAACTCGTGTCACTGCATGTAAGTGTTCTGATCTGGGTTGGGTTTTCGTGTACTTGTGATATATGTGAATACAAGTTATGTTTTTTTCCCAATCGTGTTCTTGGGTTCCTTTGTGTTGCTTTTGCGGTTTAGTGATCGAATGACCTCGACAGTATGCATGGTGTGTGTGTGGCTGGTCGACATACGGAGTGTCAACGCCTAGCGGGGTGCAGAAAAATTTGTGACCTGCATTGGTCCCATGACAGAAATCCTCGAAATATGTTCTACTTGTTGAGCTTATAGCATTCCAAGTTTTTCCTTAGGTCCTAAGATCTCACTAAAGTCTCTTATAAGTGCGCAAGGACCATCAACTTGACTATATATTTTCTTAACTTACTCTTAAAGGATTCCTTTAAATGAGAGTAGGGTAGACTATAAATGCATGTAAAGCATAAAGTCTTTTGAAGAATAGGATGATTTACATATGCATAAATTATATTTTGCTTCTTATATATGTAAAATGTTTACCTCGATCTCTTCATTTCACAATAAACATAAGCCACTTGCTCTATGATTGGATTTGACATGCCAAACTTTCAAGACATGATTTCTTGTAACTATCGCCAAAACTCTCTCATTCTTGTACTTGGTGTTGGATAGAAATACCATATTGGCCAAGTTCCTAGGCAAGAGAAATCTCAACATTTCACTTATCGGGGGACTGGGAAGAGTCCAAGCCATCGACAATTCCTAGATAATAAACTTATTGTGAGGTCTATTCAAATACTATAAATTAATATGCTCAAACTAAAATTTTCTTTGGTGTAAATAATAATGAGAAGAAAGAAAGTTACAGCAATATAAGGATAGCAAAGGCATTAAAATCTTATTCAAATGCTCTAATTAGGAATCACAAGTGATTCAAATGCTCCAAATATGACTTAAACTTTGTAAAACTCACACTACCAGAAAATTCCAATTTTCTATCGGACACATTTGACGGAAATGGACATTTTTCTAACCGAAATTAGCATATTCCGTCAAATTTTGAAAGATATTCTTCTCTCAGAAGGGGCTTCGATGGAAATTTCAAGCATAATGGAAATTTGATGCATTTGCATTGGATTTTCGAGATAATTTTCCAAGAGAATGTCATCGGAGAGTCGCTGTCAGAAATTTTTCCGTCAAGCTTGACCAACGCAAATCCATCAAAAAATCATTGAGGCCAATTTTGTTGGAAATTCATCGGAAAACGTTTCCGATGGATTATCAACAAAATTTTCTAATGAAATTCCATCAGATGTTGTCTCACAAAAATCTCATGGAAAGTGATTCGAACAGATATTCCTAATGCAACTCAAATGGAAAAGATTGGGCAATGCACAACAAATTTGTCCTACCCTACTTCAGCCTTGCTACGTTCCTGCTTATAAATATATATAAATTGCAAGTATCAAACACAATATTCATTACAAAAGGTATATCACATTATCAATAGCTAAATTTACAATCAAAAGTATGTTTCTGTTAAAGTTCTAAATGACACATATGTACATAAAATGTTTTGTCAAAAAGTTGCAATTACATGCCCGTGCACCACTTTGCTTTCTTCAAAAGTCATTAAATGTGCCTATGTCAACATTACATAGACAATCACCAATCCTTTCCATCCTTCTATTCCTTCCCATTGGTCGGCCTTCTAGTATTCTTTAATTGTCTTTAATATATAAATGTGCACTGTGAATCATCGAACAAAGGGATATATGAATCTTCATCAAATACTGAACGCATAAGTGGATGTGGAGTTAGATGTCCAATGGACGCTGATGTCATCCTTGTTGGCTGAGATGTTTGTGGAGTGGATGATTCAGGTTGTACATGTAGTGATGGAGTGGTACATGCTGGTGGTATGAGACTCGGATGTGGTTGCATGAAACCCGACTGCATCCCCCACGAGCTTTGACAAGCCTCCATTTGTTGCAATATCTGCAGGATTTCACCCTGCATTCAAGTCATCGTCATCATAGATATGTGGAGATCCTGTATGTCTTCTACTTATGATGATTGTCAAGTCCCTGGTAGTGTCAATTAATATGACACAATATAGGAAATTTCTAGTAGTGTCAATTAATATGAGACTCCAAACTAGGTGAAATCAAATCACTTTAGGTAAATAGTAAATATTGACATTAAAGAGCCCATAAAATTAGACCTAATATTAATTCAAATATTCGAAGCAAAACTTAAGTATGTAAAACAAAATTGATTTTATTCCCTTATGAAGGTACTCTATCATATTCAATTTAGTTGAAGCTTATAGTGCAGGACAAATTAGTACGTAATATGAATGAAGTAATAGACAAAGACAAGATAGGTAGTAGAAAAAAGGATACATAATAACTTATATTCACCTTCATTAGTCAAACTAATATTTTTATAGTATAATCAATTATACTTTGAAGATAAGTGTCATTACAAGCTTTGTTGACCTGAAATTGAGCATCTCCAAGTACTATTTAGATACTACTGTGCATAGTTTTTAAAACTAGATTGAATTGGCTAGTTCAATTAAGAACCAACCATTCACCCAATCTAGTTTCCAAAATTGATCCAATTACATTGTAAATGTGGTTAGCTTTTGTTGAATTGGCTGGTTCATGGTTGGACCAATGAACCCAATTGAATAGGTAAAAGAACGACCAACTTAAAATTTTAAAAAAAGAAATAAAATCTATTGTAATGTATTCACTGTATACTTCTTCTTTTACTTTTTATTTAACTATTAAACCATCTTTTGATTGTTATAGAGATTTTTATCATGGCCAACACATCAAATAAGACACAATAAATGATTTTGGCATAGAGTGGGGTATTTAAAATACTCATCATTAAATGATTTTAGGTTTAATGATTATTTTATTTTACTCGTATTTAATTATGTGATGCTTTTTTTCTTTGAAATCTAAATAATGTACTTATTTTATTTTGCTAGACTTATATTTATATTTTTATGTTGAACTAGGGTTAATATGATAACTATATATTGAGAATGTTTTATTATAAATAAATGTCAAGTATATAATATTATTTTCATTTATTAGTAATATTATCTATTAATATTATTCATTAAATATGTGGTTTGATCAATTGAATTTACAACCTAATTTATGAACTCATGAACCCTTGTCATGATTGGTTCCTCGTCCAGTCTAATTTTAAAAATTCTGATGCAATGTATATAAGGAAAAGTTTTTGCCAATTCTAAGATTTGTGGCTTAGCAATAAAAAGGTTTTACAATAGATTTGACATATTCATACAAATATTTTTTTGATACTAATTTAATTAGGGCATGCAATAGCCAGTCTATTATCTTATTAATGATTTGATGTGGATTTCACCACAAATAAGTAGAATGCACTACTAAAAAAGAAGTCACAATTGAGGGGAATACATATGGTCTTCAACGAGAGAGAAAATATATATTTGGTAAGATTAAAGATTGTTTGATGAGTAAAACCTCACACAAACAATTCAAGATGTGTATTAGGAGAATCATTTGACAACAAATGTGCATATCTTCACAAATGCACATATTTTTATATTATAGGAATGTCCTCTGTATCATATGCAAATAGTTAAGAGGAATAATTTCTTGATTGATTTTTTCATTTTCTTGATTACGGCTATTCGTGTATATATGTGTTTTTGTTATTCATAAATAATAAGAGAGAATAGCCAAACTTTAGATGGTATCAAAGCAGCTCTGAAACTAGGAGAATTATCATAATCCATCTACCATCAGCATGGCCAAAGAAAAACCTTTCGAGACACCTTCTCCTTATCATTTGGGAGCTTTTGATAACCCTAGCACGCCTTTGGTTTCTATTCTCTTTAATGTAGACAATTACTCAACTTGGTCTTGGGTAATGCACAACACCTTGGTTGCCAAAAACAAGCTAGGTTTTACTAATGGGACTTTGGAGAGGCCAAAGTGGGGTGATCCGAATGCTAAGGCTTGGCAAATGGCAAACTCAATGCGGTGGCTTGGATGTTCAACTCTTTGGAGAAACACCTACAACCGAGCATTGCAAACGTCAAATGTGCTAAAGAGATGTGGGACAATTTGAAAGAAAGATTTACCCAAGGCAATGCTCCACAAATCCACCAAATTAAAACAGAGTTGTGCAACCTAAGGCAAGAGGGATTACCGATCACTACATACTACACCAAAATGAATGCGGGATGAACTTGATGACCACATCAATATCCCACTATGCACATGTGGTGGGTGCACTTGTGGGGCTGTTGGAAATTTTGTAAAGGAGAAGGAGATTGAGAGAGTGCATCAGTTCCTAATGGGATTGAACAATGATGCATTTGGAGGAGTTCATCTTAAATCCTCACTCTTGAGCCATTGCCACCACTTGGTAGGATTCATTCAATGGTGATAGAAGAGGAGAGGAGAAGACAAATTGCTCAAGAGCAAGAGGAAAGAGCAAATTTAGTAGCCTTTTGAAGCAGTACAAAAGGCAAGGAGAAGACAAGCCAAGAAGTCAAGCCTCGTTGTGACCACTACGGAAAAGGTGGCCACATCAAAGAAATTTGCTAGGAATTGGTGGGATATCCATCCAATTGGGAGTCAAGGAAGGCAAAATGGACGAAGAAGGATGGGCAAGCAATAGCCCATTCAACACAAACTATGAATGGGGGAGCAAGACCTTTGTTCTTAGTTCCTAGTCTCTTAGATGAACAATCCCAACAACTCCAACAAAAAATCTTGGCAGTCCCTGGACAATCCAATGATCAACATAACAAGTTACTGATAAGAGATTTATTTACAATGGGCAAAGTACTAAATGGATATTGGACTCTGGTGTTTCTTTGCAAATGACAAGAGAACCTAAGTTACTAATAAAGCCTACAAATATAGGGAGACCTTACCCGGTCCAACTCCCTAATGGAAAGGAGATTCATGCCAAGATGTTTGGAAGGGTAAAATTGGGTCAAAATTTATTTTTGGAGGATGTTCTATATGTCCTTGGATTTATGCATAATCTGATCTTGGAAAGTTGATTGCGGATTTGAATTGCATGGTGACATTTTTCTTGAAGTGTTGTGTCTTGCAAGACCAAACCTCGAGGAAGCTAATTGGAGCATGTGAATTTCGACGGGGGGTCTACTATTTCAAGGAAGTGGCACTGATTACTACATTCCAAGCCAATGGAACAGTGGATTATAAGACATGGCATTGTCGATTTGGGCATGCTTCTAGATAGGTCTTGTGACGTATTTCTAATATTTCCTTGCATGAGAATAATGATGGTTGTGATGTGTGCTACTTTGCAAAACAAACTCACATTCCAATTAATATGAATAAAATGGAACAATGAATACATTGTGATATGTGGGGACAATACCAAACTCCAATTTCTAGTGCTCAATATTTTTTAAGCATTATTGATGATCATAGCAGAGGCACTTGGGTCTATCTCATGCGTGAGAAGTCTGAAACTTGATGACATTTGATGGATATGATAAAGGCCCAGTTTGGACATTCAATCAAAATTATTAGAAGTGATAAATGGGGTAGAATTCATCTCCAAAATGCAAGACTTTTACTGGGAGCATGGGATAGTACATGAGACAAGTTGGACCCCTCAACAAAATCGTAGAGTAGAAAGGAAGCAACGTCATATTCTTAATGTGGCAAGAGCACTACGGTTCTACGCACATATTCTCATAATGTTTTGGGGTGAATGCATCTTAACGACAACATATCTTATCAATTACACTCCTTTGGAAGTGTTGTCCGTAAAAAGCCCATATGAGATTATTTTTGGAAGGCAACCATCTCATGAACATTTAAGGGTTTTTGGTTTGCTATGTTATGTAATGAACAATCCTAGGAAGAAGGATAAATTCGGTGATAGAATAAGAAAGTGCATATTTTTGAGATATCCTTTTGGGAAGAAAGGCTGGAAGGTATTTGAAATGGAAACACAAGAATTATTTGTTTCCAGAGACATGATATTCCATGAGAATAAATTTCCTTTTAAGCGAGACAATTGTGTAGATAATGAATCAAGGGAAGTTCCATCTTCGAAAGTTGGTGGTGCGAATCATCTATGCAATCAAGGAGCAATTCATAATTATGTAATTGAGGGGAAGCATGAAGTAAACAGCTCAAATGAGGCCTAAATGATTGAAGGGAGTAATCCACTTGAAAGCCTTGAGAATGAGCCTCCAATCTTAGATGAAGCCATCAAATTATTGGGTCCAATCAGCATAATGAAGGGGGAGGTAGCTCACAAGGAAGGTATGTGCATACCTTTCTTCAAATCCCAATCCTCTTCAATTGATGTCTAGTGGCGGGCGGTGCTGAACGTCGCGACAAAGGAAGAAGATAGAAGGGAGGCAGCCTCAATATGAGTGTCTCTTGTTACAAGTGATCAATCTTGGTGAATCAATTGCTATACATATTTATAAGTGAAGCCTAGCCAATTTGGGTTGGAGATATTTCCTTGAGGAGATTACACTTAAAAAGGCAATTTGGGATGAAGAAGCTTTAGACCTCTTCAAGAAAATCCTCGCAAGCTCTCCATTGGAAATATATATATATATATATATAGATATATATATATAGCTTGCTTAATATAACTAGTTTAATTATTATGTTGCCAGAAGTTACCTTATCGCACACAGAAGAGGAAAGTCAAATGCAAGGAAAGACAATATTCATGATAGTCGATGTAAAGACCTGGAGATTCCATCACAGTTGGAGCAGGAGGGAACAAAGATATGTGACATATTTCGGCAAAGGAAATCAACCAACGCGTACACTTCAGCTTATGCATATATAAAAAAAAAAATTGAAACATGCTCACTTTGCACTCGGCCAATCCGAGCTGTGTGCAAGTCTCGAGGGGGCATTTGTAAAAACTGGAAAATTTGTAGCCAATCACAACTTGCCACCTCATCATCTGCCAGATATTTGCGCAATTAAAAGAAAATTAATAGTAACAATATATCGGGTTATTAGATATTCTATTTTCCTGATATATCAATAAAAAAGGAATAAAGAAATGAAGGAAATTACATAATATTTCCTTCATTGAATGTTACCTAAAAGCAAAATAGGTAATTATATATTACAATTAAGATCAATTCTTACTGACCAATTAGATGCCAGAACGAGGATTGCCACATCATCCTTTCTTCTCTATAAATAGAAGACTCTCCTTCGAGGAAAGGAGACGAAAAAAGGAGAAAATGAGAAGAGAAGGAAGAAGAAGGGGCCAAGACTTGAGAAATCCCTGTCCAACTCAAATCTCTCCAAAGACCCTTTCAGAGTTCTGTTACATCAAAGACTTGAAGAAACCCCACACCAATTCATCGGATCAAGCTCGTGGAGCCCCGGTGTTCCACCTCGACCGAGATCAAGCTGCCGTAGCCCTCGCTCGAGATTCTAGGAGGATTCAACAGATCAAGCTCAAAAGCCCCGACGACTCCATCACCAGCTCCAATCGAGAACAAGCTGTGAAGCCCTCGCTCGAAGCAACGCTTGGATTCATCGGGTCAAGCTCACAAGCCCTGGTGGTTCCAACCACAATTGAAAGTACACTGCTCAAGTCTCATTTGGAATCTAGTGCAATAGAGAATTAGAGGATTTATTTTCTATAATTTTCTTAGAGATTCGTACCCACTAAAAAAAAAGAATCACTTGTATTAAAGTTAATTTTGTTGTAACTTTTATCATGTCTTTATTGAGACTTGAAATTTGTTGCATACAAATTTCTGGCATGCCCGGTGGGACAATCTCTACCTCTCATCTCTCTTTGAAGATTTCACTCTAGAAGCTACAATGGGACCAAGGAAACTTGTCGTCATCGATCCAAGGCTGAAGAGTCATGATGATGCTATTATTGCTGATGTAGATACTCAACAAAAAGTGTACACAAGAAGCATGGCCAAAGATGTTGCGGCTCGTAGCAGCACAACAATGAAGTTTAATGCTATCTTCGAGCATGCTCCTATGGGTGTCACATCAGACCTGGTAAGTCATGATCACAACACTATCGCCGAAGACATGTCGGCTCATCACTTTCCTCGAAAGGAACTAGACGCTGTGGAGAAAGATGAATCTTATGATAAGGAAAGACTTGAAGATAGTGATGGCTTCATTCCTACTACCTCTGATGGGCTCATGTTGGAAGGAGAAGGCTCGGGAAACATAGGGGTTCTATCGGCCATGATGACAAACACATCATCCTTGGAGGAGCAAGTATCTGTTATGGCAAAAACTCTAGAAGGACTCATGAAAACCATCCAGGAGTGTGATGCACAAGTCGCTTATTTGATGAACAAGCTTGAAGTTATGGATAAGTTGAGGCAAGTTGATGACAGTACTTCGGAGAGGTGCTTGCACCAAAGACCATCACTGCTGTGACATGACCATTAATGTCAAATGAGACTACACAGGTTGTTGCTGCCCAAGGACAGGTATATGGCACTAATACCATTGACAAAGTAGTGCCAACATCAACGAAAACCATACGTGTTGCTGCTGATGGATTTATTCCCACCGACCAACTACAAGAATTCATCAAGGAAGCGTTAAAAGGCCAAGTGCAACCCAGCAACTCAATGCCATCTGCATACACCAAGCCATATATGCGAAGGATCAACATGTTAAGAATGCCTATAAATTATCAACTTCCCAAGTTTCAACCATTCGACGGAAAGGGTAATCCAAGACAGCACATCGCACATTTTGTTGAGACTTGCGACAATGCGAGGACCGAAGGTGATTTGATAGTAAAACAATTTGTGCATTTGCTAAAAGGCAATGTGTTTGACTGGTACATAGACCTTGCCCCTGGCTCAATCGATAGCTGGGGACAGTTAGAGCAAGATTTCCTTAACAGGTTTTACAGTACTAAACGTACTGTGAGTATGATTGAGCTTGCTAGTGCACGTCAATTGAGAGATGAACATGTCACAGACTATATTCATAGATGGAGAAATATGAGCCTTAACTGTAGAGATTGGCTCTCCAAAGCCTCTGCAATTGACATGTGCATTCAAGGAATGCACTGGGGTTTGCGCTATATCTTGCAGGGAATCAAACCCCGCACCTTTGAGGAGTTAGCTACGTGAGCGCATGACATGGAGCTTAGCATAAGTCAAGTGGCACGCAAGGACCACCTATCCGGGAGCTTGGGAAGGTAAAGGACTGTCAAGATACAAGGAAAGGGGGCAAGTCATTCAAAACTGATACCAAGCAAGCCTTGGCTGTAAATACTACCCCTATCAGAATCTCAGGAAATAAGGAGATGGAAGTGAAGGTACCTCTGGCGGAATGTAAACCAATGCTTAAACCTAAGCTTGAGGAGTTGCAAAACAAGGTCTACCCATTCCCTGATTCTCACGTCCTAGGCATGCTTGATCACTTACACGAGCTAAAGCTTATTGAGTTACCAGAAATGAAGCGACCACAACAAGCTGGATGCACAAGCTTCCCAAATTATTGTAGATACCATCGATTAGTGAGTCACCTAGTGGAGAAGTGCTTTGTCCTCAAAGATAAAATCATGAGTATAGCACATCAAGGAAAAATTACATTTGAAGATGAAGTGACTACAAGCAATGTTGCCTTTGTAAAGGAAGAAGACACCACAAGGCACCCATTGATGACTAGCATGGCATCGACAGTTTTGAAACTTTTGACACCCTCTGTCGTAGATCATCATGATAGCAATGAAGAGAAGTGGGTTCCCGTCACACAACAACAATGGATTCCAAGACAAACCTCTCTTGGGTTGCAAAAGCTAGTATCTCAGGAGTTACAAGAGACTCCACAAGCTCATATGGATGTCTTTCGTAAACCCTATGAAGGAACACAAGTGATGTTTAAGGTGGCAATGAAGCCAAGGAAGACGATATCCAAGAGGAGGACTCACAGACCCAGGGAGATCAAGAGATGCTACCTGCAAGGGGCAGGAGTTCCAATTACACTATGGGACTCTCTCCCTGACGAGTTGCCAAATGCCATAACTTCATCATCATCGTGCAATCAAATTGTTGATGAGGGGAGTCAAGAGAAAGATAGGAATGTTATCCCTTGTTCATGTGCCAATTGTTTGGAGACCATAACCTTCACTGATGAAGACCTCTTCCTAGGGGTTGAACCCCACAATCGGCCACTATTTTTCACAGGCTATGCTCATGGATATCGACTAAACCAAATATTGATAGACAGCGGCTCTGCAGTAAATATCCTTCCCATTCAAGTTATGAGAAATTTAGGTGTGACTCCTAATGAGCTCTTAGAAAGTCGTTTGATGATACAAGGTTTCAATCAAGGGGGGCAAAGAGCTATTGGCAAGATGAAGGTAGATTTGTTGATAGATGACATGGAGTCAAGTTCATTGTTCCATGCCATTGATGCAAAGATAACTTATAACATGCTCCTTGGTTGGCCTTGGATACACGAACATGGTGTGGTGCCTTCCACCCTTCACCAGTGCTTCAAATATACAAAAAATGGTTGTTAGAAGACGGTAGTAGCAGATGATAAGCCATTCACAGAGGCTAATGCTAAGTTTTACATCAAGACGCAGATGTTAGGATGGACACAACACATATTGCCATCAAAGGACCGAGGTAAGCTACTCCAATCCGAAGGCACTAAGGATTTGGAACAAGCCATCACTACAAATGAGAAACTAGTTGCCATTGATGACTTCAAAAACACAAAAAATAATATGAGCCTAATAGTGGGCCGAGTGAGATAGTGCC
The DNA here is from genome assembly GCA_900006705.1 of Sonneratia caseolaris. Lineage (NCBI taxonomy): Eukaryota > Viridiplantae > Streptophyta > Magnoliopsida > Myrtales > Lythraceae > Sonneratia > Sonneratia caseolaris. The sequence goes on from CXYZ01006172.1 coordinate 415,295, forward strand.
AGTCCTACGATACGTCCCAAAGGCTAAGAGGAAGGAAGGACAACCACTGTTCACATATAGCAAGGGAATAAAAGATGTGGGCTTAAAAGGGTTAAAACTGCCAATCACAAGAATTGAGGCTGTTAAGTCCTCTAGTCGGCCGTTAACAATAGGCTTTAGGTAGCTCTTTTAGAACTCACCCATACAAGAGGTGATACCTACAACATGTCAAGGTGGGTATGACCCTAATGCCTATAGACTATTGGCAAAAGCTGGATATGACCAAGACATGTAGTCTTTGATGGGGCCTTCTTCCATGTTGCACACATTAAATAAGTAAGGTTCGACCAAGATGCAATATGCATTAAAGGAACAAGGACATGCTGTTGCAAACTCAAAAGTTGGCTTGGGATATACTCCACCTGAATCTATTCGATTCCCGTTAAAGAAAGTCTCTATAGGGTATATTTCTGTAGAAGGTGGTGATGACAAAGAACCACCTCCATCTTCGACCCTCTATATTTGATTGCTTGGGAAGGCAACCTAAACGATCTTTCGTTTTTGATAGGTTGGGGAATGTCACTAGGGAGACTAAAAGCCGAGAGACCAAAGGAGCAATCAAATGAAGATTGGGATTCATACATTCAATCATTCTTAATGAGCAAAAAACCAATACGCAGAGTGAAATTGTGACCCCTTTGTTTTTCAAAATGAGGGACTTTCAAAGCGTTGTTCCATCAAGAATGAGACGTCGTCTAACACTTGAAGTGAAGCTTGACAAAACATTAAGGGCAAATACTCGAATGGTGATAATAACTAAGCCAAATGAAGGATTCAATGAAGCTAATGACAACCAAACAATGTCATCTTGTCATGTCACCATTCAAGGAATTGACAGTTGGCTTGAAGAGGTAGAGGTAAAAGTAGAAGAGGCTCCAGAAACTTTGGAGGAAGGTGGGCAATCTACGGTTGATGAGTTAAAGGAAGTTAACTTGGGCTTGAAAGAAGAACACCACCCTATTTTCCTTAGCACAAACTTAAGCCCCAATGAAGAAGAAGCTTATGTTAAACTGTTGATTGAATATAGAGACGTATTCGCATGGTCTTACCAAGAAATGCCTGGACTAGATCCGAAGGTTGCAATACATCAATTGTCTATCAAGCATGGAGTACGACCGATTAAACAAGCCCAAAGACAATTCCATCCTAATCTATTGCCCCAAATAACGACTAAGGTGGATCAGTTGATTGGTGCTGGGTTCATTCGAGAAGTCCCTTACCCCACCTGGATCTCAAACATTGTGCCGGTAAAGAAGAAGAGTGGACAAATACGTATTTGCGTGGACTTTCGAGACCTCAATAATGCATGTCCAAAGGATGATTTTCCATTGCCCATAACAGAACTTATGGTCGATGCGACAACTGGTCGTGAAGCTCTTTCCTTCATGGGTGGAATGTCTGGATACAATCAAATTTGCATGGATCCTAAAGATGAAGAATTAACAGCTTTTCGTACTCCAAAAGGGATTTATTGCTATAAAGTTATGCCTTTTGGATTGAAGAATGCAGGGGCAATGTATCAAAGGGCCATGCAGAGAATCTTCAATGACATGCTACACAAACAGGTAGAATGTTATGTTGATGATTTGGTGGTAAAGTCAAAGGAAAGACAATCACATTTGGCAGACCTTCGCAATGTGTTTGACCGCTTACATCATTGCTAGCTAAGAATGAATCCCTTGAAGTGTGCATTTGGGGTCACATCTGGCAAGTTCCTTGACTTCATTGTATGACATCGAGGCATAGAAATTGACCCTTCTAAAATCAATGCAATCTTGAAAATGCCGGAGCCAAAGAACCTTCATGAGCTGAAAAGTCTACAAGGGAAATTGGCATACATTTGTCGCTTCATTTCTAATCTTGCCGGTTGATGTCAACCATTCAATCGGCTCATGAAGAAGGATGCAGTATACTTCTAGGATCTAGCTTGCAAGAAGGCTTTTGAGAGGATAAAGGCATATTTACTCAAGCCACCTATTTTGTGAGCTTCCTATACATGGCCAACCTTTAATACTCTATCTGTCAGCGCAAGAATGCTCTATAGGTGTTCTCCTTGCTCAGGAGAATGAAGAAATGAAAGAAAATGCTCTTTACTACCTAAGTCGAACATTGACAGTGGCTGAGAATAATTACTCTCCCATTGAAAAGATTTGCTTGGCCTTGGTTTTTTCTGTCTAGAAACTGCGACATTACTTCCAAGCCCATATAGTACACCTCATTTCAAGAGCTAACCCTCTCAAGTACATCATGTCACAATTTGATTTCTCTGGGCAAGTAGGGAGATGGACGATGTTACTCGAAGGGCCTGAGATCTCCTACGTCCCTCAAAAGGCTATTAAAGGGCAAGCTCTCACAGATTTCCTTGCAGATCATCCAATTCCAGAGTCCTGGGAACTTTTAGATGATTTGCCTGATGAGGATGTCATGCTAATTGAACCAATAGCACCATGGAAGATGTATTTTGATGGGGCAGCCAATCGACATGGTGCTGGGGTAGGAGTCATCTTTGTCACCCCAGAAGGAGATGTGTTGCCATACGCATTTGCCCTTGGTGAGAAATGCTCAAACAATGTGGCGGAGTACCAAGCACTTATTCTTGGACTCGAAATGGCAATAGAAAGAGAAGTAGCAGACCTCAAAATATTTGGTGATTCCAAGCTAGTAGTGAATCAACTCTTGACTACTTATGAAGTTAAAAGCCAGAATTGGTTCCCCTTGCCCAATATGCTAGGGGCCTTCTTCAACAATTTGAGTGTTTCACACTAACACATGTGCCGAAGGAATCAAATAGGCAAGCAGATGAGATGCACTAGCTTGCCTAGCATCCACTCTTACAATGGCAAAAGCAGAGTTGAAAGTTCTCATTTGCCAAAGGTGGGTGGTTCCTCAAATGGATGTCACACAAAATGAAGAAGAATGTTGCGCATTATCCGCTTACGAAATCAATAAAGAAAATTGGCGACAACCTCTAATTGATTACTTAGAATATGGGAAACTACCAGATGACTCAAGATGTAGAATTGACATAAGACGTCGAGTGCCTCAATTTATTCATTTTAAGGGTGTCCTTTATCGACGGTCATTTGATGGAGTCTTCTTGAGATGCCTTAATGATCGCGAGGCATTTAAAGCACTGGAAGAGGCTCATTTGGGGGCATGTGGTGCCCACCAATCATGCCTTAAGCTCCACTTTCAGCTTAAGAGAATGGGCTGCTATTGGCCAACTCTGGTGAGGGACTGCATGGATTATTTGAAGAAGTGTCAAGCCTGCCAAGTTCATGCAAACTTCATCCACCAACCTCCAGAACCACTCCATCCTATAGTTGCCTCTTGGCCCTTTGATGC